>VZSE01012708.1:93121-116944 GCA_013398275.1 Promerops cafer
CGAACCCTCCCCCCCGACCGGGGCAGGGGCTCGGCGTCGGGCGGGCGGCACGGCCGCGCCGGGTGACAGCGCGGCGGCAGGTGCCACCGGCGCGCCGGGTGATGGGACACCGGCACGGCCGTGCCATTGCCACGCCGGGTGATGCGGCCACACCGGTGACACCCGATGACGCCGCCACGCCGGGTGACACCATCACACTGGGTGAGAGCAGCGCGCGGGTGACACTTACTCTGGTGGCACCGGCGGGGTGGCATGCTCAGGAGAGGGTGAAGGGAGCACCCACTGCTCCGTTTCCGGAGTGGCAGCGGGCATCCCGCCTCATCCCAAGGCTCCTGCTCCTCATGCTGCTCCCAAAGGCGACACCAGCCGTGCCGAGCCGAGGACATCCCCGCCACGCGTCCCCGTCACTGCAGGCCCACGGCCCGGGGACCCTGGCCGGGCTGAGCGGAACCCGCTGCCTCCAGGAGATGCCGTGGCCACCACGGAGTCGCCGAGATGCAACTTTGTGCTGCATCGAAGCCTCTGCCTTCCTTATGTAACACGGCTGCTGCTGGCACGGTGCTCGCCTCCACGTCCTGCACAACTTCAGTGCAACGTGGAATTGATCTCCACTCCCTGGAATGGCTCTGCCATTATCATGAGCTGAGGAGCCTTTTCTGGGATCTCAGGCCGGGGTGCTGAATGTGACCCGTCTCGGTGCAGGGCCGTGGCTGGGACGTGACAGCACCCACTGGGTGCCCCGCACAGCCCCAGCCCTGCGGTGTGTATGGGAGCCGGGCCGATGTTGGGGGCCGTGCCCCGGCGCTGGCACAGCCCCTGGGGAGGTGGGTTTGGTCAGGTTTGCAGTGGGGTGTCTGTGCCGGCACAGGAGGCAGCTCCTAGGCTGGTCCCACGGAGGCTGTGCCCAGAGAACCCCAGGGCTCAGCAGCCCGAGGCTCCCGGGCTCTCTGGGGTCAGGCAGGCGGCGTGTGGGCACGGGGGCTTGGATTTCTTGCTGCTCTGATGGTTTCCCCCTGATCTGAGGTGCTGCCTCCATCCCTGGGGCAGCAGTGGGGCTGTGTGTTTTTGCTGTGCCACCCTTGCAGGGTGTGACTCTGACCTGGGGACTGTCGGACCCCCCAGCTCTGTTCCCCCTGTGCCTTCGCATTGCCTTCGGCTCTGACCGAGCGTGGCTGCTGTGCCTGAGCAGTTCCCCTTGTAGGGCAGGAGCCACCCTGAATACACATCACCCAGGGCTCTGCTCCTCCCCTAACATGCTCCAGTCCTGCAGGTAGCATGAGGGTTGCGCCGGCCTCGGGGGACATCCTTGGGACCAACTCTGTGGTTGCACCCCGGGAACCGAGGCCTGGGTGGGAGAATCGGGAGTGTCTGGAGGGATGCCAGCCGTGGAGATGGAGGAAAGTTATCTTGAGACTCCCGGGAGGCTGTGACATGCCACGTGGACTGCAGATCTCGGGATGGGGCACGCAGGCAGCATGCTACAAGGAAGTAGGGTGGAGGGAGGTTGGGTGTGTGGATGTTCCTCCCTGAGGTGTAACACTGCCTGAATCCCAGGTCTCCAGCCCTGCAGCACGTCCCTGCTGTAGGGTCAGATCCCATCTGCATCCCGTCTCCATCACCATTGATAAGGAAATGCACGTTGAGAGGCTGCAGAACCTTGGCAGGAAGGGCTGGGGAGGGTTTGGATAGCTTCCCTGGCTCATAAACTCATCCTGCTACCTAAGAGTCAGTGCTCTTACCAAAGAGCTGGTCAAATCAAACAAGCCAACCTGACCTGCCCCTGTTGTCACCACCCCGACCTGCTCCCGTGGCCATGTGCTGGCCCTGTGGCCATGTGCTGGCTGAGCTCTGGGCTCTCTCACAGCTCAGTCTCTGGAGGGAGAGTCACTTCAGAGCCGTCAGATGGAGGGGATAAGCTGATGTGCTGCCAGATAGGGCACTGAAGTGTGTACTCTCAGTGTATGTTCACTTAGCAGCCAGATTTCAGACATGATAAGGCAGCAACTTAGGAGAGAAAGTGGAGGATGAGGAGCAGGGGAGATGGTCACTGGTGCGGTGGGAGATGGGGTCTGGGTCTCTCCGCTGCCTTTTATTTGAGTATTTGTGGGAGATGCTGTTGAGAGCACTGGGGGATTTACTCAGCGTGGGCTGATGTTGGGCTCCTTATCCACCATGCCCTCCCTGAGGAGCCAGTGCCCCACACAGTCCCAGCACACAGCTCCGGCTGTGTCGTGTGCACTGACCCCAGCAGGGACCCCACAGGGCAGCCCTCTCCCTAACACCTCTGGGTTTCTCTCCCCAGAACCTCCCTCCAGCACGGCCTTTCAGGATGATGGGCCCAGGAGCGCCGACGGAGACTCTCTGGCCACGTGGCTGCTGACCCAGGGGTGCTGCCGGGCACCGCTGCCAATGCAGAGCTCCCGGGAGCGCAGGGCAGAGCCGCCGCTCCGCTCGCCCATGGCAGCCCCTTCCCGCCGCGCCCCGGCCCGGCTGCATGGTGTGGGTGCCCCTGAGCCCCACGAGCAGTGACCGCCGGGCCCCGCTGCGCGCTCCCAGCACCACCACCATGTCTTTGGAGTGGCTGATGGACTGGAGCTGGTCCCTGGACGGACTCCGGGATTTCATTGCCACGGGCATCCAGTCTTTCCGTGACTGCGACGCCACGGCCCTGGTGGCCGTCGCCTGCCTGCTGGTCCTCTTCGTGTGGTACTGCTACCACGTGGGGCGGGAGCAGCCCCGCACCTACGCCACTGTGAACGCGCTGATGCAGAGCGCCGAGGCCAACGGGGTGCAGAACGGGTTCGTGTACTGCCAGTCGCCCGAGTGCGTGCGCTGCTCGCACCACGACGGCCTCAACCAGAAACTCTACCACAACCTGCAGGAGTACGCCAAGCGCTACTCCTGGTCCGGCATGGGCAGGATCCACAAGGGCATCCGCGAGCAGGGCCGCTACCTCAACAGCCGGCCCTCCATCCAGAAGCCAGAAGTCTTCTTCCTGCCCGACTTGCCCACCACGCCCTACTTCTCCCGGGACGCTCAAAAGCACGACGTGGAGTTGCTGGAGCGCAACTTCCAGACCATCCTGTGCGAGTTTGAGACGCTGTACAAGGCGTTCTCAAACTGCAGCCTCCCGCAAGGATGGAAAATGAACAGCACGCCCAGCGGGGAGTGGTTCACCTTCTACCTGGTGAACCAGGGCATGTGCGTGCCCAGGAACTGCCGGAGATGCCCACGGACGTACCGCTTGCTCGGGAGCCTCCGTACCTGCATTGGCAACAATGTCTTTGGGAACGCCTGCATCTCTGTGCTGAGCCCGGGCACTGTCATCGCCGAGCACTACGGGCCCACCAACATCCGCATCCGCTGCCACCTCGGTGAGTGTCCAGCGCCATGGTTCAGGTGTTGGGAGGGTGCAGAGGACTGCGGCCGTGCCTTGGTGCAGGAGCCCCAAAAAAGCCTCTGGCACCCCGTGCTCTTGAGGCTCAGACACCTGCTCTGCTTTGGCCTGAGGGAGGTTTTGGGGGCTTTGGTGGTGACAGCCTTCTGAGGAGAGGTCTGTGCTCAGTCCCTGGGTACCTGACATCCCCAGGGTCTCCAGAGCAGCAGCAGGGGGGTTTCACCTCCTCCTCCTGCTGACCCAGGGCCGTGGACACTTGCTGATGTGTGATACAGGGCTGATTTTACATAGGGGTCCCTCTCCCATCACGGGATGTGGGGCAGCCTGGGGCGCTGCTCCAGGACTATGTTGTGCCACTGGCAGCTCCCCTCTCCTGGAATCGTGGGTGCTCTGCATGGGACGTGGGTGAATGGGAGCAGAGATGCTGTTTTGGGGTTTGCAAAGCTGCAAGTGAGGGCGGGCAGGTCCCGGGGTGTCCCCTGTGGTGGGTCAGGCGCTGGGTTGGTGGCACAGTGCTCCCCGCTCGGCGGGCAGGGACGGGGAGATCCCACACGGCACAGATGGCCGGGCTGGCACAGCACCGCCCGTGCCGCGGGAGGCACCGCACGGGCCCGGCTGGCAAACACCAACCGCGCCTGTTCAGCCAACAGCTCGGGTAAACACACCCAGGCAGTGCTGGCCATTTGTTTGGAATGGGAATTGTTTTCAGAGCTGATCCCAGGAGCTGCTGGGCAGCTGGAACTTGCCCTTACTGGTGCCAGGAGGAAGCCTGTCACTGACCCCTCTCTCTGGGGTGCTGGGGGATGTGCTCCCCTCGTGAGGGGCTGAGCGAGGTTCCTGGGAGGAACCAATGATGTCCGAGTGGGCTCAGGTGAGCCCATCTGGACCACACATGCCCTGGGCAGAGGAATGACATGGGTCATTCGCTTGTCCTTCCGCTGGGACTCTGCACTGGGCTGGGGGCACAATGGTACCCCCACCTTGGTGCTGGGAACGCAGCTCTTGCTGTGCCCAGGGCATGGATGTGTTTAAGACACAACCTGCCCTTTCAGGCAGCTGGATCTGCAAAGCCAGCACAGCCATCCGTGGGGCGAGTCACTCCGAGGATTTACTCCAGGCACAGGCAGCGTCCGTGGGCCAGGGCAGCATCCCAAGGGTGCTGGTGGGATGGAAGGGCTGCAGGCTGCTCCCTCCCCACATCCCCTGGAAGCTCAGCTTCCCTCTTCCAGCATCTCCAGCTGAGGCTGTTGTGCAAGGAAACAGCTTTGGGTTTTGCAGCCTTTGAAACAGCAGCTTTGTAGTCTCAGCTTTGCCGGGCAGCTGGGAGTCCCTGCTGCGCTCACTGGGTTTGGCATCGCTCTTGGATCCGTGCTGCTCGTTTGCTGCATCGTTAACGTTTGGGAGCCACGTGAGCCCTGACCCCTTTCTCCACCACGGCCGCATCTTCGGGGCAGGAGGGCTCTGCAGCAGCTCCAGTGTCCCCAGCACTGCGGGGGGTGACAGTCCTGGTGCAGGAGGTGATGGGATCAACCCCTGTCAAACTGCCTTGGCTTGTGCTGGTATTTTAAGAAAAGACCCATTTTATTTCTGTGATTGTCCTTCATGTGGCCCTCACACAGCTGCTTCCCTATGAGCGTTTTGTGACCCCCCCGGATTTCTGTCCTTGCAGCCACATGGGTCACCCTGAGGCAGCACCTTGGGTGGAGACTGAAGGATGGGGCAGGTCCATGGGGAGCTTGTGGCAGAGCCACAACTCAGCCCATTTTCCAGCCCCAGTACAGTTCCTGCTCCCCCAGCCTTGCCTGGGGCAGGGTCATCGCTGCAGGGCTGGAGGAAGGAGCAGGCAGGATCTGCCTTTGGTCCTGAAGTTGGAAAATATCCCAGGAGCCTGGCTCCCTGTGCACACCTCAGGGCCATGGGCTCTGGGGACTGGGAAGCTGTTCCAGATACTAAAGTAGTGCCTGTGGTGCTGAGCTTGCTGGGGACAGTGAAAGGGCAGGAGGGAGCAGACAGGGAGTGAGCAGGAGCTGAGCTGCTCCAAGCTTGGGGTCCAGGTCACTCCCTGCAGGGGAGCAGCCCCTCAGCAGCAGCGTGGGGCTGACATAGAGCTCACTGTTTGCTCCCTGCTGCCCCACCACAGGGAACTCGGCACGGCCTGACCCTCCCTGTCCTCTCTCTTTGTGCCTGAAGGTCTGAAGACGCCCAGCAACTGTGAACTGGTGGTGGGGGGCGAGCCCCAGTGCTGGGCTGAGGGCCGGTGCCTGCTCTTCGACGACTCCTTCCTGCACACGGCGTTCCACGAAGGTGAGCTCAGTGTGTGGGGCCTCATGGTGTCCCCTCTGATGTCGGGGACTGGGGACGAGTTGGGGGGCACCCACGCCCGGTCCCTTCTCCAGCCCCAGCAGGGCGGGAGTCCCTGTGTCCTGTGGGGCTCAGGCCCCTGCTGCCCTGGCCTGCCCTGGGTGGGAGCAGCCCTGTCCCTGCCATGGCAGGGCTCCCCATGAACACGCTCCCTCTGCCTCAGGGTGCTGGGGCATCCTGGCACCCCTGTCCTGGCACGCCCCTGGAGCCCCCTCAGCCAGCCCATGGCGTGCTCCCATCCTGCTTGCTCATGGTGCTGTCACAGCACTGCCAGCCCAGCACAGGGCCTGCTGAGCCTCTCCCCCCCATAGCAGCTTGGCTTCCTTCATGGCTGAGCTCTGCAGGGCAGCTCCGGCTGCGATGCCACGGCCTCGGCCTCCTCTGGCCCTGTTGCAGCTCGGTGCTGACGTGCCAGCGGCGCCTTTGTCTCCCCGCCGGGGAACAGCCTCAGCCCACTGGATGGTCCCTCCCTCCACCGCTGACGGAGGCTGTTCCGCTCCAGCTCTCCCCGATCACCCGGCATTAGTCGCCCGTGGTGTAAAAGCATCAGGCAGAGCTGTTCTACACAGGGGAGTGTGCGGAGACAGTGGGAGAACAAAAGCTGCTGCTTCCACATCAAACCTGCTGTGGGATTGGGAAGCACAGCTCCGTGCAGGGCCGGGAAGGCTGGAGTGGCGCAGCAGCCGCTCCCTGCACAAACGTAGGATGCAGCTGCAAGGGGGCCCTGCCTCGGGAATTTTGGGCGCCAAAAGCAGCCCTGGCAGGGAGGAGCCTGCCCCGTGTCCCCGAGCTCCCGGTTAGCAGCTGTTTACTGGGGTTGCACTGGGGAGGTGCCTCCCCGCCCTCACCCTGCACCTCCGTCCCCCCAGGTGCCCCGGAGGAAGGTCCCCGCGTGGTGTTCATGGTGGACCTGTGGCACCCCAACGTGGCCGCGGCCGAGCGCCAAGCCCTCGACTTCATCTTCGCGCCGGGACGATGACGGCGCTGCCCGGCCTGGTGGGTTCAGGGCAGCTCAGCCGGGGCCTCTCCCGGCACACGGCCTCGGTGCTCCCTCCCGGGGGTCTTGTAAATGGAAACTGTGACGTGTTTATCCGTGCCCATCTCCTTCCTCCATCGTTGGCTTCAGGGATTCTTTTCCAAGCGCCGGCGCCTCGGCCCTGCCGGGGCTCGCTGCCCCCCTGCTCCTTCGTGTTCTGTTGCTGCTGTGTTTTGCGGTGTTCAGAAGTAGAGTAACAAACCCAAGGGTGCTCGTTTGAATGTAATGTAAAATTTTTCTCGTGGTCATCAAAGGAACAACACACACACCCACCATAACAGCCAACCAGCCTGCCCTGCCCGGCTGCGGTCCCAGATGGATGGACAGATGGACACTGGGGGTGCCGTGGGCACTGTGCTCCCCCCAGGCCGGGTCTGATGGGGCGGGCAGGGCACAGCTCTGCCCACAAAGAGCTCTGCTGGAGCTCCTGCTTCCTCCTCCATGTGCCAGCTGGGGCTCCCCAGCCCTCCTGCCCTCAGAACCCCCTTTTGTCACCCAGGCAGGGAGCAGAGTCCATCGCCAGCCCAGCAAGGCAAGAGCCCCGACCTCCACCCTGCTGAGGGAACAGCACACACAGTCGTGCTCTTCAGTCTGACCAAGGGAGTTAGCAATTGCTCAGATCCCTTCCTTGCTCTGTCTGCAACCCTCAGTTTTCCCAGCTCCAGCTGGGAGGCCCTGCAGGGGCAGGGATGCTGTTTGGGAACAGAGAATGGGGGTTTTGTCTGTCTGTAGGAAGAAAGGAGGTCACCATTCCTTCTGCTGCTCCATCTTCTCCTTTCCTCAAGCCAGGGCAGACACACACAGCAGCAGCTCCCATGGACCTGACACCACAGGACAGGTTCCCAAAGCAGGGTTAATTCTGCAGCCTGAGCGATGAGGCCCCACCCTGGGGTCCTGCCCACCCAGGGACCACCACACTTTTCCTGAAGTCCCCCAGCACCAGGGTCTGTTTGGGGTCTGGGGGCTGGTTTATAACACCCCCCCAAAGCACAGTGTGTGGTGGATGCTCACAGCTCTGGCTGGGGACCCTTTGCCTCCGTGCCCTGCCCGGGAGGGACCAGCCCTGTCCCCCAACAACTTCTTTACAGACTTTTCAGTGATTCGATTGCAAGATAAGGCAGAGATCTCAAATACATCTGAGATATTTTTTACACCCGTCTTGTTACAGACTACCTGAGGTGCATGATTTCTACACGCATTGGCTACCTGGACACAGGCCCTGGGGAAGCAGGCTGGCTCTGTCCGAAGGTTGGTAACATTCATACAGTGGATGAGCAAAGATTATCAATAAACAGTTGTGCTGAAAACAGAACGGGCTTTGCCTGCTGCTCTAACGAGTCCGGGGTCAAGCAAACACCGAGGGGTTGGGGCCTGCTTATCTGGCTGCTGGCGGGGAGAAGTGGCCTGGAAAGAGCAGGAGCTGCAGGGTGGGAGGGGGCATGGGCCTGTTTGCCAGTGATACAGTGAGCAAGGGTAGTGCTCTAAAATACCCAACCCATAGAAACTCTGTCCTGGCCAGTTACAGCCTCCCAGGCCTGGATTTGGCCAGTTTGGATGGGGCCCTGAGCAACCTGGTCTAGTGGGTGAATCCTTGCCCATGGCAGGGACTCACAAATGGATATTTGAGGTCCTTTCCAACCCAAACCATCCTGGGATTCTGTGATGTCAGTGGAGCACAGGCTGCCAAGGAGCACAGAGAGCATCTCCCACAGCCTGCTGGTGGAGGACAGCTGTGGGTTCCAGCCCCGCTGCCTGGCCCAGGGCAGCAGAGACTGTCCCCAGCCCTCCCCAGGAGCAGCTGCAGGCCCAAAGCTCCCTGGGCCCCACAGAAGCCATCAGCCTTGCCAGAGCATCCACAAACAATTTCAGGAATTGCTTCCAGCTGCCTGCACTGATGCATCAAAGGCAGCAGCTTCCCAGGAGCAGCTCCAGGGCAGAAGGTGCTGCTCAAATCCCACCCAACTGCCTGAAAACCAATGTCTCACCCCCTGAAGCACGAAGCCAGCTTGGCAGGGCAGGAATTGCTCCCCATGAGTTCCCCTGCCAGCACTCAGACAGGCCCAGCTGCTCCTCATCCCCTGATGCTCAAAATGCCCCATTTCTAAGCATCCTCTCCAGCACAGCCATCGCCCTGCAGGCTGGGAGCTGGGAGCTGTTCCCTCTTGACCAGCACAGGGCTGGGTGGGCAGGCATGGGCTGGGTGGGCAGATGCAGCCCGAGCAGCTGAAGGAGCAGAGCCAGCCCAGTTGTCCCTGGCCAGCAGACGGCTCAGCAGATTGCAGCACAAGATCCCTGACGGCAGCAGGCAGGAGCATCCCTCCAGTTTGTGCTTTGCTGCTGTGCCAAATCTCCCTCCTGTCCCTCTCAGGCTTTTCCTTCCACTTCTCTGTTTCCTGCTAGAGCACACAACCGTTCTCCAAGCGCCCAGGCAGGATCCAGGCGGATCTCCCTGGGGAGCAGAGCAGGCTGGAGCTGCTCCTGGTGCTCCAAGGCTTCCTCTCCTGGGAATTGCAGAGGGAACCCAGATTTACTGAGGGCACAGAAGGGACAGGCAGAGCAGCATCTCCCAGAGGCATCACTTGGCTCAGCTGAGCAGGGATCCCAGAGCACACAACCCTGCCTTCTCCCACCCTGTGAAGCCTGCCTGATGTTCTTCCTCACAATGTTCCCTGTGCTCCCTCCAGAACCAGAACAGCTTGTCCATCACCCAGTGGAAGTGTGCAGGAAAGCCACCAGGGAAGCAGCACCTTACCTTGTGCCACCTTCCACACGGATGTCACTGAAGCAGGAGGTCACCAGGGTGGCTCCAGCTCAGGCTTCCCATGGAGTTTTCACTCCTACGCTGCCAACAGGCTCCTGACAGTCCTTCCATGCCCAGGATGGGAGCAGTGCCACATGGCTCTGCTCCTGCTGAAACACCTCCTCAGCCGCCAGGGCTGGCAGCCGGGTGGCATCTGTGCCCAGCCACTCCTGAGCAAGCAGCTGGCTCATCCTCTGGAGTCCTCTGAAATTCCCAGCAATGTCTGTGGAGCAGCCCTGGGATGGCAGAGCGACCTTGGGAACTGTCTGTGCTGGAGTGGGACCCGAAGCTGTGGCAGTGGTGACCTTCCTGTGCCCAGCTCTGATGCTGGCACGAGCCTGCTCAGCACCTCCCCACGTTCATGTCTCTGCTCACCATCCCTTGGTGACACCAGTCACACATCTACCCATCAGGAAGCTTCCAAGCAGCTGCTCTGCAGGAATGATTGAACCAACAGGCTCTGCCTGTTCAACCCCAGCACGGCAGGAACCACCCTTGGCACGGAGCTAAACAGGGAACAGCTCCCACAACCCAGCCCATCACACCAGGAACCACAAACGTGACAACAACGTGACTCTGGCTGCTGATACACAGTGCTGGGATGAGCCTTGGAGACTCCTTTATTTCTACAGTCACACTGAGGGGTGTGTCTGCACCAGCAGCAGCTTCCAAGCCCAGGTATCCATCCCTCAGTCTAAGCAGCCACCACCACAGGCCACCCGGCCACCACTGGCTGGGGACACTGTCAGAGCAGAAAGGGAACAGCTGCTGAGGGGATACAAAACCTCTTTGGTCCCATCAGCTAAGAGGCAACTTCGTGGTCTGCAGAGTGTGGGCAAATGGAGCAGTGAGAGCAGTGAAGTGAGGCCCTGCAGCAGGAGGGAGGGAGCACAAGGCTGAGGGACACTTGCACCACCACCACTACCACCCAGCCCCTGTGGGGCTGCACGTCCAGGTGGGCACAAGGAGGGCATGGCTGGGCTGGACCATCACTGACCAGGGAGGTGTGGACGGACAGGGACATCCCTCCAGAGTCACCTATGGCATAAAAACCTCCTGGGAGCACCCAAAGGGGAATTGTGAGGTCTGCAGCTCTTGCTCTGCTCCCGTGTGAGAACAGGCAGGCACTGCTAACCAAGGTAAGGCACTACGTCATGGCAGGATCATTCCCATGGATTAAGGGGTAGAAATAAAGCCAAAGTCTGACCAGGGCAAGTGCAGGCACAGACAGTGGCTGACTGACACCTCTGACTGCCCAGGGGCTGTGTAACTCGGAGCAAGGTGAGGCTTTACCTCAGATCAAGGCACATGGGGGGTCTGCAGTGCACCAAGAGAGTCCCTGTAAAGTCCATGTAAACCAAGAGCCCCAAGACACTGCGTTCTGTCCTCAGTCTTTGGTAAATGCTGTCAGTGACACCTGCTCTGGCCCAAAACGTGCTGCGGGACAGGGCAAGGAGTGTCCCTTCCTCAGGGCCAGGCAGGCTGGAGACCCCACAGAGGCAGGGCAGGGCCTCCTACCTCTGTTGGCATAAACAGCTGAGATTTTCCTTACTGGAGATGAACATTCTGCAGGGCTGAGCCGTTGTCCAAGCACAGCAGCTCACAGCAGGTTCACCCCGTGCTTCAGCAGCTTCTGCTTGGCCTTGCTGGGCAGGCTGAAGGCGCTGTCGTGCGGGTTGGGGACGCCCGAGTTGCGGAGCGGAGCTCCCAGCTGCTGGAAGTAGGTCTCCTGGACAGGATTCCGGCAGGCATACACGGCTGTGGAGGCGTTCCTGGAGGGGCAGGGAAAGGCAGGGGTCAGATGGACAGCTGTGGGCAAGATTCACAGCTGGGCACTGGGCTCCCAAGTTTTGGGAGGGACTTTCAGGTGTCTCAGCACAGGAACATGGAGCTGAACAGGCAGCGAACCCCTGAAGGCCACAGGGAACCAGCGCCTCCTTCCAAAGGGTCCTGGCATCCTTAAAAGGGAAAGTGAGACATCACAAAATCATTGAGTTTGGGAAAGACCTCCAAGAACATTGAGTCCAACCTGTGACCGAGTCCAACTCAGTGCTCTGGACTGGGTGACAAGGTGGGGATTGGTCACAGGTTGGACACGATGGTCTGGGAGGGCTTTTCCAAACACTGATTCTGGGATTCCTTGTTTGGCCACACTCCAAAGATTCCCCTTGCTGCCAGCCCAGCCCAGGACCCCACGAGCCTGGAACACTCCTCATGCCCAACATTCCTCCTCTCCCACTGCTGCTGGCCACAACCAAATCCCAGCACGGCACCTTGCAGCAGGAACCACGTGTTCAGTCACAGGTGTGATGAAGCTCAGACAAGAGCCAGATGCAGTCAACACCAAAGATTAAAAACATTAATTAAGACTAAGAATCCCCCTTCCCGGAGTGTTCCCTGCAGGAGGGCTGGCAGGGAGCAAAGCCAAGGACCCTGGATTCCTCCTCGAAGGAGGAAAGCAGCAACTGCTATGTTTGCTGACACCCTTCTGTGACAACTCTCCATAAAAGAAAGCAGTTTTAGTCATCTTGTTACTCAGGCTGATTCACACATGGAGTTGCTTTTTTCGGGGTAACAGGGAAGACGCCAGCTTAGCCAGTCAGTTTAGAATTGGATTTAAAGAGCTCATGCTAAACAAGGAGTTCTCCAGAACTGAAGTGTGTGATTCACATTCCCTTGGCAAGCGGTGCCAGAGCAGCAAAACCGTGTAATTCCCAGGAGCATCTTTATTTCATCCTGTTTTGGACAAACAAGCAGGACCAGGTGGGTGGAAGCTGTGCACTCCCAGCTCAGCTGAGGAAAGGGGTGTCCACTCCAGCCGTGGCATGGGAAAGGGCTCTGGATGTCAGGAAAAGCTCTGGATTTTGGGAAGGGCTCTGGCTGTGGTGAGACCATCCTGCCTGGCGCATCACAATTGAGTTTGCCACGCACATCGCAGGGTGTTTCCAACCCAACAAGCCGTGCAAGAAAACAATATCTAGGTTGCCAATTCTGGGCACCTTTGGCTCCCTGCCGAGACACAAATTTATCAGGAACAGCTAAATTTAAAACTGCGTCTTAGAACCTTACGGTGCCAGGAACTGGCAATTGTGTGAGTGCTGCATCTTAATCCAAGCCGTGGCACCACTCAGCTGTGCCCTCAGTCCACCCTCCTGGTGCCACTGCAGCCCCTCAACATCCAGGCAGGGCATGAAGGAGCCCACAAGTCAAAGCAAACTTAGGGAATAAAGCGAGGTGACTGGTCCTCGGGTGCGACCACAACCTGGTCAAAACCCAGCCAGCCTTGGAAAGGGGTTCTGCCCTTCTGTGACCACCCTGTGCCTGGGACAGGAGGGTTGTGAGCAGCCCTTACCTGATGATCACTTCTGAGGCTGAGGGGAGCTGGCTGAAGTCGGAGTGGATGAGTGTGGCCGCCCTCAGGAAGTGCCGGTCCAGGGGCCCGGGGGTGGGGGGCAAGTTGGCTGCAGGACAGGAGAAAGAGGGTGTTAAAAACCCACTCTGCAGTGTGCCCCTGTTCACTGAGCAGGAAAAGGCTCTGGAGCTCACCACAGACCCTGGACAGCTGCAGAACAGGCTGGGGACACCCTCAATCCCAACAGACAAAGCTCCCCCAACAGGGCCTTCGATCTGGGCTCTGTGGTGGGAGCTCTGCTGAGAAATGCCCCTGAGAAGGTGTCTGAGGTGTGAGAAAAGGTTCCCATAAACCCCATTCTCCTCACTGTTCCCTCCTGCAGGCCCAGAAGACGAAGGCTCACCCGTGAGGACGTTCTGGACACAGTCATAGTGTGTGAAGCTGTAGTTTGTCCTGGCTGAGGCCGAGGAGTCCTTGGGCAGAGTCTCTCTCAGGTGAACCTCGAGGCCGTTTAGGGAGGCCAGGCTGCTGTGGTACTGCAGGCAGAGGGAAAGGCAAAGCTCAGAGCCTCCCCTGTGCCTCACCTGTGCCTCAAGGAGGTTCTGGAGGGAGTTCAGGACCGGACCCTTCCTCGCTCTGCTGTCCTGGCTCCCACCTAAAATGGCCGGGAAGTTTTGGCACGGAGGGAAGCAGACAAGTCACAGAGCTCCCAAGGCAGTGATGGGGCTCTGAGCAACCTGGTCCAGTGGGAGCTGTCCCTGCCCATGGCAGGGGTTGGAACAGGATGGGCTTTAAGGTCCCTCCCAACCCAAACCAGTCTGTGGTTCTACGACTCTGAAAAGGGCCCTGCAACCTGAAAATCAGGCATTAAACCACCTGATGCTACTAATTACAGGAAAATGCAAGGCCCATTAATTTACCATCAACCATTACTCTCCAGGGCTCATTTCACACGATTTACAGCCCCAGCAAGGGACATTCTTTTGCTTACACTGGGCAGTACAAGCACACACAACAAAGCACTGAATGAATGCCAAGCTGCTGTTCTGGATGGATTTTCAGTAGCCCAGAGGCCCTGATCATGCTGAGGCTCCCTGGGCACAGGCAGGGCACAGGCAGGGGTCCTCCACCACTCCTGGGAAGATTAACTCCATAATCCTCATCCTGCCAATGCGCTTTCCCCTACTGGGGAGAGGATCAAGCCTTTGTTCAGCAGGACGGCAGTGCCTGGCCTATCCTTGACCCCTGTCACGGCACAGATTTTCCCTTCTGTGCAGTGAAATGGAGGGATAAGACCTAAAGAGCAGCAGGAGGCGAGGCCAAGAGCCTCCCACTCCACAGGGAAAGTCTGGGATGGAACCCACCCTCTCAGAGGTTCACAGCTGCTGCACAAGTAGCATATTTTACCCTTCTTTGGTGTCATTTGGGGGCCTCAAAACATTCAAAAAACCATGAATTGTAACTCAGCTTTGACATCCCTGAGAGATGAGGGTCATTTTTAACCTACAGATAAACAAAGGGACAGACAAGCTGAGGTTGTGCCTTAAATCCAGCAGCAGCAGAGCCCAGCTGCACCTCCTCGGACATTGCTCCTCCTCCTGGGACAGTGGGACATGCAGGACACCTCTCCTAAGGGATACCACACCTGCACCCACGGGAGGGTGCAGCAGAGGAGCCCAGTCACAGCCGAAATCCAAGCGGTGTGACAGTGCAGTTCTGGTGAGATCCGAAACAAGGGCACGTGAGATGGAAGCAGGATGTTTGGGAAAAGAGGAACCTGAATGGAATGAGAGCTTGTCAGCTTGTCAGGGCAAGACATCAAGGAAAAGGGACTGTGCAATCCCAGTGCCATAGGGATTCCGCTCTCCAGCGTGACAATTCCCACCTGCCTGTGTCCCCCCTGCAGTTCCAGACGAGCAGAAAGGGGACAAAGTGCCATGTCTGGTGCAAAGGGCCCTGGCTGCACGTCCAGGCTCAGCTGATTTGGCAGCAATCCCAACCCAGGCACATCAGCCCTGCTGTGCAGAGCAGACATTCCCCAGCTCCCGGGGCCCCAGGTGTCCCACAGCTCCGAGGGGAAGGAGCAACCTTGAGGCTCTGCATTAGTCTGAGCTTCCCTCCACCTTCCAGTCTGGCTGGCTAAGGAAATTAGGTTGTTCCTATGGCAACTAGCATATCAAACAGGGCTCTGCAGCTTTGACTCAGCTCCTGGTAGGGAGGCAGAGGCCAGGCAGCAGCTCTGCAGCTGATGCTTCCCAGGAAAGATGGGGGGCCGGCACATCCTGCCCCTGCAGCCCCGTCAGCTCTGCTCACAGGGGAGTCTGGGCACCCAAATCCAACCACAGGGAAATTTGGGATTGCTCTGGCGTTACCCGGGCCCAGTGCCCACATGGCATCCCTCTCCCCAGCCCCAGGGAGCAGCCTGGAGGCTCCCACAGCCAAGGGAACCTCTCCAGGACCTGCTGCCAGCCACGTCTGCGCTGCTCCCGAGGGAGAGGCGGTGACGTGCAGGCTGGGGGTTTAACAGAACCAGCCTCGCCTCCCAAAAAGCACCCGACTGACGGGGATCCCCAGCGAGTCCCAGCTCCAGCGCAGCCCCTGGCAGCCCGCGGGTGTCTGTCACACCCACACGCTCTGCTCCGGTGCCGGCACTGCCAGACAACAGCAGCACCGGGAGCTGCCTGTGAGACGCGGCCGTCCCCGCTCCGCTCGCGCTCCGGCAGCTCCCACGCAGCCGCGGCTGCCGAGCCCGAGCCCGGCACAGCTCGCGGCAGGTGATGGAGGCACGGCGAGCACCGTTCGGCGCTCCCTCCTCAGCCGTGAGCGCCGAGCCCCCGCCAGTGCGGCTGCAGCGGGGCAGAGCTTTCCCACTCACCACATCCTCCACGGCGCTGCGGTCCCGGCGCAGCTGCTCCTCAGCCAGCAGCGACAGCACCAAGCCCTGGATGCAGTGAACGTAGAGGCTCAGCTGGGCTGGCTCGCCCCCTCTGCCACCCAGCCTGTCCCAGCTGCCTTCCCTGCTGCTGGGACATGGCCTGTCCCCTGCAGGGTCACTAGGCAGAGACTCCTGAACCCCTGGGACCAGCAGCTGCCTCCTGCTTCGGAGCTGTGCGTGTCCAGCAGGGCCTGGACAATCCGAGCCCCACACGTGGTCACCAGCTGTGCTGTCACTTCCTCCAGACACACGGTCCTGGCTCACAGGCCATGGCTTGTCCTGCTCGTTGGATTTTCTTCTGCTCAGCTCCCGGGCAGGAGAGGGAACAGCTGGACTGTGGCTGACTGAAAGGGAATTTTGGGAAGCACAATGACCAACATCAGGATCCGCAGGGGACTCCCCCTTGTCCTGGCTCTCCTGGTCCCAGGAGTAAGGGTTGGGAAAGGAAAATCCTTCCAGGTATGGACCTGTAGTCCAAGCACATTCAGTCTGGAGTGAGGAACAGCTTGGGAGCTGCTCTGTGTCACTCTCTGAGGGGAAAGATGTTTTCCTGCTGAGCTCTGAGCTTTCACTGCCTGCTCCACTCAGGTTCGCAGCTGGAGAATTCCTTGTGCCGGCTCCCGTTCCAGAGAAGTCCATCAGAGGACTTGCAGGGCTGCCCAGCTGCACAGCATCTCCTGGTGCAGGTATGTCTGACACGTCCTCATGGGACTTCTGCACAGAGATCCCATCCAGGGCTTGGTTTTCACGAGCTCCTGTTGATTCTGGAACTGCCTGGGAGCAGACAGCACTCTCCTCTCCTCTGGGGCCTGCTGGGGACATGGGTGACCTAGTGGGAGATGACAAGTGGATGAAACACTGAGCAGGATCTGTGTGGAGTTACCCCATAGCTGATAACCCCACCGGCTCCTGGCACTGATCAAGGGCTGATCCCTCCCCTGCTACAAAGAGACCTGGGAAACAGATGGGCCGAGGTCTAACACAGGTGAGAAGCCTGGGAATCTTACACTGCAGGCTCCTGGGAATGTCCCTCCCTTGTCCACAAAGCAGTGCTGTGTGCTGAGGGACAACAGATCACAGCTGGTCTGGGGAAGCAGCTCTGCTCCAGGCTGCTCACAGCAGGGATATGGACTCAGGAATTCTGCCCAGCCTGAGGGGCCTCAGGCAGCTCCAAAGGCAGCGACACAGCTGGAGTTAGTTCCAGGGAAAACAGTGACAATGGCAACAGGGACACAGTGCCTCGTGTGAGCTCCTGCTGCAAATCCTGCCTCTGGGCCAGGCTGGTTTCCTACCTGGCCATCCACTCCACGGGGAAGTCCCGGAGCACGGAGACCTCCTCTGCTGTGAGGAACACCGGGATGATTCGGACACCCGGCGGCAGCAGAGGCTCTGCAAGAGCAGGGGAGGGGTGAGGATTCAAGGAACAGCTTAAAAACAGAAACCAAACCTCACCAGCCCAAAGCTTCTGCAGGAGCTGCAGGCCTGCCATGATCCTGCATCCCAACTGAGCTGGGCAGCCTGTTCCCACCCTCCCAGCATGTTCCCATCCTGCTCATACCCTTCACGCCTGACACAGTTAAATTCCCCCTCAGTGTTTCCATCCTGGCAGATCATCTCCACACTGATGCTGAGAGGGGATGGCTGAAGGTTTGGACTGCAAGCACCAGCCATCTGTTGTCAGGGGCTGGCAGTGGCCAAGTGGCCACATGGGGAACTGGAATTAAGGCAAGCGTGGCTGGGAATCTGCAGAACTGGAATAAAACCCAAAAGAGCAAACCCGGCAGAAGGAGCTGGTTCTGATCACACAGCACAGGCTGGCTGGTGGCAGCAACACCCTCTGGGATATTTTGGAGATACTCCAGCACCCAGCACAGCTCAGATGTGAGTCCCAGAGAACCAGCTCGTGCTCCCATGCAGGGAAGGCAGCCCACAGGATGCAGCTGGATGCTCACCAGGCTCCTGCAGCTCCTCAGCTCCGGGCTCGCTCTGCAACAAGAGCCAAGAATCAGCTCTGTGGATGGACCAGGGACACCAGGGCACCTCTGTCACCCTCCCAGTCCCCCAAGGCCACAGCAGACCCCACACCAACCCCTAGCAAGCGCTGGGACTGTTTGGTGCTGGGAAGGGTTTTGGTCCTCAGGGAGCTCTCAAAGCCAAGGGGAGCTTCCCAAGAACCAAAATACACCTAAAAGTCAGGACAGAGCCCAGATTTAACATCACCACCTGCCCAGGGCACAGAAGCTCCCTTCATTCAAGCAGAAGAACAGCAAAGGCTGCCTTCATATCTGCATACTGATGGCTTTTCTATAGAACATCTTGATCACATAAATACTAACGTGTGACAAGCCTTAAAGCAAATGAAAACTGCTGTTTGTCCCTTTCAGACACACATTTGGTGGATTTCCCAGTAAATACCAAAACTTGTGTAAAAAGACAGTCAAAACATCCATAAATGAGAACTCACAAATTCAGTAAGTTAAAGACTGAAAAAAAAAAAAGCTGATTCCTAGTGCAGAAGTCTTGGAACCTTTTTCAATCATAACTAATAAAGGCTTTAAGCATCAGCACCAATATTTGTCCTTCCCCGTGGTGACACATGCCAGATCTGTGTGACAAGAGCTCCCACACCACATACTTACAGGAATCTGCCTGCAGGGAATGTGTTCAGTACCATACCTGGCCTGGGGACTCGCTGCCCTGCAGGAGGACTTTGGCAGTGAGGGGAGGTGGCAGCTGGGTGCTCACAATCCTGAAAGGACAAAGCAAAGTCAGAGAAGCATGGAATGGTTTGGCTCGAGAGGGAACTTGCAGATCATCAGTTCAGAGAACTCTGATGACATTCGGTGACAAAATATCTCTACCAGACAGACCAGAGACACAAGGTGACACAGTCTGGTGCAGGACAAGGCTCCCAAGTCCCTCCCCAAGTCAAATGTCCAGGTCCCTGCACTCTGAGGTGCTGCAGTGACTCACCCCAGTGTCCTGCCTGCAGCTATGAGGTCACTCCCTGGCAGATGCTCTCCCTGTGGCACATTTCCAGTGCTCGTAAAAGGTGTCACAGGAACAGTTCATGCCAAAGAAAAATGGCACTTGAGTGCCAAGGAATTCTCGGAATTCCCCACCTCCTGTCTTTCAAGGCCACCTTGGAGGCTTTCCTTGAAGTCATTCAGTCATTTTTGATTGAAAGAAGCTGGAATTTCTCATGGGGAATCCTGGCTCATCCCCCTGTGCACTTCCTGTCAGTACAGACACTGGTCCTGGCCAGCAGGTCAGACAAACCCAGGGATGCACAGACACACCTGCACTGAACTGCACATCTGCAGAGGAACACTGCTGGGAAAGCACAGCATCCACTCATCTCCCTTTTCCTTGGTGACCTCCTCCTAAAAAGCCTCAGAAATTCAGTCCTCACATCCTGCTGAGTATCAAAACCAGCAGATTTCTACTAAAACCCAAGTCTTGAACTCCTTCATGGTGATGAGCACAGATAACCTTGGAGAGACTGTTCACAAGGGCCTGGAGTGACAGGACAGGGGGGCAATGGATTCAAACTGCCAGAGGGCAGGGTTAGATGGGATATGGGGAAGGAATTCTTCCCTGTGAGGGTGGGGAGGCCCTGGCACAGATTGCCCAGAGAAGCTGTGGCTGCCCCTGGATCCCTGGAAGTGTCCAAGGCCAGGTTGGATGAGGTTTGGAGGAACCTGGGATAGTGGAAGATGCTCCTGCCCATGGCAGGGGGTGGAAGTGGATGGGATTTAAGATCCTTTCCAATCCAAGCCTTTCCATGATGCCCTGATTCCATGAACCACTCAGTCTCAGCGACACACAGACAGACAGGGACTGCCTGGCCTGAAGTTGATGATGTTCCTGCCAATAACCAAGAGCAGCCCTCCAGCCCTTGCTCTGCTCCCTGGATGCACTCCAGGATCCAAGCCCTGGAAAGGGGGGGATTTAACCCTCCAGGGAACACCTGGTTACTTACAAGCCTTTGTAGAGGATGCAGCCTGCCAGGACATGGGGAGAGCGCTGGCACGTCTGCAGGATGAGAGCTGCCTTCAGCAAAAGCAGGGGATCCACCTGGACAGGGAGAACCAGGGCAGTGAGGCCACAGGATCCTGGGAAACCTCAAAGCAGCACATAAACAAACACAGTGGCACTGGGGCAGCTCTAGAGCCAGGCAATGCAGAGGACAGGCTCTTACCTTGGTTTTGTCCAGATGCCAGAGAGAATTGAAAATCCTGTGGAGGTCACTGGTGTTTTTTTGGATGTGTTCAATGTACCTGTCCCACTCCCTGCTCAGCTCCTCCTGGGAAAACGCCTGTGGGTGACAAAACCCCCACAAACAGTGTCACTGCAGTGTCCATGCACTCGGGATGGGAGATGCAAGCCATGTGGGACAGGGCCTGCCAGGATAAGGTCAGGAAAAGGTGGGACACAGCACTGAGGGGAAACTGCTTAGGGTGAACATCTGGGAAAGGTTCAGCAGAGCCCCACAGGACCTCGGAGCAATGGCAGGGATGACCTGCTCACTTCTCCAGGTCCCACTTTTGGATGTGTCACCCTTGGCAGGAGGAAGGCAACACACGGGAACACTGCAGAGCTGGGACACCACGGGAAGTGTTCAAATCTCCCCAAAAGTCCGTGTCCCCAGACCCTCATTACCAGATCCCTCATTACCATGTTGCAGTCTCTTGTTACCGTGTCCCCACGTCCCCAGTCCCTGTTACCATGTCCCAATCTCTTGTTACCATGTCCCCAGTCCCTGTTACCATGTCCCAGTCCCTCGTTACCATGTCCCCATGTCCCCAGTCCCTCGTTACTGTGTCCCAGTCTCTTGTTACCATGTCCCCAGTCCCTGTTACCATGTCCCAGTCCCTCGTTATTGTGTCCCTCATGTCCCAGTCCCTGTTACCATGCCCCAGTCCCTCGTTACCATGTCCCAGTCCCTCGTTACCATGTCCCCATGTCCCCAGTCCCTTGTTACCATGTCCCCATGCCCCAGTCCCATGTTACCGTGTATGCCCCACACACGGGGCCCCGGTAGAAGGTGAAGAGGCCGATGAGGTGCTCCAGGAGCCGCCGGCAGCTCACGTCAGGCAGCTCCACGGCACAGCCCAGAACCTGCAGCAGGCACAGCAAGGGAAGGAGAACATTGCCTGACAGAACTCGGGCACGACAAGTGACAACAACTCTCATCGCTTTCACACAAGGACAGGCAACCCTGTGCAGGCAAACACCCCTGGGAATCACAGTCACAGGGAAAGGAAATGCAAACATACCCACACAAGAGCCCTGGCACTGACAGGATAAATAAATATCAGAAATTCAGCGCTTCAGACACACTCCCTTCCCACGTTAGATGACCTAACTCGGTGCTTTAATAACTAAGAACATTTTCCTGAAACTAAGTACTTCAAAATATTCAAATTAACTCATTGTTTATATTCTGATGGTGCTCCACTTGGTTTTTGAGCTGCTGAAACAGAAGCAGCAGCACCAGTTAAATGGGGATGACTGGCCTCAGCCCAGTTCCCAGGGGATGGTTTGGGGCACTTCTATCACAAGTGCCACATGCTGCTCTTTATCTACTAAATGTCTGTGGACACCAACAAAGCTCTGGGGATGCTGAGGGCTAGAAGGAAAGAACAACCAGACTATCAAACAGTGACTTTGTCCTTACAAACTGCAGCACATGGAATCCTGTTATGCCCCATCTCTGCACGTGTCCAAGGCCAGGCTGGACTGGGATAGTGGAAGGTGTCCCTGCCCATGGTAGGGGGTGGAACTGGATGAGTTTTAAGGTCCCTGCCAACCCAAACCAGTCTGAGATTTTGGGGTTCTCTTTCCAGCCAGGAACATCTTAAGAAATCCCTTTGGGTGTGGGCACAGAAATGAGGTACTTGGAATTTTCCTGCAGGAAGCTGAAGCGACTGCCAGGCCACAGAAAACAGAATTTAAGTCGCCTTGCAATGAAATTTGTGCACTGCAGGGACCCTCCCCAGCTGTCCCCGGGTGCAGCCCACACCCCGAAAAATAAACCCTCTTTGTCTGACCCCGCCCTTCAGCCCCTGGCTGTTTTCACTCTGGGACTGCTCCAGAGCTCCTGAACTCACCCACAGGAAGTCTCCATCCACCACCACGGCGAACTTGAGCTTCCTGAGGCGGACGAGGCTGGGAGGGGCCCCGGAGATCTCGGTGAGGCAGCGAACAACCCCGGCCATCTGCCCACACAGCAGCTCCTGCTGCTCCGGGATGGTCTGCCCGGGAGCCAGGGAGCAAAGGCTTTAACTTCCCGTTAAAAGAACTCAGGGAAAAAAAAAATCACTGCTGTTTTCAGGTATAAATAAAAAGTAATTATCATTTCAACTCAATTTGCAGAGTTGTCAGGCATTGGCACAGGCTGCCCAGGGCAGTGGTGGAGTCACCATCCCTGGAAGTGTTCAGAAAATGTGTGGGTGTGGCACTTGGGGACATGGTTTAGTGGCAAAGAGGGTGCTGGGTTCATGGCTGGATTTGATTTTAAAGGTCTATTCCAACCCTGACAACTCTGGAATTCTATAAATCAAGCGCAGTAGAACGGGCAAATTTCTGGGAGAAAAAGAATTGGATTGCTTTTTCCAGGCAGCACAAGGGCCTGGGGCTTACGGAGAGGAACTCTCATCCCTCCTGTGTGTTCATTCACATCCCCAGGACAGACCTGGGCTGTGCTGGCCCATTCCTCAGGGAGGGTGCAGAGTGTAACCCCATTGCTGTGCCCCGAGCCTGGTGGAGCCCAGCCCTGCTCCACCTGGAGCTAATTGATAACTGAGATTTCTTAAAAAAGGTCTTAAAACTTTTGTGACTACTAAAGATTAATCCAAACCACCTGGAAGCCCGACCCCTTTACAGGTACTGAAATAAAGCAGACATTACCTGGGAAGGGTAAAAGTAACAGATCCCAGCACTTGTAGGATCCCCTTCCTCCTTCACTTTTGAGCCATCATAAAGGAAAAAGTAATTCCACCTAAAAAACATTGGCAGAAATGATTGTGTATTTGAAAACTTATTCTTCTCCCTCTCCTTTCTATTTCTTTGGAAGAGCAACAAAAGGTTATTGAAAATGGAAAGACATGATTCCTTGCACAATCACATCAAGTTTACACTCAAAAGCAGCAGCAAAAAGGTCCCTCACAACTAAATTTGACCACTTTTGCGAGTTTAAAATAGTTTCTATAACTCCACCTCTCAGACATGTGGAAGAAGTGGATTTGTAAGATATTGTACTCTCAGTACACAGGATAATTATAATTATCCCGTGTGCTGAGGGTGCAATAATTATTATAATTATCGAGAATTATTATCCCAAACAGCTCCCGAGTGCTGCCTGCACCCAAGAGCTCCTGAGGAGCAGGAGACAGCGGGGTCCCTCTGAAGATGTGATGTCATTCTGCTCATAATTTCTTGAATGAACGTATTCAGCAACACTTTTCATCCTGTCCTGTCAGTCACAGGCTCGGAACGAGCTTCGTGCGGGAGTTTTCCCGCAGGAACAGCCCAGGTCTGGAGCAAAGGCTGGCTCAGAGGTGGCACCGAGGAAGCCGCGCTGCTGCCGGCCCAGGAGCGGGAGGCTGCATCCGCTCCCGCACCGCCCGTCCACGGCCCTGGAGTGACCCACGGCCAGGGACCGAGCTGCTGAGCCCCGAGGGCTGCCAGACCTCACCCACGACCGGGGACAGCCACGAGCAAAGGGCCGAAGGGGCTTCCCGGGGCACCGGCACGCGTGGGTGGGAGGCGGCGAGCGGGGCACGGGGCTCGGGGCGGGGAAGGGGCTCACCATGGCGCGGGGCCGGACATGGCTGCGGGAGGCTCCGGCCGGGTCGGGGATGCTCCGGGCGGTTCCGGGATGCTCCGGGATCCCCCGCTCGCTCCCGCCGCCGGTTCCGGGCGCGCCCCCGGTCCCGTG
>VZSE01012708.1:117100-148760 GCA_013398275.1 Promerops cafer
CCCGCTGAGCGGCCCCGCGGAGCCGCCCGCCCGCTGCGTGTGCTACGGGCTGGGCCGGTTCGGGCGCTGCCCCGCCGCGCGGTACCAGCTCGCCTTCCTGCTGCTGCTGCTGGACGAGCTGCGGGTGAGCACCGGGACCGGGGGAGCAGCGGCGTCAGCACCGGGCCGGTCCCCGCTCACGCCGCCCTGTCCCCGCAGGTGCCGCCCGCTCGCTGCGCACTGTTCGACCCGGCCTTCTCGGCGCGGGAGGCGGCGGCGCTGCGAGCGCTGGGGCTGTGCCTGCTCCCGGAGAATGAGGTGAGGAGACCCCCGGGTCAGACCGCCCGGGACCCGCGGGGCCCCGCGGACAGGGCTCGGCCGTGACGGGCTCGGCGGTTCCCGGGCAGGAGGGGAAACACGGCGTCGAGGGCGCGGCCACGCTGTTCTACATGGTGCACTGCGGGAAGGCCCTGTACAATAACTTGCTGTGGAGCAACTGGAGCCCAGCGGCGCTCTCCAAGCTGGTCATCATCGGGAACAGCTTCCGAGGAATCGAGGAGAGGTCTGGGCACAGCCGGGACAGGCTCTAGTGCTTCCCACCCTGCTTTCCTCTTCTCTGTCCCACTACTTTATTGCTTCCAACACCAATGTCCCTGTTTTGAGCATTTTCGTTGCCATAAAGTTTTCAGTCCTGAGCCCTCTCCCCCCTTCTCTGTCCCACCCCCATGCAGAAAACCTGTCTAAATCCACAGGAAGGTTGTGTCTAACGGGACATCTGTTATTGCAGATTGCTGTCCAGAATCCTGGAGAGAGATTATTCTTACATAGCAAAGGTATGAGGAAACAGTTTAACATTATTTTTTCATGTTGACAACACACCTTTTAATGAGAAAGGAAATGAATTGCCATTGTAAAGAAGAGGGGGGGTTATTTTTAAACTCTTTTTCCTAGATGCTATAATATAAAAGCTAATCACTTTAGGATTGTTGAATATCTGCAGAACATCCTGCACACAGGGGCTGAGGATAACCTAACACCATTCTCATCCTCACCGGCTCAGCTTTGCAGGAAGGGGCTGCTGCATTGTCTGTCACTTTCCCCCCAAATGATCTTTAGGTTTTGAAAGGAGTGGAGGAAGTGGCACTCCCCAGTCACCCCCGCTACCTGGACACCTTCAATGACACCTCCGTGCACTGGTTTCCCTTGGATAAACTGCAGGAGCTCTCCCCTGAGGTCTGGGACTTTGTGGAGGAGCCGATGTACCAAGACTGTGAGGACCTGGAGATCATCAGGAAGGGGGAGGAAGCCACTGCCAAGTCCTGACCATCCCTGTGGTGGCAGGGCTGGGATCCACATCTCTTCCCATGGAAGCTTCTGTGCAGCTGAGATGGAGCTCAAGTAGCAACAGTGGCATCAGGCTCTGTCAAAAGTGGCAGCACCTGAATGCTGAGGTGATGGGACATTTTTGTATCTTATTTAATAAAAAAGTAAAGCTGAGCTTTGACTTACACTCACTGAACTACAGCAAACTAATTCCACCAAAACCTGCCTTGAGAACCATCCACACTGCAGTGAGTGCTCTTTGATTCCCTCCCCTTCCATAACAGTTCAAGGCCTTTGCATGTCCTACACACATTTCAAGGCATCAGGAAGGGGAAATTATCTGAGGGGTTTGTAGTGGGAGGTGGTGGGGTCTGGTTCCCAGTGCATGCTTGGAGAAAGCTCCCAGCTCTCACTGCTGCTGAGATCAGCTCTTGATCAGTCCTGACAATGACCAGGTTGGCTCCCTCCAGGAAAAAAGCCTTAGGGTTCCTTCCCTCACCTCTGCTCTTAAGCACTGCAGTCCCACAGCAGAGAGAGTTGGGACAGGTCCTGGCTGTGTGCAGCAAAGAGGAGCCCACTGTGTGAGGGATGTTGTGGGGACAGTAACTCACTGCCAGCACAGGCTGTGACATCTGTCACTAGAGACTCAGGGGACTCAGCTAGGGGACTCGGCCCTCCCTCAGCTGTTGGAGCAGAGAATGTGATCCCTCCTAACCTGCTGGTAAACCTCTGTCCCAGGTGGCAATTACAAGTGTCAGCACTGCTTGTTCTCCCTCAGCCTGAGTTCCCAGGTCGGGAAGTCTGGCCCTCCATCCTCTTGCCACTGCCTGAACAGCTCTTCCAATAAAACCATCCTGGCATCCAGCTCCAGTGTCACTATTTACAAACCTGGAACTTGTTTATTCTAAGGGTTACCCGGAGGCTGCTCTTGGGTGGCGACTCAGTCCCCAGCGGGGCCTCACTTGGCCATGTCGATGAGGCTCTGCAGCGAGGTGGGCACCCGGGTGGTCTCCCCTTGCACAGAGGCCTCACTTGGCCATGTCGATGAGGCTCTGCAGCGAGGTGGGCACCCAGGTCTTCTCCCCCTGCACGAACACCACGCCCCTGTCGATGTAGATGACGATCCTGCCGAAGGTGTAGAGCTGCTTGCCCTCGTGCCGCTTCCCGATGACGGGCATGAAGACGATGTTGTGCTCCTCGGCCTTGGTCTGGATGAGGTCCTTGAAGTTCATGGGCACGGAGCCGGCGGCGGCGCCGATGCCGCGCTGGGCCATGTTCTCGGCCTCGCGCCGCTCCTGCATGGCCTCGTACTGGAAGTCCTTGCGCCGCTCCGTGTGCGTCAGGTACGCGATGTTCTCGCGGGCGCCCGGCTGCATGTACCCACCTGCGGGACAGAACGGGGAGCACACGGTCCTGAGCTGTTCCCAGAGGGAAGCAGCTCCATGCAGGACACCGAGTCAATCAGGACGTTTTTAGTGTGTGGTGCTCAAGTTTGGGCTCAGTTTTGGAAAGAGGGCAGATTTCAGGTGCTGCTCCCTCAGGCACGCCCTTCTCTTTTATACAGTGTAATTCCCAGTGAATTGCCAACAATCACTTTTAGGTAGTAGGGAGAGTCATGTGGAAGGGAACTGCTGTAAAGATAAGGAAAAGAACCAGTACCTCACCTCATAAAGAAAAAAATACCCAATAATGACAGCTTTAGAAGTCAAGCCCTAAAGGATGATGTCTGACTGACAGGGCAAGGCTGGAAGAGGATGAGTTGTTCAGTGGCCCAGGAAGCCACCAAGAATCAGTTTCTGCTTCAGTGTAGTCCAGAACTACTGAGCAGCACTTCAGAGGTGTTCTTTAAGGACAGAGCAAGGCAGAGCCCACTGACTTTCACTGCTCATGGCAGCTCCTGCCATGCTGCCAGCAGGGCCATGCCCCAGTCAGCCTCCCAGGAGCCACACGTGACTGTGCTGCCAGCCCAGAGCAGCAGAGCCACCCCCACGGGCCACCTACCCACGCTGGAGGACACGGCCCGGTTCATGATGTCAAGGGCTTCATTGAACTTGTCTTTGATGGAGGGATGTGCCAGCACCTGGTCTGAGAACATGGACTTCCAGCCCAGGTACCACTTGGTGATCTCTTCGTAGTTGGGGCTGTTACTGAGCCAAGAGCAGAGCACCTGCAGAGCAAGGGACAGGTCAGAGGCAGAACAGGGATGTTTGTGCAGGAGAGGTCTCTCTGCCACAGAATCCCAGGATCATTTATCATGGAAAAGACTCCCAGAGTATCGAGTCCAATGTGTGATCACTCATCCCCTTATCAACCAGCCCAGAGCACTGAGTGCCACATCCAGGCATTCCTTGGACACCTTCAGGGATGGGGACTCCATCACCCCCCTGGGCAGCCCCTTCCAGTGCCTGACCACCCTTTCCATGAGGAAATTCCTCCTGAAGTCCAACTGGAATCTCCCCTTTACCATCTGGTTCATTACTGAGTGTCAGTGAAAGGAAGAACTGTTCCAATGACTACTGAGCTGTGAGTGGGAACCAGCCCATTTCAGCACCAGGGCAGCAATTCCTGGACAGGAATCACTAAAACACTCCCCAGTTAATCAAACCTCTCTCCTCAGCATCTCACCTGCAGCCACTTTGGGAAGAAGTGTTTCTCCAGCAGCCCAACGAGGCTGGAGACAGAAATCATCCCCTCCCAGTCGATCACCCAGTAAAAGGCATCCATGTGCTGCTGGTGAGGGTTGATGATGAGCTCATTCAGACACATTCCTGGGAAAGGAGAGGACAGCTAGAAAACAGCCTCACTCAGTTTTATCACTGCCCTGACCTCTTTCACTACCAATACATGAACTTGAGCAGCACCTTTTTGTTATCCTAAGGAACAGTGGGGATCTTTGGCTGATCCTGCCACAAAATGGTACATTTCCAGTGATTACAATTTGCTGCCAGAACTGAGAAACTAAAAACACTTGACTATTTTTTAACCTTTGAGCCACTCTGCATTACAAAACTCGTGGTGAAACATTAGAACAGACCAAGGAATTCAGGAGTAACAGAGAAACATCTTACAGCCTGGTCCTACCTGACAGCTCTCAGATATTCCTACCAGCTGGAGATGGATGATTTATAAAAAATAAGACAGAAAACCTAGAGAATAACCAGAGTAATTCCTCATATTTCTTTAATCTTTCTGCCTCTGCACAGGACTGGCAGCAGAAAATCAGAGGCAAGCTTGGTCTAACCTCACTAACAACAATCGCTGATGTAACACTGGCACCCACATCAGCAAGGATCTTTCCCTGGCATCCAGGGGAAGGTGCCACTGCCAGCACTGCCTATTGTCTCACCGAGTTTAGGCACGATGTTCTTGACCATGAAAGCCTCCCACGAGCCAGGAGTGAACACATCCTTCCAGGGCTGAAGGATGAGCTTGGCAGAGGAGTCGCTGGGGTGCCACTTCTGCAGGGCGTTGGCCAGCTTGTTGCGGATGGGCGAGTACAGCGGCTCCAGCCGCGCCTGCATCAGCGGCAGCCAGGGGTGGATCCACGAGTGGATCGGCACCGTGTCCGTCAGAGGATTCCAGCTCTCCACCTTGGGGCACAACAGGAAAGATTAACTAAACCCAGCCACCAGCAGCGAGTTTTTTTGAAGCACAAAGAGCTCTGATGCAACCCCCGACCTCTCAATCCATCGGCAGAGGCCGCTCACTGGTGTTTGGGAGGTCCAGCTGGAATTCGAACACTGGTTCAGAGCATGGCTTTGCTCTGCCCAGCCCTCTTCTCTCACCTCTTTCTGCAGCTTGGGGAAGATAAGCTGATCCAGAATGTTATCCAGTATCCACACAGGAACAACGTTCACCCAGCTATCCAAGAAATCCACCATGGACCCACAGTTCCTCGGCTGCCACCGCGCTACGATGTTTCTGACATATGGCATCCAGATCTCCCACATCAGTCTGGGAAGAAACCCCAAATAAATCAAAGTGAAGCTCAAAGCTACAGCCTGGGCCTAAATAAACCAAATGGGAGCTGTTAGTTAAAGCTGCTTCTTTTCTGTAGCTGCAAACTGGATTTTAATAGGCCCAGCAAGGGAATCCTTGGGAAAAGCTCCCTTGTGTCTGCTCTTTTCCATCCCTGAGGAAGCAGCACAGGAAGATGCTGCACAAAGTACAAATCATTTGTTCTTTACCTGTGAAAAGCATCTGTTGACAGGTCCTGCCCACTGTGGGATAACAGCTGATCGTTTTCCAGAAGGCTCTTCCACTTGGCTATGATCTCCGTGCCATATGTACAGTCCTGGGAAAGACAGGGCACAAATGGTCCATATCCTTTTCCATTAATTCCCATTGGGATCTGCACAGAGCAGGCTGATGGTGTGCTGAGCACAGCCAGCCTTCTCACCTCCTCTCAGGGCAAGCCAGGAGCTTGCAGTCTTAATTCCAGAATCCCACAATCACTGAAGTTGGAAAAGAACTCCCAGACCATTGAGCCCAACCTGTGACCCCTCCCCACCTTGTCACCAGCCCAGAGCACTGAGTGCCATGTCTGTCATTTCTTAAATGACTTTTAGTAAAGTCTTGCCAGAGAAAAAATCCCACCTTACACTATTAATACACCTCCAGGGAGAGAAGAGGACAGTCTGAACTTTTCCAGCTGTACAGAGAGATCCAGATTCTATCCCAGCCTAAATGGCACTGAGAACAGACTGTGCATCTCTGATACCTGACAGACAAACCTCTCCTGCTTTTGCTAAAAAATAACAGCTAGAGATTTGTTTTTCACCAAATTTTTCATCTCAACACTTATGAAAGGGATTGGTTTTAACCTTACAAACTCCTAAATTTTTACCCAGCAAATGTCTGAGAGCGGGGACAGTACAGGGTTTCATTTTGTCTCTTTTCTTTTTCTCCAGACTGATCAGGAATTTAGAATCCCAGACTGGTCTGGATTTGAAGGGATCTTAAAGCTCATCTCATTCCACCCCCTGCCATGGGCAGGGACACCTCCCACTAGACCAGGACACTTGGGACAAGGTAACAAAGATTACTGGAGCCATCACGTGAGAACTGCAGATAACTCAATCCAACACACACCTTGAGGGGATCCCAGTTCTTGAAGTATTCCTTCATGAGAGGATAAACTATGGCCACTGCCAGGTCCACCCTGTCCGACATCCTGTACTCCTCGTAGTACTTGTCCTGCAGGGTCTCAAAGATCTTTGCACACTCATCCAGGGTCAGAGGGTTCTCACAGCCCGGCTGCATCCGCCTCTCGCACTCCTCCACCATGTCCAGCACCTTGCTGAGGTTGCTGATGGCCTTCTCCTCGTGGGACAGCACCTCAGCCATCTTCTGGATCTCGTGGCTCAGGTTGACCACCATGTCCCTCTCGTACTGCAGCTGCCGGTCGCTCTGGATGATCTCCTGCTCCGTGATGTCAATGAGCAGCTGCAGGTTGTGCTCCAGCTCGGGCAGGGCAAAGCCCTGGGGCTTGGAGTCCTTGCCCAGGGGCTGCTGGGGGCTGTCATCAGGGATGTTGTGCTTGTGGCTGATCTGGCTGTAGCTGTAATAAACCTTCTGCTCCCGGCCGGTCATGTCGATCACCTGCCAGCACACAGAACAAATTCGCTAACAAAAAACTCTCATCTTCAAAAAAGGAGAAAATCCCTGACTCCAAATTGAAACCTGGAGATTTCCAAGGACCTTAATTACTCCAGGAGGCTGCTAATGTACACTGTATTTGAACAAGGGGATTGCCTCCACAACGTGTCTCCAGACGCAAGGAGTTTGAATAAGAGACAATCTGGAATCAGAACCACAAGAATCTCCTCATCTCATCCCAGTTTCACTGAATGATTCTACAAGCAGTGATCTTGCCATTAGTTACACTATTAGTTATTGCACTTAGAACTTTTATAATTTTATAAGGACACTTATCTTTCAGATTCATAATTTTATTGAGTGCACACCAGACAAATCCCTTACTGTCCCTCTGAGGTAGAAGATGGTTCAAACAATCTCAAAAAGGACAACTGTGCTTTCAGAAGTGGGTGAGCGTTGATTATGACAAACATGAAACTACTAAACTTAAATTGCAATTAACCTCCTACACACACTCACATTTAAGCTAATTTGTCACCAAGTCCAGGTGACACAGAGCTATTACACGGCTCAGGGATGAGCTCCATGAGGCTGCACAGGCAGTTCCTAGGACTGGCTTTACTGAGGTTACCGGTGGCTAAAATGTGCTGGTGACACCAAAGGGCCCAAACTGTTCCTCAGGGGTCACCTCTTGGCTTGTCAACCTCACCTTGACCTGGGACAGCTCCTTCTGAGGGGCTGCAAGCTGCTTGCTGATCCTGCCCTTGGCTTTCAGCTCTTCCACTGTCTTGTAGCTGTACTTGGGCTTTTTCTTGCCTCCATTCGGGTCCTTCCGCCACTGGCTGAGCTCCTTCTGAAATTCCTGGACAAAACCAGCAGAGTTGTGATGGCTGCTCTTTGTCACACCCCAAATCTGCTTCTTCTTGCAGGAAAATAACCATCAGATCAATGAGGAGTTTCTACAGGAAGTAACTGGGAAGTGGAAAAGCTCATGCCAAACCATCTCGGATGCTGTGGGCCAGTCACCCACCCTATGGATTAAATGAACAGGATGTTCCTGGTCTTTTTTTAAATTTAAATAAAAGACAAAGACTATTTACATGGAGCACTCTTCAGAAGAGGGATTCTAGCAAAGCAACTGAAACAGAGTGAGCCAAAACCAACAAAGAACATTACACTGACAAGAAAGATCTGCCCAAACGAAATCAACGTGCTCTGTGTTTGGCTTCTTATCGAAAATGAGCCCAAACAGTTTTCTCTAACACAGAAACTGAGAAAACTGAATTTTGTACACACAGCACAGTAGGGAAATAGCAAGAACCCCAGAAATACCTCCTCAGTTTCCTCTTCTGAGTCCACCACAGGGAAGTCCTGCAAGGACTGCGGGGTCCTCTCGGAGCCGTAAGCGCCCACAGCGCCTTTGCCTTTCCTCTGCTTGGCCTCGATGGGATTGATGATTCCTGGCAGGATGGGAATGGGGTCAGGAGGAGCAGTTTGTGTGCTGGGAGAGAGCAGAAGAGCCAGGCTTTCCCTCCGAGTTACCAGATCAGCACCAACACCCTCCAATTCCCTATAAAATCACTTCATCCCAGCACACACCAAACTGCCACAGCACAGCCTTACTCCCAACCACATCTCACTGCCTTTTTATTCTGCCATGTAAAACAGCATCTCCTTTTCCATGGGATGACCACCTTTGGAATTTACTGCCTTTTTTTCTTGCTCTTTTTGTCTTGCAAAACACCCAGAGGAGCACATGACCACAGGTCAGTTTGAACACCCCTGACTCTCACCACAGGGCCTGGATCACTGGCAGGAAAACAAGAAGGAAGTTTAAGCCACCTGGGGCTGGCAGTTCTTTAAGGAATCCAACCTCTCCTCCAAATCCCCAGTTAATAATAAACCACCAAACACACTGACAGTACCTTGAGCATTCTTCCCCAGACCCCTTCCAGGGACATAGCCCATCTTCTGGAGAAGCTTCTGCCCAATTCCTTTAGTGTGTCTCTCCCAGCTGCCAAAATCCACGAAGGACTTGGAGCCCCCTACGAAGCCTTTCTGGCTGGGCTTGAAATTTCCACCCTGTCAAAAACAAACACACAAAAACCTGCAGCCCTGAGGCTTCAAATAACCAAAATGTGCAAAACTCCCCTCAGAAGGTTCTCCCCAGAATCAATTCTGCTGTCCCCACACTGCCCAGCTCACTGGAACCTCGCCTGTACATCCATGAAGCACCTATGGAGATTCATGAAATTCCTCAAAAGGGAAAGGAAAGTCCTGAAAAACTCTGGCTGACATCCTGACAGCTCTCAGGTTCCACCACCAGATTTACCTGAAGCTGATTCCTAATTCTTTCTGGTTTTAACTGAAAAACAGGGTTTGAACTTTAATCTATAACATGCCTGGATTTGTCCGTTCTGTGAAAGTAGAAAAAGAAAGTCTCTGAAAGGCAGGAAACCACAGGAATTCTCTTCTTTAAACCTCCATTGACCAAAGGGAATATTGAGAAAAATGAAAGGACTGATTCCCAAGGACACACAATCATTATATCAATGTACATTTGTAACAATGATTTATCATTCTGATTTTTGTTCTATCAATGTATTTGTACCAATGACACAAAATCCACTTCCCTTAATGACACATTTGGGTCTCTGGTTTAATTATTCCTCCCTTTTTTTAGCGCTCTATTACAGTTTCACTGCCCTTGGCCACAGCCTGAGTTCCATAAATATAAAGCAGAGAACAGTAAATTTCCTGGAGAACTCACTGTTTTTAACTTCTTGGGCACAAACTCCTTGGGAATCTCCTCCTGCTTCACAGGCTTCTCATCGTCATCCGAGTCCTCGTCCGAGAGCTCCTCGGCCGCCGCCTTCCTCAGCCCAGCACTGACGAAGCTCACGGGGGCCGAGTAATCCCTGGAGCTGCAAACCGAGAGGGAATTCTGCTCCAGGACACATTCCTGCAGGAGCCTGGGGGCTGCTGTGCCTTACACCCCGAAAAATGGGATACTAAAGGCTGTCGAGCTGTTTAACCCCGCTTTTGCCAGGCAATCCCCATCCTCCCCCCCGCGCTGCAGGCAGCGAGCACACGGAAAATCTCTACAGGTGAGGGGGTCCCGAGGGCAGCCCCGGCCTGGGATGGGCTGCTCGGGTGGGTCCACAGCCGGGAAAGGCCCAGGGAACGGGGAGAAGCTCCAGGGAACGGGGGAGCTCCGCGGCCGGGGCAGTTCCTGGGGTCCCTGAGCGGGCCGGGGGCCCCAGCCCGGCCGTACCGCTTCCCGCCGAAGCTGGGCCGCTCCTCGTCCGAGTCGCGCTCGGCCCACACGCCGTAGGTCGCCTCCTCCTTGGTCTGGCGGTGTCGCTGCCGGTGCGGGTTGAATTCGTTCTGCAGGTCCCAGTCCGACACCTCGAAGTTCTCCATCTCCACGCCATCGTCTCCGTCCGTGCCGTACAGGTGCGACATCGACATCGTGGCACCGCCGGGATGCCCCGGCCCGTTCAGGAACTTCTGACCCGGGCACCGCCGGGACCCCCGGCCCACTCAGGGATCCCTGGCCCGCCCAGCCACTCCTGACTCAGGACCTCCGGCCCGCTCAGGAACGCCGGACCCGGGACCCCAGGACCAGCCCCCGCCGCGCCGCCAAACCGGATGCGCCCCATTCACTTCCGGTCCGCTTCCAGTAGCGCGCAAGCCCCGCCCCCCAAACCATAGAGTCGCCAGGAGCGGCGGCGCCGCGTCGGCAGCGCCGCCCTGCGGGGTAGAGGAAGCGGAGCCCGCGCGATGAATAATTAAAATATTAAATATCAAATCAACACTTTAATGGTGTCCGACACCGGGGGTGGGGGGGGGCATATATTAACTCTGCAATAGCCTCTGCAGGGTCGGGGTGGGGCTGGGGGAGAGGGCACACGCACCACAAAGGCTCTGCAGGGCCAGGGGGCTGTTCCTGACCCTGGGAATTGGGAAGAGCAGGACCAAGGTGGCTCTTCCCGATCCCAGGATTACGGAACAGCAGGGATGGGGAGGGCTGTTCCCCACACCGGGAACGGGGAACAGATCACGAGACACAAACGCGATGTACGGAGTCCTCCAGCCACGGCACAGGGAATCTCCTCCCGGCCCCCCCAGTCCGCATTCCCACAGCTGCATTCCCCACGGGGCGCTGGGAGAGGCCGGGGACGTTCCTGCCGTGGAGCACGTTTGGCCTTTGCAAATAAATGCAAATACATTCCTGGAGCGCAGTCATTTGGCAACAGTAGGAGCAAGCAATATGCTTGGAGAACAGATTTCCACGGGCCCGCTGCACACGCTTCCTTCTCGGGCAACAACAGGCCACTGGCAGCGTTCTGGAAGAGACAAAACACAGAACCTCAGGGGCAGGATCCCCTCGGGAGCAGGATCCTCTCAGGGGCAGGATCCCCTCGGGAGCAGGATCCCCTCAGGGGCAGGATCCCCTCAGGGGCAGGATCCCTTTGGGAACAGGATCCCCTCAGGGGCAGGATCCCCTCAAGGACAGGATCCCTTCAGGGGCAGGATCCCTTTGGGAACAGGATCCCCTCAGGGGCAGGATCCCCTCAAGGGCAGGATCCCTTTGGGAACAGGATCCCTTCAGGGGCACGATCCCCTCAGGGGCACGATCCCCTCAGACTAGCACAGCAATGCCCGACTGAGGGTTTAAAGCCCCCGTGACACAAAAAATAGCCAAAAGGGAACGAATCCTCAGCCCAGGAGAGGGGACACACAATTCCTGATCTTCCCTCAGTGCTTCTGATCTCTTTCTAGCCCAGCCATCTGCTTGTACACAGAAACTTGCTCTTAAAGGATCAGTTTTAGCACCAAGAATGATATTTTATGCTTTAGCATGGAGGAAGAACATCCAACATGTCAACAGTTTGTCTCTGGAGCAGAAGCCCAAGGCAGCAGCTTTGTTTTCCATCATGTTTTCCTTTGTTTTCTATCCCCTTCCTCAGGTCCATGGCACGTCCTTGGAGGCAGCTGGGGAGCAGCTCAGCTCATCCACACATTCCATGTGTCGCTGCTGCCTGCGGGGACGGGCTGCAATAACCCTCCCAGGCGGCTGAGTTTCATTTTGCAGCTTTAATCCTGTTCCCAGAGCTCAGGAAAATAATTCCTTACAAATGGTCCCACACAGCAGCATTGTGTGGGAAGATCTGAGGCGACTGTGAAGGACCCCTGGCACCAGGAGCGTGCCCTGGAACCCCAGATGACCCACAGAAATCACAAAAACCAAGTGCCAGTCCTGAAGCAATGCAGGCGGATTTGCCCACATCCCAGAATTAAGTAAACAGGGTCTTACCTGGAAATCATTAATTTTCTTAGTGAGAAGATGATGTGTTCTGAGTCACCTGGAAGAGCCCCAAAAGAGAAGGGTCAGCTCTGAGCCAGCATTCCCCAGGAAAGGGAGCAGGGACCAGGCACCCGGGCACCCCATGCGTCCCAAACCCTGAGGGACACCTGGCTCTTACCTGCAGGTGACCTTTGAGATTGGCCGGTGTTTTATAATCCCCCTTTAAAACCTGTGGGAAAGAGAATCTGGAGTGACCCCCTGGGGCAGTGGAATCACCTCTGGGTCACTGCTGCCAGCCATTCCCAACCTTCCCAGGGAAAAGGCTGCACCTTAAGTGCTCTGTCCAGCTCGGGCCCCTCTCTCCAGGACAGACGTGGAGGGGCTGGAGCGTGTCCAGGGAAGGAAATGGAGCTGGGAAGGGGCTGGAGCCCCAGGAGCAGCTGAGGGAGCTGGGAAAGGGGCTCAGCCTGGAGAAAAGGAGGCTCAGGGGGGACCTTCTGGCTCTGCACAACTCCCTGACAGGAGGGGACAGCCGGTGGGGACGGGCTCTGCTCCCAGGGAACAGGGACAGGATGAGAGGAAATGGCCTCAAGCTGTGCCAGGGGAGGGTCAGGTTGGACATCAGGAGGAATTTCCTCATGGAAAGGATGGTCAGGCCTTGAAACTGCCCAGGGAGGTTTGGAGTCCCCATCCCTGGAGGTGTCCAAGGAACATGTTCAATGTGGCACTCAGTGCTCTGGGCTGGTGACAAGGTGGGGATCAGGCACAGGCTGGACTCGATGGTTCTGGGGGGCCTTTTCCAACCTGAATGACTCTGGGATTCTGTGGTTCTGTTTTCCCTGTGTGGGTCTGTTTCCCCCCTGCTCTACCCCGATCCGGTTCGGGCTCCGTGAGCCCCTGGCCCGTCCCCTCCACGGCAGTGGCACTCACTCTGTGCGTGTTGTTGACAACCAGGGGGTCGGGGTGGCCGTAGTTGGGGGGGTTGGCGTAGGGGTCGTAGCCGAGCCTGGCGAGCATGGGGGCGATGTGGGCCATGTCCTGCAGCACATCCCCCGGGATGTGCCCGATCCACTTGGATAACGCCTCCATGTTCACCGGCTTGATCACCTGGTCTGTTGACCTTTCTATCCTGGGGAAAATAAAGGAAAAAAACAAAAGACGCAATGGTTGGATTTCACGCATGTGCTGGGCTCACACACAGCTCGTCTGCCACCTCCACAGAGAACCACAGGACGGGACCTTAAATCCCATCCTGTCCTACTCCCTGCCATGGGCAGGGACACCTTCCACTAGCCCAGGTTGCTCCAAGTCCTGTCCCACCTGGCCCTGGGTGCTTCCTTGGATGGGACAGCCATAGCTTCTGTCCCTCACAGCCCTGCTCTGCGGAAGCAGACCCTGGCAGGGGGTTCCACAGCCCCAGAGGCTGGGTCCTCCTGTTTAGAACCATGGAATCATTAAGGTTGGAAAAGCCCTCTAAGACCAGTGAGTCCAACCACTCCCCCAGCACTGCTAAGGCCACCACTGACCCATGTCCCCAGCTGCCACATCCACACAGCTTTTAAATTCCTTCAGGGATGGCGACTCTACCGCCGCTCTGTTCCAGTGCTTAACTACCCTTTCATGGAAGGAATTTTCCTTTTTATCCAACCTAAACCTCTTCTGGCACAACTTGAAGCTGCTTCCTCTTTTCCTACAGGATGGATCCACCCTGCACTGGGACAGGGGGTTTCACCAGACACCTCTGCTTATCAGAGGAAAACAATGTAAGATGTGTGGGCTGTAGCACAGATGTACCCTGTGACCCCTATGAATATTCAAAACCTGATCTAAGCAACCTGGACCAATTTACTCTGAGCAAACAGGGAAGCAGAGCTGGCTGCACTCTCAGGGCATCCTGGAAAACCGGAGCAGCTGCACATCCCCCGTGGCTCCTGTGCCCTCACCACCGGGGCACCAGAAACTGATATGGAGACTTGGATAATTCCCTTACACGTCTGATTAAATTTTGCTAAGCCTGACTTAAGCCTCCATTTAGAAAAGAAAGAGCATTAAAAAAGGAAAAGAAAGTGGGAGAAGGTAAATGCCCCCCGCACACGGAGAGGTCAGGAGGGAGTGCTGGGTGTGCCTCCAGCACAGGTATTGCTTTTATTCTGCAACACCAGCCCCAGACCTGCCAAGAACTGCAGCACATCATCGTTAGCAGCACAACTAACAACACCAAGGAGGCATCTGAGGACGGGTGGAGAAAGAGGCATTAAAGAGCTCACGTTTCAGAGCAAGCAGTTCTTTGCAAATTAGAGACTGAAATAATTTCTGCAGTGTCAAGAGAGATTAAACAGTCACCTGCTCCTGAAATCCTTGCTTGACAAGCTGTTCTGTGGAGTACAACAGATTGGGAGCATTAAAGCCATCTCTTAGTCAGGAACACAAACCCCACTGCAGTACAACATGCTGTCCCTCCTCGCCCAAAATTACACACAAACACCAGCAACGTGCCTCTGTCCCCAGTTTTAGCCTGCTTTGTGTAATGAAAATGCTCCTCGAAAAGCTGAGGAAGGAGCTGAGACTCACTTGGAAAGGGACACCCCGCCGGGCTTCCCGATGAGCTCCTCATGGTGCAGCACCGTGTCGCTCCAGGAGATGTCCAGGAACCTCATGATGTTGTGCATGGACTGCTCGGGGTGCAGCACCAGCTGCTCGTAGTAGACGGGCAGGCAGCGGGCGCGGCCGATCTCCAGGCACTGGGAATACATCACCTCGATGGCCTTGTTCCACTTGGTCAGGCAGTCCCGGTAGCTGTTCAGGTCGAAGCCGGCGATCGTCACCTTGCGCGTGATCATGGAGTGCACCGAGGCGCGCCCGTCCCGCACCATCAGCAGGAACTTGGAGTTGGGGAACAGCCGGGACAGGTACACGGCGGACTTGAGCGTGAAGGGGTCCTTGTTGCACAGGTACCTGGCGGGCTCGCCGTGCTTGGCGATCACTTCCAGGATGAAGGCCTGCATGGCCGCGTCCAGCACCTGGTCCGTCACCCCTGCCTCGTCCAGGCGCATCTTCTCGCGGCCGGACTTGGACCAGGCCTGGCGCATGGCCAGCACGCGGGGGATGATGCGGGTCTCCTCCCCGCAGCGCACCTCGGGGTGGGCGTCCAGCATGGCCCTCATCAGCGTGGTGCCGCTGCGGGGGACGCCGCCGATGAAGATCAGGGGCATGTCCTTGCTGTACCGGTACTCCACGTGGTTGGCGTCCACCATCACCAGCTCCTCGTTCTCGGGCCTCATCAGCCTGTGCCTCCTCTCGCTCAGGACCTGCTGGCACTCCAGGACCTGCTGCCCGAGGTGCAGGGTCACCATCAGGGCCGCCACCGAGCCCAGCAGCAGCAGCAGCCTGCGCGTGGTGACCCGCATCCTGCTCTCCTGGGCACAGGCTGAGGGCTTCAGCTCTCCGCTAGCGAGTGTCCAACCCCACGGGCATCTGCAAGAGAACAGCACTGTCAGAGCAGCAGGGCCAGCCCTGCTCCGATGGGATGCTGACACCATCCCAAGATTTCATCACCTCCTTCACTTATCAGCACCTCCTTCACTTATCAGCACCTCCCAGGCTTGGTGCCTTACACCCAGCAGGTAATTAAAGTCTGCCTCAGTGCACACCCTAAGAGAGAATTTCTGCACTGTTTGTGCTCCCAGAAACACAGGTTTACAGCTGGGGCAAAGCTCCAGGAACGTTTTGGAGAGGAGGGACGCCTTAAAACAAAATCTTTACAGAGAGTCTGTCCATCCCAGATGAAGCCCAGACCCAAGGTGAGGTTATTCCTCCCAAACCCAAGTCAGCACTCTAGCACTGCTCACCTCTCAGCCACTGGCACCCTCCCTGCATTTGGTTTAGTTTAACCCTGCAGCCACAGGGGAGGGGGAAGCTGAAATAAGAGAAGAACAGAAGACTCTCATGCCAGCTTTAAGGGTCTGAGTCAGGAGAAACCGTCAGAATGAAACACTGAGAAATCCATCTGAGAGTGAACAAGCCATACGCAGCGTTCACCACCCTGCCCTGCCTCGGAAACTGACCTGACGGAGAAATCCGTGAAACTTCATCTGGCACCGAGACTCTCTGGGGTTTTCCACGGCTCGGCAGGACATCCAGCAGGAAGGCTGCAGCCTCTGCGAGTGCCCAGCTCAGCTGCGTGCCCGGAGGGACTCCCGGGAATGCTGGCACCGCTTCCCGCCCCCTCCCCCCGTCCGCCCCAGTTGTGAGTGCAGGTTTTGCAATCCTCCCCTGGGCTCACCCCGGGATTTCCAGTTCTTTGTGATTATGTGGATGGGGCAGGAGCTGAATGGAGTGCAAGGAACGGGCCGTCCATGGATTCTGTTTTGCTGACAGGCCAAAGAGCTGCTCCAGAAAAGCGTTTTCTCCCCTCCACGAAGGAACGCATTGTGCAGCAGCCCGTGCGGAGCGGGGAGCAGGCAGGAGAGAGCCTGGAGCTGGGCGGCTTCCCTGCTCCTGCTCCTCCTGCCAGGCACTCAGGGACTGGCTCTGCTCCCCCCTTCCAGCCCCTGACATCCCACTCCACCATCCCGGACTGCTCCCATCCTCCCACCAGCTTTTATCCACTCCTGCCCAGGCAGTGCCTCTCTGCCAGCCCATGGAGGCCCTTCCCCAACCCAGCAGCACAGCAACATCACCACCAAAAGTATTTTTGTGGCTCTTTACTCCCTGGTCCACCCTGACCAGCTGCCTGGTAACATACCGAAGCTAAACAACCTCAACTGCATCCCCAGGTATGAGATAAAGTGGGTGGATTTGTTGGGATGTAGATCAGAGGGACACCCAACAGCTCTGGCATTTTTTAGGCACCAAGCAGAGTCAGAGCCATTAACAAGACAAGTGCTGCTCCTTCCTGCTCTCTTCATTTGTTTCAGTCATGTAAATATATTCAAATGTTCACCCCAAAATAATTGCAAATGCCACAAAACCCATTTCAATGGATGGCAGAGGAGCAGGCAGGATTTAGGGCCAACTGGAATAATTAGGGCGATGCAGACCAAGACAGGCTAATTAGCAGCAAAGGCTGCATCGTGAGAGGAGGCTGGAGCACAGAAGTGCTCTGTTCTCCAGGAGAACCAGCTGACAGGGAGCAGTTCCCACCGAGATGCTCCAGCAGCTCTGGCCGAGCTGCAGAGGGAACAAAGGGACTCATATTGTGTGTGATGGGAGGGCAGCTGGGGCTGCCAGCTGTGCCAGGGGAGGTTCAGGTCGGACATCAGGAGGAACTTCCTCATGGAAATGGAAATCAGGCCTTGGGAGGGGCTGCCCAGGGAGGTGGTGGAGTCCCCACCCCTGGGCATGTCCATGGAACACCTGGACGTGGCACTCAGTGCTCTGAGCTGGTGACACGGTGGGGACTGGGCACAGGTTGGACTCAGGATGGATGGTCTGGGAGGGCTTTTCCAACCGGAATGATCCTGGGATTCTGTGAGTCCCTGGGGACCCCCCTGCCTGTCCAGCAGGCAGGGACACAGCCCCCACTGCTCCCACCCAACGCCACCACCATGGGGAAGCTCCCACTCCGTGTGGGGAGTGGGAAAGGCAGGTGCCCCCTGGAGCATGGCTTCTCCCCACTGCTGAGCTCTGGACTCTGGCTCTGCCCCTGCATGGCAGCCCCTGGCCCCAAGAGGGCTGGAATGGGACAAACCTCTCCATTGGGATCACCCTGGGATCACCCCAATGTGCTGGGAGGGCTGAACAACACCCAGAGCGTGTCTGGCCGCGAGCCGGGGCAACCACAAACGGCCCAGCTGGTTCTCAGCTCTTTTGTGCAATTCTCCACTGAGAATTTCCTAAAATTTATGGGCCTCATTAGTCTGTGAGGGAAGATGGATGGGTCATTTCCTCCCCAGCAGACACTGTGCTGGAACCATGGTGTAATTAGGTGCAGGGCTGTCTGAGCAGAGACAGCCCTTCCAGAGACAATACCCTTTCAGGTGCCCAGGCTGGCTCTGAGAGCTTCCCACTCCAGCAGGAACTGGGGAGCTCTCAGAGGCTACTCTGGCACATGGTGGCAGGGAATGCTGACATGGGAGCAGAAATCAAAGTGCCAGCAGCAATCCAGGGCTGAAGCCCCTGAGTGCCACTTGGACACGGCAGGACAGGGATGTGACCCAGGGCCAGGGGCTCTGTCTCTGGCCAGCACCAGGGCAAGGCTGGCACCCAGACCAGGGGAGAAGATGGGAGCCAGTGGGGAAGTGACAGCAGAGTGACAAGAGGTCCTACAGGCGGCAAGTCCTCTCTATTCCCATGCTGATGGGACTTGAGCATGAACAAGGCTGACAGTGTGTCCCGCCAGCTTGTGAAAGCAACACAGGATCAAAGGGGCACCAGTGGTGGTGTGGACACATGGGCAACATCATCAGACAGATGTGCAGCAGCCACCCAGCATCCCAGGGGAACCACACATCCAGCTGCTCGCTCTTACCTTTTCCCCGTACAGTCATTGTGCTGCTAGTTGAGCTTCATGCTGAACCCGTGGCCACCAAAACACCTGATGGGGAAGAGAAGCCACAGTGTTGATTTGTTTATTTAGCACACGCATCTGCTCTCCTCCTCAGCACCTTCCTCTCCTCCTCACAGCCTCCTCTGAGCCCCAGGGAAAGGTGTTCCTGCTGGAGCTGGTGGTCCCAGCTCATGGTCAGCGCTAGCAGCTGGACGTGGCACACCTACCCTGAGACACCAGCGCTGTTCACAGAGCACAGCCGTGCCAGGACACACAGAGGGAAGCAGCAGGGCAGCTGCTCCTTTAGGAAATGCAGCCTCCTGGAAGGGAGAGGCCTCAGGGGGAGCCGAGCAGCCATGATGTTTAAAGCCCAGGGGATGACAATCCAGCTGGGCACAATTCCAGCACACACCGACCGGCACAACAGCCTTGACCAGAGGAAGCAGCTCCAGACTCGCCTGCTGCAAATGCTGAAATCAGGCACACGTCAGACTATGACCAGAGCCCCCAAATCAGTGACAGTGAAAGGACCTGCAGGCCTGGCAGGACCTCCCGGCTCCAGCCCAGGGAACAAAGCTCTCTCCAGCCTCACCACCTGCCAAGGCAGCAGCACCAGCCCTGCACAGCATGGAAATCCCTCCAGGTTGGGAACCAAACCCCTGCACACCTGCACCCACAAGGACTGCTCCATGCCAGGGAGCCCAGCAGCCTTGGCTGAAGCTGTCTGGCAAGCACAGAGCATCCTGGGGACAGTCTGGGACACGGAGCTGCAGCAGAGCACCCCGAGGGGCCAGGACCTGGCGGATCACTGGATGTCACTCTGCCCCAGGATCACAGCATGGACATGGGACCATCATGGGGTCATTGCTGCTGGGACATTCCCAGTCAGCTCTCCCTGGCTGCACAGCAGGTCCCAGCCTCGCAGGATGTTCCTGAAAACGTTTCCAGTAGTGACACTAATGGCTATTCCAGCCACCCGAGTCTCCTCTCCTGCCATCGCGTGTCACCGGCCCCTCTGCCTCAGCACTAAGGAGAAACCAAAGGGAAACTCCACCCAACACGGACTCTGCAAGGGCTTATCTGCAGTGCAGGCGCTTCCCTGAGAGGCTTCCTGCCCAGCCTGGCCTCCATGGACTGCAGGATCCCAGCTCCAGACCAGGCTGCAGCTCCACGGGGCAGCAGCCGCATCCCTGGACGTGCTTCTGCAGTGCCACGAGCGCTGAGGGGCAGGGACAGGGGTGGTTCAACAGCCCACCCGACTCACCCTGCTCTGGAAACGGCTCCAGCTCCTGCCCGTGCACAGACACACGGACAGACACACAGACATGCACTTGTTTGTGACTTCCTTCCTGATGCTGTGCAGGGCGTCACCACCAGCTGGGCTCCAACAACAGCTCTGACCGAAACCCCGACCAAAACCCCTGAGTGAAACCCCTGACCTTGGCACCTGCACTGGGAACGGGTAAAAACCACCCCCGGAACAGCCCCTGTGCCAGCACAGCACCCTCAGCAGTGAGGAAACACCATTTGTTAAAGTGTTACAAACAACCACAAAACCAGTTTCTACGAGAAGCCCAGTATGATCAAAAGCTGCATTTTTCTTTAAACCATTCCCAGAAATGATTGTCAGTAAGTGCAGCCTCCCCAAAAGATGTAGGTGTGGCCTGGAAAATTTGAGCTCAATTTGTTGGTGCTTAATAAAAGGATGAGGATCTGCAGGCGCCCTTGTGGCGGAACAGCAGCAGAAACTGTGGTCAGCAAAAAATGTCCCAACATATCCAACTCACATCTTTACAAATCAGCAATATTTAATTACTGAATTGATAGTCTCCAGTTCATTTACAAAAATAAACACAGCTTGCCTGAGGGCCACTGCTTCATCCCAACCTGAGCTCAGTCCAACGCTGGCACTGCTGATGGCAGCTCTGCTCCTCCTGGATGCTCCTGCTGGCATCTTGTACGGCACATTTCCAAATGCTTCCCAAGTGTCTCTCTGAGCAGGACGGGAATGCAGCGAGCATGGAGCATGGGGCATGGAGCATGGGGCCCCAGTCTCCACCAGGAGCACACAGAGGCACCACGGGGGTGGCTGTGGTCACCGAGTGCAGCGTCAGCCCTGTTGCACAACCCCCAGCTCGTGCTCCTCCACCCCAGCACTGCACAGACCGGGATCGATCCCACAGGACAGGGGGGACAGAGTCCAACCCACCCAGCCCAGTGGTGGGACAGGGGCTCTGCACCTACCTCTGCTGCAGGTCAGCCATGGCCCTGAGCCATATCTTCTCAGAGAGAAGACATGAAAATGAAGCTGCAGCACTCTGAAAAACCCCCACAATAAAAAAAAAAGCTGCTGACAGCCACCATGTGGCGAGAGCGGCACCACTGAGAGCAGGACGGGTTTGGTGGCTAAAACTGAAGCTGCACTGCAGGTCATGAACCCAGGGCATCCACTGGAACAGAGGCCAATTCCAGTGAAAACACAACCAATCCCAACAAAAACACCTGGGCTCTGGAGCAGTTTGGAGTTCTGTGTCCCTTGGAAAATCCCCAAACAGCACTGACAGCCCTATGGTTTACACTTGCACCGTCGCCATCATCCCAGGGAAAACTAACAGTCAAAAGAGTTCAGGGATGAATGTTCAAGCAGCCACCTCAGCACCCAAACCACACAGAGGCTGCTCCAGCTGTATCTTAGCACTCAACAGGCTCAGGGGGCAAAGGGGAATTTATTCTCACTGCTGAGTACCTAGAAAAATAAACCAGCAGAACCTGCTGCCCCGAGGATTAAGGCAGAGTGTGCCAGCTTCAAACACTTTCTGGCTCAGAAAAGCCTGCAAGGTGAGAGCCCTGAGCCACACCAATCACTCCAGCTGAGCATCCCTGCCCTGCACCCAAAAGAGCCCAGCCAGGGATAGGGGCACTGTGTGCCAGCCAGCTCCAACAGGCTCTAAATCACATCAGCAGAGAATCCACAGACATTTCACAGCACAGACAGACTGTTGGTTTATCGCCTCAAGGCTGTTACGATTAGCAAAACATTTTATTATCCTGCTCAGTGGTACAGTGTTCCTCAAACAATAAAAATCCCACCAATTTACAGTAAGTCCCCTCCGCCCATCCCTCGTTCCAAGCACGTCGACGACATTTTATTGTCCAGAGATGGAAACCTGAGCATTCACCCTGCGAACCTCGTAGGGACACGGCCTTCAGGTCAGAGCTGCAGATTAATTATGGAATGCCCAAGGGGAAAGCTGCAGGCAGGACACAGGGGTGGAGGCACCTACCTGCTCCCCAGCACCTGGCACCGTGTCCCACACCGCAGCAAGGCTCCGGCACGTCAGACGCGTTTGTGCTGAAATAGGACACGAGCTCTGCACTTCAGAGGGAGCCCCTGACTTTTAATTAACCCACAGAGCTTCACCCTTCCTTAATTAACCTGCAGGTGCTGTCTCGGGGACAAAGGCAAAGCCAGCACAGGTGCCACTGATGGTGACACTACTGTGTTGGCTCCTCTTGTGCCCTGACCAGTGATTCCACTGTCCTGCTGGAGGATGTGGCTCTGGGAGAGCACTGAGCTCTCCTCCAGCTCCTCTTGCCCAGGGAAGCTGTGGCTGCCCCATCCCTGGAAGTGTCCAAGGCCAGGCTGGATGCAGCTCTGAGCAACCCAGTCCAGTGGAAGGTGTCCCTGCCCGTGGAAGGACAGTGGAACTAGAAAATCTTTAAGATCCCTTCCAACCCAAACCATTCCTTGATTCTGTGATGATTCTATGATTCCTCTCCATGCCTCTGATCAGGTCCCTCCAACTCTCACTCCTCACCCCATGTCCTGGGGATCCCCATGGGAGAGGGGCACTGGGTGAGAGGGGGCAAGGGTTGCAGCCCCCACGTTCACTCATCACGCTTGATGCAAACACAGCTCTTCCCTCACAAAACTGCACAAATATTCTCTTGCAGGAATGTGGGTGGTCAGAGCCTGCCATACAACAGGGAGGAAGAGAAGTCAGAGGAACTGCTAGAAAAAACACTAAGTATCTTCAAAAAATATTTTCCAAATCCACACGCCAAACCCTAAGTCTCAACAAGCTCCATTCTTGCACGCACGAAGATCAGGATCTGCAAATAAAAAATTGTTTCTGCAAGACAAACCCCAAAACCTCAAATTTGCTTAAGAAACAAAATCAAAGTGTTTTATTTCCCCATGCAGCAGTAGCAGCAGGCCTGGAGGCACTGCCTGAGGGCAGGGCAGGGAGAAAAGGAAGGAGGTGCCACTGCTCACCCTGCAGGCAGGGAGGGGAGAGGGGACACTGCTGCACCTCTCCATCTTCCCCAGCTCCTCTGCTCGTTCTTGTCCTGTTTCCTGCAGCCCCCTCAGGAACACAGACCTGGGCACAGACCAGCCCCAGGATCTCCAGCAATGCCCAGCCCCGCTCGGCACAACAGATGCCATAAAGGCAAGCATTTGGTGTCTCCACAAAGCCCGAAACCTTGGGAGGCACCAGCACCCACTTCAGCAATGTGTGAGCCTGTGGCCTCCCACTCCCAGCCCCAGTGAGGCCAGGCAGTGACCACCCCCAAGGCCTGGCACGGGAGAAGCCCTTGTGAAACCACCGATGGAAGGAAGGGAACCGGGCGCTTCCGAGCCTGCGCCACCGCTGCCTCGTCAGCCAAACCACCCTGCACGGCACATCCAAGCGCCTTCCTGTCTGCACCGGCCCAGCTGGGAGCCCTGCTCCTCCATCTGCAAACGCTGGGCCACCAAGGCCTGTGCCCATGCCCTGAGTGCCACCCGGCCACGCTGGCCCGCAGCCAGCTGTGAGCACAGCTGCCCAAGAGGGGGGTGGCTGCGTTCCCACCCCCCTTGCAGCTCAGCCACTGCCAGCAACAGCCTCTCGCACCACAGGATCCCTCCCAGCATCGAGCAGGAACAGGAGTGCTGGAAAAGCTTCCCCTGCCCCAGCACAGCAGCCTGCAGCTCCGGAGCCAACATGCCCGTGGCCATTCCTCTGTGGAGAAGCACCTGGATGCTTCAGCCCCTTCAGAGCCCCCAGTCTCAGTCGGGGGTCACTGCCCGGGAACGCACGGTGGGAAGCAGCCCTTGCTTCACTTCCGAGCGCTGCGCGTTGAGCAATCCCCGCTGCTGCTCGTGTTTGCTGTCCCTGGGAGGGGACAAGGGGCTCCTGTGGCAGGGCCAGCCCCGGCCACCCTCCTGCCTGCACCCACACCGTGAGGCACCACGGCACAGAGAGGGGATGAAAAGGGGGCAAAAAGGCATCGTTCACCTTGAGAGAGGAAATCTTTGAGAGAATTCCTGCAGGAATTCTGGAGGCAGACAGGGCACTGAAGGCTTGGAAAACAGAGTGAACCAAAGCAGGCAGACGAGACCAGGGCAAGCTTCTCCCCGGTTCTGTGTGCCCGCTGCCTGCAGAATCTGGAGGGAAACATGCTCGGCCGAGGCATGAGGCTGAGGTTCCTCAAGGCATCACAAATTCATCACAAGGCGCATCTGTACGGTGCCAAATAAAACCACCTGCTGGGGGTTTGTTTTCTCTCTCCAAAAATCTTCTTGACAGTCCCCGCGTTTTAACAGCGCTCCTGCCATCCCACACATCTCTGAAGGCTCAGAGTACCCGCAATGCAAACTGCCTTTGGAAAAATCTCCTTAAAATAGCGACAGAAATTACTAATACACTTTGGAAAACCTACAGGCAGAGGATGGCCGTGGCATGAGCCTGCCCATGCTGGTGAGCCCACCACCGTCCTGCAGAGAGCCCAGGCCTCAGCCTGCCACATCCCCCTGCAGTGAAGCCCCCCAGTGCCAGCTGCTGTGGGCGATGCTGGGGAGGACCGGCACAGTGCCCAGTTCAGCTGTTGTCCCCCAAATTCCGGGCTGCCTCTCTCGTGTGACTCTGCACAGACCCTGGGCTCCCTTTAGGCTCTGCAGCACAGCTGCTCCTGTGGTGCCACATGCAGCAGCCTCGGGGCACCAGCTGCCACCGGCACGTGATGGCAAACCCCGCTCACAGGCGCCTGCGCTGGCACTTGACAGCTCCCCACGAGCGCCCTGCAGCATTCCCACAAAACACACGGCAAATCTGGAAACCTGTTAGCACCAACCATTCGGATCTCCCCACTCACCACTGCTCAGTGCCCGAGCAGGAGGGAGCAGCACGGCTGTGCCGAGGGGGGATTCGCCTCCCGAAACCGAGTCCAAGCAGCCGGCAGGGCCTGGCAGAGGGAGGCGTCTGAAGGGGTTTCAAGCTGTGAGATGGTTTTTGGACAGAGCCCGAGCATGCAAACAAACACAGAGAGGGACAGAGCAAAGGCCTCTGTGATGCAAACCATCCCCTGCCTGCAGAGGAGGGCAGCCCAGCTCATGCTGCCAGCCCTGGTGCCAGCAACTCCAGCCATGAGCCCCAAGGAATTTGAGCTGGACAAAGCGTGGATGTCACATCCCTGCCATGCAGGGCACAGCCGAGTAACAGATGGGCACTGCCAGGAGAGTGCCAGTGCTTTGGGTGGGCTGCAAGGTGCCAACACAGCTGCTCAGGAGCCCATCTGCACCCCCTGCCAAGAGTCCCACATCCCACAGCCACCCTGACCTCGGTGCTGCCAACACCTCTCAAGCCTCAGCAGAGGCTGAAGCTGCCCGAGACCCACAGGTGCAGCCTCTCACTGGGCACCCACCTGCCCAGGCTACCACGCTCATCCTGGTATAGGAGGGCAGTCCCAACCCTGGCTGAGCTCTGGACACCTGGACAGATGGACAGCCCCAGCCCGTGGGTGCTTCTGTGTATGGCAGTGCTCAGGTTATGGGGGCATGGCTTGGTGCTGGGCTGCCAGAGGGGTGCCATGGGATGGGGGAGAGGGGACCGTGAGCCAAAGAGCAGAATGGGAGGACAAAGGTACGAGGAGGGCCCAGCGCTGAGCACCCTGTCCCACCTGCCGTGCATCCTGCACTGCGTTCTGTGCACTGAGCACCCTGTGGACACCTCAGCACATCCTGCACTGCCCTGAGCACCCTGCACCCAGCACCACTCGTGAACCCAGCACTGAGCATCCTGCCCTGAGCACCCTGCACCCAGCACCACTCGTGAACCCAGCACTGAGCATCCTGCCCTGAGCACCCTGCACCCAGCACCACTCGTGAACCCAGCACTGAGCATCCTGCCCTGAGCACCCTGCACCCAGCACCACTCGTGAACCCAGCACTGAGCATCCTGCCCTGAGCACCCTGCACCCAGCACCACTCGTGAACCCAGCACTGAGCATCCTGCCCTGAGCACCCTGCACCCAGCNCACCACTCGTGAACCGAGCACTGAGCATCCTGCGCTGAACACCGAGCATCCTGTACTGGGCACCCAGCACTACTCTGAGCACTCTGCACCGAACACCCAGCACCGAGGACCGCTCTGTGTCCGCAGCACCGCACACCCTGCACCGCTCCGATCACGCATCGCCGCCCGGTGTCCCCAGCACCGCGCTCCGCGCACCCCCCGCACTGCGCACCGAGCATCCCCCGCCGCGCTCCGCGCCCCGTTCGCTTCGCCCGCGCCACCCACCGAGCCCGTGTCCCTGCCCGTGTCCCTGCCCGTGCCGGTAGCGGCCGTGGCCGCGCAGCCGTCCCCGCGTGTTACCGGGAGCGCTCCGCACCGCGCTGCCCGCGGCCTCACCGCTATCCCCGGTCCCCGCCCCGCTCCCGGTGCTGCCTGTGTGCAGCGCCCGGCAGCGCTGCCGTCACTGCTATGGCTGTAATTAATCACCGCCGTCGCTAATTAGCGGCGTGGGAGCGCAGGGAAATGCCACCCGAGGTGCCCCACCGGGAGGCAACGGGATGGGAAGGGGGAATGAGGCCGCAAGGAACTGCCCGGTGGGGAGGGACAGCATCCAGGGGGAAAAAAAAAAACAACTTGAAAGTGAATTGGTCTTTGATTACTGCAATTTCGGCTGTTAATTAGTGCCCAGGGGGATCCCACCGGCAGGGACGCAGGACCCCTCCAGCCCCCCGATCCTGCAGGCAGAGCCAGAAGCCCGCCCTAATTCCACCGCTCCCGGAGCATCCTGAGCCCCCGAGCTGAGAGGGTCCCCACGGGGGCTGGTGGGGTCGGGCTGCAGGGCCTCTGCCACCCCCTTCCCCCACACCGAGGGTCTCCTGTGTCCCAGCCCCAGCGCGGGGAGCTCCTGCATGAGACCAATTCCCTGGCAAAACCACCCTCCACCGTGTCCCACCCGGCTCCAGCGCAAGGCTGGCACATCCCGGGCAAGCGCAGCCGCGTTCATGCACCACCGACCCCCGAGCAGTTCTAATCTTCTGGTTTTTTTTTAATTTGCCTCACAAGGTAGAGTACATCCAGGGAATGTGCAATGTACAAGGAAAGTGCTGGGCAGGCGAGCGCGAGGGGAGGCGGGGGTGCCCCACGGGGCCCGGGACTCATAGCTAGCAGGCGGCACGCTCAGTCGGAGGGCGCGTCGGGGGTGACAAAGGTGCCCTTCTGGTCCCACTGCATGTCCCGGATGCGGCGGATGGACTGGATCTGGGGCTGGAAGGCAGACCACTCGTTCCAGTGTCGGAAGTCTCCGGTCTCAAAGAGGTACTGGTAGCCTCTGTAGCCAGGGTACTGGTACCCGACCCAACTGTGGGAAAAGCAAACACAGGGCACATGAGCAGGGTTGGCTGCTCAGCGGCCACACGGCCAGCATGCACTCGAGGGGCCAGTGGGGCCTCCCTGCGCTGGGCACCAACCTCTGGGGGACAGGCCACACCACCAGAAACAGCCACACCACCAGAAACAGCCACACCACCCAAAACAGCCACGCCACCCAAAACAGCCACGCCACCCGAAACAGCCATGCCACCAAAACCAGCCATGCCACCAAAACCAGCCAAGCAGCGCTTTCTGGCAGCCAGCTGGGGAGGACAGGAAGCCTGGCACGAGGCAGCCACTGCTGCAGCCCAGCTTACGTTCCACTGGGCACCTGCACGCTGCCCACGCGGTCGCAGAAGCCATAAGCCCAGAGGCTGGGCACATCGTCCTCCTGGATTTCCATCTTGTTGCCCTTGAAGTCAGCAGACTCGTAGAGGGAGATTTTGTGGTCCTCAGCCTCCTGGGGAAGACAGAGGGAGGGTGCTGGGCAGTGCAACTGAAGCCCTGGAGCTTTGCTGCAGCGAGGCATCGAGCAGCACAGCCCAGCCCTGGGCAGACCCTGCTGGGGTCTCTGCTCCCAGGCACTCACCATTTTGATGGGACGCATGGACATGAAGCAGTCGCTCCGGTAGCTGCTGGACCAGGTGTCCCAGCGAGGGTACTCGCCCTTCTCCAGGATGAACATCTCCCCACGCATGTTGGCCTGCTCATAGGCCACCCAGCTGCACAGAGAGGTGGGCAAAGAGCGGGTCAGGTGCCAGCACTTCCCCTCTTGCTCAGCCAGCTTGCAGGGCAGTGGAGGTGTCTCCGAAAATGCTGTGGCCCCACCACCCTGCTGCCACCTTTCTCCCAGCCCAGGCACTGTGGCCTGTGCAGAGCCAGCGCTGATCCATGGACTGGAAGCTCACTGGTGTGTGAGTGTCCAAACCTGCAGCAGGCACCAGCACTCACAGTGCTCCTCTTCCTCAGCTGGGGAGCAGCAGGACCCCTGCACAGCTGGTGGCCCCGCAGAGTCAGCTCAGGACTCTGTTGTCCCTCCTGCCCGGGCTGTGTAATCCTGGCACGTCTCACTGCTCCAGCGCCAGCCAGCGCTGGCACATGTCCCCCTGCCAGGCGTGGGGCTCACTCAGCTGCAGTGTCACCTCTTCAGCAGAGCCACGAGGTGCTGCAGTGCTGGGAATGTCATGGGTGTGGGGCTTCAGAAGCCCCCGGCACCACAACAGTCCTGCATTTGCTGCTTCCCCTTTCCCTGTGAAACAGCTCTTCCTGCAGATGCCAGCAGGGGTTTTCCTGCTGGCAGGAGATGTGTTCAGGAACCTCAGGCTGCACAGCCTCAAGCCGACTGCTAAAGCTCAGCTCGGTTGTTTTGCTTTTGTCTTTCCCTAAACACATTTTTTGGGTGCAGTGTCACGTCGGTGACTCTCAAAAAGCTTCTAAGGACCCCAATGACACCCAAGTCCTCTGTCCTCCCAATTTCACCCTTTCTATGTCTAGTGCATTTCCCAGGTATCATATCTGAGCTCCTTCCAGGCTGCTCCATCCCCCATTTTTTTCAAGAAGAGTTGGATATCCTGGGTTCCTAATAAAAAAGTCATCAGTGCTGCGGGGTGTCATTTCAGGTCACCCTCCCGGTCCCTCAGGGATGCTGTCAGGACAAGCCATGTCCCCAGCCTGGAAGCCTGTGCATCCTCCCCACGGCACTACCAGCCCGCCTGCATTCCTGGGCATGCTCTTTCCAGCTGGGCGCAGCGTGGTGGGATGCTCTTTCAATGTGGAGATCATCCGTCTGCTCAGTTATCTGCTTTGGGGATCGTTTTTGTCCCTGCCTGTGTCAACTGTTCCCACGGCTTTGAGTCCTGCCCAGCCCCCTTGCTGCTGCTTGGCTGTCTGGGTGCAGGCGTGGGCTTCTCCCTACCCATCCCTGCCTGCTCCAGCCTGGTCCAAGGATCCCACCTCATTTACACCTTGACTTCTCTAAAACCTGCAAGTTCCTCCAGGTGGCTGAAATGATGGACACGTTTCCTCAGCCCTTGGCTTTGCCTCTGGTGCCCTTTGCTTTGCATTTGGCCCTGGCATCCTTCCCGCCCATCCTGGCCCTCCCGTCCTCCTCGAAGGAGATCCGGGATGCCCGCTCTGCTCCTGTGCTGGCCCTGCTGCGCTCTGCCCAGGCAGCAGGGAAATGCCCCTGAACGTCTCATTGTGCCCAGGGTGACCCCAGGGCCGTGTCCCCACCCGCCAGGAGCATCCCCAGGGACACGGCGCTCTCCGTGGCCGGGGTCACTTACGGTCCAGAGGTGACAATGACACTGCGCACCCGGTCGAAGCCACGGTCAGCCAGGTTCAGGCACTCGGCAGTGAACTCCATCTGCCTGCCCTGGAAGTTCTCCTGGTCGAAGACAACGATCTGGAGGTGCAAGGAGAGGGTTGGATGAGGACAGGCATGCTCAGGGAGGGCTGGCTGGTGCTGTGTGACCCTGCATGCCTGAGCCCACTGCTCCACGTGTCCCCCTCAGCTCTCCAAGCCTTCCTGCAGCTTCTCAGATCTGGTGCCTGCCCGTGCTGAGCTGGGCTCTGTGCATGGGCATGCCCAGCACAGGCTGAGCACAGGAAGGTTCCCCCCAACAGCTGTTCCTGCTCCAAGATGGCTTCATCCTGCCCCTGGTTTTGCTGCTGCCGGTGCTCACACTGGTGGGAAGGAGCTGCTTCTCCAGGTGCTGTGTCTGCACTGTGGCCTTCTCAGCCTGGCACGATGTCACCGGAGCCCCCGCATCACTCGCCCCCCGTGCCAGCCCTGCTGCAGTGCCTCTGTGGCATGCTGGCATCTCTGTGGCATTTCAGTGCTGGCCCTGTCACCCCTAGTGTCTCCTCCACCTCCCCACAGGGCCCCTGCATGCAGGGGGTGACCAGAGGGAGCAGGTGACAGCAGCCAGCCCTGACACCACAGCCCAAGGGAGAGCACTTCCAAAGCCTGTGGTCCCCAACAAGCTGTCCTGGCCAAGGGACCTTCAGACTGTTCCTCGTGCAGCAGCTGCCCAGATCCCGTGCCTGCTGTCAGAGGGACAGAGCAGGCATCACCCACACTTCCACACTCCTTCCCCCTGGAACAATCTCCTCCTACCCCAGAGATGCTGCCCTTGTCCCTCAGCCCGGAGCGTGTCCCTGCAGGTGGGGAGCCACAGGGCTTACCCTGAAGGCTTCTGGGGAGGGCTCCTCGCCCTTGCTGTTTGCGACAGGAGCAGGGTCAAGGGATGGAGTTGGTGCAGGAACTGCCTTCTCCTTCTCATCCGCAGCCTGGCCGGGGGCAGCGGGTTTTGTGGTCTCAGACATCGCGGTGGTGGGCTCAAGTCTGTGACAAGGCACCAGCAGCACGTTAGAGGGAGGCATGGGTGTGGGCACCCACAACCCACCCCAGGAACGGTAACATCTGGATGGGGTTGGGTGGACCAGGAGAGGAGCTGCTGGAAGGTGCTCCAGCAGGCACAGGCAGGGGTCCTTCCTTCACCAGGGGGGTCACAGCAGATCCTGGAATCCACACTCTCCTTCTGTGGTCAGGAGAGCCCCAAGCATGGTTCCAGCGCTGTAGGAGTGCCCAGGGATGGGGCCTGATGCTGTGCCAGGCACCGGGGCCATCCTGCACGGGGTGCACCTGGGAGCCCAGGGGGCACCCGGGCAGCGTGTGAGGGGTGGGAAGGGGACAGCCCTGGTCTGCAGAGGCCCTGCAGCTGGCACCCTGCTGTGGCCCCTCAGGTGAGTGTCACCAGCAGCTCCCCGGGGAGTGGAGGGCGGTGGGATGCTGAGCACAGAGGTGCTCCCAGATGTGACCATCACAGCGGTGGCCACGGCTTAGACCCTGAGTTTCCCTCTCCCCACCTCGGGTCCGGCTGCAGCCCGGTGCCCGGGGACTTCGTCCTCTTACCTGGGCAGCTGCTGCTTCTTGTTGGAGTGAGCGGGCTTGTGTTTCGGGGCGCCGCGAGGCCCCCACTTTATAGCCTGGCAAGGGCAGACCCCCGGGCGGGCGCACAAAGGAACTGCCAGCTCATCAGTGTCTGCGCGGCCGCCCAGTCATCACATCCTGCAAAGCGCTGGGCGAGCTGGAAGCCTCTCCCCGGCCCCGTGCCCAGCCGCTGAACCCAGCACTTTCCTTTGTGCCCCCGGCACAACAGAAGACCTGACCGTGCCACTTTGCAGCGCGCCCGGCACCCGCTGCCCCGCGTGCGGCCGCCCCGGCAGGGCATATATAGCCCTGGCACGGCCCGGCCGGCGCCGGCACCGGCACAGCAACACCTCCCCTGCCCAGCGCCCCGGGCCCGGGCCCGCGG
>VZSE01012710.1:0-12109 GCA_013398275.1 Promerops cafer
CCAAACCAGTCTGGGATTCTGTTCCACAATTCTCTCAGTGTTCTCTGGGTCTGTGGCCCCCCTGGGGTCGTGGTCTGTGGAGGGAACCCAGTGAGGAGAGAGGGATGGATGAAGATCCTGCAAAAAGGACACTTCTCCATCCCATACACCCAACTCCAGCAGGACCATCCAGACCCTCCAGTGTGGCTTTGGTGATCAGAATCAACGGGTGCAGAAGGAGGTCTTGGTCAACATTCCCTGGGAGCAGGGAATGTGTTGAACTGGGAGGAGTTGTGGGGTCAGAGGGGGTGCCTGGTTAATGTCACGAGTGTCCTGGAGCTGCTGGGATGGTGCTGGGGTTACGGTCACACAGTGGTCAGGTGGGACACTCCAGTACTCACCTCCCGACGGACTGAGGAACCCCGGAGGTGACGCCAGCGCCGGCTTCCCGGGCTCCTTACAAGGGGAACGCAGGGGAAGGCAAGGGGTGAGAGCTGGGCTTCCCCGGAGCCGGGAGCCGGCCGGGGCGAGGGCTGGGGCCAGCCAGCCCTGTCTGCTGCCCAAAGCACACTGGCCCAGTGGCTGTGTCAGCACGGACATGCCAGGGGAAGGAAGCTCAGCGGCCCCGTGGAGAGGCTGGATGAGGCCGGGTAAGAGCGCTCCTGGAAACAGGCACCGAGGGCCTCGGGGCTGCTGCTGTCCCAGGCAGGAAGGGAGTTTGCTGTCTGCACCCCTGCACTGCCCCGGGGCTCCCAGGACACTTGGTCCTGCCTTGCCAGGGGAAGCCCTGCATCCCTGCCTTGTTTTCTTCCCCGTGCTCCATGGTGGCAAAAAGGACTGGACACAGCTGGGAGGATTCAGACATGGCCTTGGAATGTCTGAGGAACCTGCCTGGCTCATGCAGGTCCGGCTCCAGCTTCAGTTTAAACTGATCTGTAACTTGGAGCCAGGGGAGAGCTGTCCCTCAGGTGACATAGGAAGCAGCTACTGGGATTGTGGGTTTGGACTTTCTTGTAGGTTTGGGGAGGTTAAGGTTGGATAATGCGAGAATTTCCTTATGGAAAGGGTTGTCCAGCCCTGGCACAGGCTGCCCAGGGCAATGCTGGAGTCACATCCATGGAAGGATTTAACAGGATGTGGCAACTGGAGACATGGTCACATTGCCAGTGCTGGGGAATGGCTGGACCTGATGGTCTCAGAGGACTTTCCCAACCCAACCCTTACAAACCCCTCTGATCCACGAGAAAACATGGAAAGCACAGCTGAACTCATTCTAAATCTGTCCTAAAACCATGAACACAGATAAAGAGAGGCTGTACGGACTGGGGAGGGAGTCAGAGATCCCAGAGGGTGCAGCTCCAGGGCCAGTCCAGCCCCTCTGCTCCTGCTGGGATGTCCCACGGTGCCAGCCCTGCCCTGTCCGGCACCACGGCAGCGACTGGGATGTGTAAAATGGACACTGTGGAAAAGAGACCTGGGGCTTTCCCCACAAAGGGCAGCGGGAAAGCAAAGGCAGAAGAGCAGCAGCACCACTGGATGCAGGGGTGGTGCAGAGCACTGAGGACTGGTGTCCCTCGGGGCCAGGGCTGGGACCAGCGCTGGGAAATGTCCCTGCTGGTGACAGGGACACTGGGATCCCGGGCAGCCCCTCTCACTGCCGGTGCCACGGAGCTGGGCGCTGTGGTCACAGCCTGCAGGGAAGGGATGGGGCACCCAGGGGCAGCTGGACAGGCTGCAGAGCTGGGAGCGTGCCAGCCTCATGCACCTCAGCAGGACAAGGGCAGGGGCCCGCGCCTGGGTCGGGGCAGTGCCAGCACAAAGAGCCCGGGGAGAAGGGACTGGGAGCAGCCCTGGGGAGAAGGAGCTGGGGACTGGAGAGAGGAGCTCCACAGGCCCTGGCCACGAGCACTGGGACCTCACATCCCCGTGCCCTGGGCTGAGCCCCAGTGTGGGCAGCAGGAAAGGGATTGGGATTGTGCCCCTGTGCCCCCTCAGTTGAGAGCACAGCAGCTGGGGCTGCCCCTGGATCCCTGGCAGTGCCCCAGGCCAGGCTGGACACTGGGGCTGGAGCAGCCTGGGACAGTGGGAGGTGTCCCTGCCGTGGCAGGGCTGGCTCTGAGGGCCCTCCCAGCGCAGACATTCTGTGCTTGTGTGATCTCCAGAGGGATGGAGCAGCACTGCCCTCAGTGCCATCTCTCAGTGCAGGTGCCTCCCCCAGGTGAGCCCTCACCTGCTCCAGCTCCTGCTCCGCGTATTTCTGCCGGCTGAGCTCGTTCTCGGTGCCCTCGCGCAGCTCCCGCAGCCTGTGTGCCTCCTGCTTGGCAATGCTGATCTCGTCCTGCAGCTTCTTCTCCAGGTGCACCTTCTCCACCTCCACGGAGCGATGCTCCTCCTGCGCCTTCTGCAGCCTGGAACACACAGAGAGCCGGGGCCAGTGCCGGGCCGGCCCCGCACCGCGCGGGAGCCAGCCCTGCTCTGCCTGCCCTGGGCGCGGCAGCGGGACGGCTCACCGAGGCTGCCAAGAAAGGAGACTGTCAACTGCCCGGTCTCAGCTTTATTCCTTTATCAAATACTCGGGGTGCGTTTTCTTCATTTTCCCGAGCACACCCGCATTTCCTCTGAAGAGTCTCAAATTAAGCTCAACTCTCGGTATTTTCAACAAAGTGAAGACTTCGGTAAAACAAAGCCGGGCAAGATGTGCCAGAGCACATCAGACCACCCAGACGGGATGGTTCCACGTTCCTCCCACAAAATCCTGCAAATTCAGACATGTCTTAATCTCGCCTGGACGTTCTTATTCCTCCTCGTGACAGAAGTGAATCAGTAGGAACTCGGAATATGGCAGCAACGAAACCCTGGACCTCCACGGTCAGTGGGATCCTCCATGAGGAGCTGACTGCGCTGAGGCTCCCAGCAGGGCTGTGAGGTTGGCAGGGCATGGGCTGGGCCAGTGGCTCTCAGAGAGGATCCGAGTGTCACCTATCCCTCACCCACCTGGAGCTGTCACGAGGGGAAGAGGAGAGAGACCAAGAGCTGTCCCAAGGGGGGACACCACTGGCCAAGACCATTACCAAGGGGAATTGACCAGAGACACGGAGCTGTCCCAAAGTGAAGGTGACAGTGACAAAGAGCTGCTGCAGAACTGAAAACACGTGTGTGACACCAGCTGGGACAGGCCCTGCACAGGCTGGCACAGCCCTGGGTCCTGTCATGCCCCACACCCAATGCCCACTGACACAAGTGACACACTGATGACGTGTCCCCCTCCTGCCTGGCCACGGGGATGAACATGGAATTTGGGGGCACAGTTGAGGGGTCATTATGGTCGTTTTTAGCTGAGCGGGGCAGGGGCAGCACGCAAGGACGGGGCCATCCACAGGCCCCTGGCCAAGCTGCAGAAGTGGCACCACGAGAGCCTCGAGCGGCTGCACAAGGCCAGGGCCCGGCTGCTGCTCCTGGCTCGGGGCAATGCCCGAGGCACCGACTCCTGCACCATGGGAGAGACCACTCCAGCACCAGGAAGCAGCAGGTGGGACCACCCCTGCCATGGCAGGGACACCTCCCACTGTCCCAGGCTGCTCCAGCCCCAGTGTCCAGCCTGGCCTGGGGCACTGCCAGGGATCCAGGGGCAGCCCCAGCTGCTCTGGGCACCCTGGGGGCTCGCAGTCCAGGAGCTTCCATACCATCCACACATCTCCAAAACAGACCTGCCCACTCCTTTCAGGCTTCAGGAGGATGTGCCAAGACTGGATGACGTTGATGAGTCACCTGAAGGACTGGGAAGCGTCAGTGCTGCAGAGGTTCTCAAAGGTGCTCTGAGGATGAACAAAGACTGGCGCTTGCTGTGAACGTTCCCAACTCCTCAGGAGCGTGTCTGGGCTGCTCAGCAAACTCCAGCAGCACTGGCACTGCAGGGGCATCCCGTGCCTTCCAGAGCTCTGCTCAGCACTGAGCTTCACCCAGCCAGCCCAGCAGGGCCCTTCAAGCTCTGGAGAAGACGTCTGTGAGCAGAACTCCGGCACAACTTCTGCACAAGCCCAGGAGCACTGGGGCTGTCCGGAGCTCTCGCTGTTCCTGTGGCAGCTGACGACCCCAGCTGAAGCCCGCTGGGCGAGGATGAGGAAGGGAAGGAATGTTTCCCCTCAAGAGGCCTCCCAAGGCCCCCAGTTCACCTCCCAGCCCCTGAGCTCCTGCTCGGTGCCCTCTGTGGAGGACGAGCCCTCCCGAGCTGCTCCGGCCCAAGGCTGTGCCGAGTACCAGCGGTTTTGTGTTTCTTCCTGAGGGGCTTTAGAGCATTAGTTGAACCTCCCAGGAACATCCACTTGTTTACTGGCTCTGCCCTCGGCAGCAGGGCCCAAGGTCGTTCCCCAGAGGCACATTCCCAGCTTGGAGCTCGGAGGTGACACCCAGCAGAGCCCTCCTGCCCCGGACACCGCTGCTCCAGGGCATGGACACGGGGAAGGGACTCCTGTCTCCTTCCAGATGCAGAAAAAAGAAATCAAACTTTCTTTGGGACTGTTTCCAGGCTGTAACGTAAAGCTCCACGAGGCTGTGTGGAACCAGCTGTGGACTTTGTGCCAGGGGAACGTGCCCGGCGTGGCTCCATCAGCTCCCACCAGGGACTCGCTCTCCTCACGGGCACCACCTGGTCCCATCTCACTGGGGGACAGGAGCCTTTCCAGCAACACTCAGGGCAGCACGAGCCCCTGGAGGCTGTAAGGGGCTTGCAGGCAAGAAATGGGGCTGCAGACCCGGGGATGCACTGCACAGATTCCCAAAGCCTGGCTGGCTGCAGGTCTCCAGGGCAGCCCGACATCCTCGGCATCCTGGTGCTTGCACAGGGCACTCACACACCCCGTGACTGGCCAGGACCTGCACCTGGCATCAAACTCCTCGTTCAGAGAAGTCACTGGAATGCAGCCTTCGGCTCACAGGGCAGCCTAGTTAAGGTTTATCCCCCCAAACTCCACTGAAACCTCACAGAAAATCGTTCATCACCAGGGCTGCAGGCTCTTCCCTGTCCCTCTGTCCAGAGGTTCTCCTGGAGCATGTTCTCCCATCAGTAGCTCTACTGGAACCACTGCAGTGACTCCTGGGAGTAGAGGTCCCATTCCTGAGGCTGCAGGATTTCATCCATATGCCAAAAGCCCAGATATTCCTATTTAATACTTCAAAATGATGTATTTTTTCCTTTTTCCACTTTCCAAGCAACACCCTTTGATTCAGGTCTTGCTTCCCCACACAGCTCCAAGAATTCAGGAGGGGATGAGTAAATCCTCTGATTGCTCCCACTGTTCCAACACGCTTTCACCCCACCAAAGCCAAGGTGAAACAACCTTGGATGACAAATTCCACGTGAGCTGGACTGCATGGCAGGAGGTGGGACCGGACAAGGTCTAAAGTCCCTTTGAACCCAAAGCATTCCCTGGTTCTGTGACTGCGAAAGAACACACAGATCTCTACACACAGCCCGGCCCACAGTGCCTGCAGGAGGAGCCAGGCCCCCATCCGAGCTCCAGAGGCTGCTGGCAGCTTGGCCAGGTCCCTCAGGAAGGGGCTGGCTCTGGTGTGAGGCACCAGGACAGCTAAAACCAAGCACTGCCTGCAAGCTGCAGGAATAAGGACGGCGCAGGGAGAGCTGAGCGCTCCAGCTGGATGGACAAGGGGAACCTACCTCTCCTGTAGGTCATGGAGAGACTGCTCAGCCCTGTGGAGACCCTCCAGGTCCTTCATCATCTTCTTCATGTGCTCCTTGGAGTAGCGGTTCTGGATGTAGGCGAACCAGCAGCCGCCCACGCCGATGACGATGGACACCACCAGCATGAAGTCCTTGAGGTGGTTGTGACGAGTCACTGCAAGACACCAGGGACACAGAGGCTGGAGCCACAGGATCACGGTGATCAACTCCAAAGGGCTCTGCCTGCACCACAGTGCGGGGGAGTCTTACAAGGAATTGTGGCACAGGATTCACCACGGGAAAAGCTGAGCTGTGTCAGTGTTTAAGGGAAAACCAGAAACTTGACAACGTTTATTCAATTTGGAGACACAACAAAAACAACAAAAAAGATGAAATTCCAAATCTCCCAGCTCCAGTTTGCCTGGCAGTAAGTGGTACAGGGGAAACTGCACATAGGAACCCCTCCAGAATGGCTGGGATCTCACAGGGCAGCACAGGTAACTAAGAACAAAATAATTACTTGAAAAAACACTGCTGAGATCACAGAGCTGGGGCAGCTCAAGGTCCAACTGGCAAGTTGCCAAACTTTCCATCAGAATCACAACTCAGTGTGGAAACTCCCTTTTTCATCTGTTAATTCAAAAAAAGGTGTTGGTGCATGTGAGAGGATGCAAGTAATTAAATGGGGGCTCAAGTGCTAAACAAAGCCCAAAAAGATGAGTCAAGCAGAATTTTTTCTTGTAACTCAACCAAGTGTGTGCTGGAAAAGCCACAAATGAAAGAGCAGCTCAGTCCAGTGAGCTGGGACTTCATGATCAGTATCCACTGGTTCTGAACCAAACAACAGGCAACTCATACCAGATACAGGGAATAAAATATCTGTACTGAGGGGGGCAGGCCTGGCCCAAGGTGCCCAGAGCAGCTGGGGCTGCCCCTGGATCCCTGGCAGTGCCCCAGGCCAGGCTGGACACTGGGGCTGGAGCACCTGGGACAGTGGGAGGTGTCCCTGCCATGGCAGGGGTGCATTAGACAGGAGCTGAAGCCCCTCCCAAGCCAAGCTGCTCTCTGATCACAGCTAAACCACATCTGTCACACTGGCAGAGCTGGGGGGACACAGGAGGTGGAAACCTGAGCTGGAAAGGCAGAGCACAGCACAGGTGACCTGGACAGACCCGTGGGGGACAGTGCTGCTGCTCCCTGCCCACGATGCAGAGGCTTTCCCTGCGGAGGCAGCGGGACAGGACCCTGCCCCAAAAGCCCAGGAGACAGCCAAGGAGCATCTCCTCCCTCCCACCACGTGAGATCCATCACTCCCTGAAAAGACCCAGTGTAAACTCAACAGTCAGAACTAAACCGGGTGAGCGCTGGCCCCGCTCCCGCTCAGGATGGATTACCACAACATCCTCTTCCGAGGGAGCAGATCCTGGCAAGCAGCTGCAGATCCCTCGGGCTGAATCCCTTCAGTTCCCATCTGGAGAGCAGCAGGGCTGACGTGTTCAGGTGGTTTGTGCTTCCCACAGCCAGCACAGCCCTGTTCTCCTGCCCTGCTGCCCCCGCCGGGGCCATTCCCGCCTGCAGCCCCGAGCAGCCCCTGCCAGCCCCACCCCAGCCTGACCCCGGTCCTGCCCCTGGTGCCAGCTGGGCTCAGCTCCAGCACAGCAGCACTGCACACATCCTTCCTCTGCACCAGCACCAGCATGACACGGGCACGAGGGAACTCTGGGGGAAACTCACCGTGGGCCTAAATGCAGGAGCATGGAATGCCAGGATGGCTTGGGTTGGAAGGACCTTAAAGCCCACCCAGAGCCACCCTGCCATGGCAGGGACACCTCCCACTGTCCCAGGCTGCTCCAGCCCCAGTGTCCAGCCTGGCCTTGGGCACTGCCAGGGATCCAGGGGCAGCCCCAGCTGCTCTGGGCACCCTGGGCCAGGGCCTGCCCACCCTGCCAGGGAACAATTCCCAATTCCCAATATCCCACCCAGCCCTGCCCTCTGGCACTGGGAGCCATTCCCCCTTGGCCTGGCACCCTGGAGCAGAGGGGCTCCAGCCCTGGGAGTATCTTATTCTCTCACCTTCACTGTAGATGCTTTTTCTGGTATCTAATCCCAACCAGCCCTCCTGCAGTTCTAGACCTCTCTCCTTGTTCAGTCACTTCACCTTCTGTCAAACACCAAGCCCAGGCAGAGCTGCAAACCCAGCAGGACATCAAGTCCTGCAGCTGAGCAGAACAATCAGTCTGTGATCAGACTGTGCCTGTGCTCCCTCCTTTCCCAAGGAAAGGAAAGGAGGATGGCAGAGAAGTCTCTTTGCTGTGGTGTACAGGGCTCTTCGTGCAGCCTTTGCAGGTGTAAGGTGTGCCCAGGTCTGCCTGGTGCTGGGAGCAGCCACGGCCACACGGGTGCAGAACAGGCTGTGCCAGCCCTGCTGCAGGCCAGGGACAAATCCAGAGGGATTCAAATCACAACCACCTGCACAGAACAATCTGAGGCTCCTCGGGGCCCTCGGTCTCTGGCCCAGGGCACAGAGCAGCAGGGAAGGAGCTGAAATTACAGAAAGTTCTCTCCCAAGTTCAAAAGCAGCAGAGCTGCACCTGCAGAGCCTCCAGCCCTGAGATCCAACAGCAGGAGGACCTGGAGAGAGCCCAGAGGAGCCACGGAGCTGCTCCAGGGCCAGAGCCCCTCTGCAGCCAGCCTGGGGGAGCTGGGGGGGCTCACCTGGAGAGGAGAAGCTCCAGGGAGAGCTCAGAGCCCCTGGCAGGGCCTGAAGGGGCTCCAGGAGAGCTGGAGAGGGACTGGGGACAAGGCCTGGAGGGACAGGACCCAGGGAATGGCTCCCAGTGCCAGAGGGCAGGGCTGGGTGGGATATTGGGAATTGGGAATTGTTCCCTGGCAGGGTGGGCAGGCCCTGGCACAGGTGCCCAGAGCAGCTGGGGCTGCCCCTGGATCCCTGGCAGTGCCCAAGGCCAGGCTGGACACTGGGGCTGGAGCAGCCTGGGACAGTGGGAGGTGTCCCTGCCATGGCAGGGGTGGCTTTGGGGACCCTCCCAACCATGTGGATTCCATGTTTCACCTGAAGCTGTTTTGTGCCAGGTGAATTTCTCAACCACAGAACAGGACCCCAAAGGGACAGACACAGAAGAAGGAATCACCTGACCCTGCTTAGATTATAATTGTACCACGCTCCCTTGCACCTGGATTAATTACAGAGCTGAAGTGGCCAGACCTGTTTGCTGCTGGAAATGGCAGGGCTGGAGTCTGGCAGCAGGAACCAGACCTGGAGGGATGGCAGGAGCCCACAGAACCACATGGAAACCGGCCACAGAACTGGCTGAAACCTCTGCCACGAGCCAGACATCCAGCCCTGGAGCCCCGGGCTGGGAAAAGCTTCACCCAGCAGCAGGAACAGCACCGTGTCCAGCTGCTGTGATCCCCACGGGCAGCAGGGTGTCTGCATTTAGGAGCCTGCAGGAGGACTGGGGCTCCAGTCACGGCTGCTTTTATCAATGCTTTCACACCTGTGGCGAACAGAGCTTCAAGGGAGGAGACAAATGGGCACCACATCCCACTGCCAGCAGCTCAGAGACCCCCAGAGCCCGGCTCCCCTCCAGAGCCACCTCCCCTGCCCATGGGAAAGGAGGTGTAAAGCAGCCTGTGCAGCTTAAAAGGTCACTGAGCACTTCCCAAAGCTGCCAGTTGCTGGTGGCTCCTGAAAGGTGTTTTCCAATCCATTCCTGAAGGAACTGGTTCAGATAAACAACCTCTCCCCATGACTGGAGACAAAGCTATTCAGATGACCAGAAACCAGCAAATTTTACCTTCTGAAAAGGGATAAATCTCTCCTTCAGCTGCAGGTTTAAAGTGTATTTCCTCTTCTCACATACCCTGCATGTACAGTCATAGGACCAGGGAATGGTTTGGGTTGGGAGGGACCTTAAAGCTCACCCCATTCCACCCCCTGCTGTGAGCAGGGACACCTTCCACTAGCCCAGGCTGCTCCAAGCCCTGTGCAGCCCAGCCTGGAAAGCCTCCAGGCAGGGGCTGGGAGCTGTGTGAGCAGCCCTGGGCCCGGAGCAGCCTGACCGCCACGGCTCCCTGCACACTTTGATCTGGCAGGGTCAGGCTGCAGGGCCAAGGGAGCTGCAGGGCAGAACAGAACAGCTCCAGCGTGGGGAACAGACATGAATTCCCAGGCAGTACAAGCCATTCACTCTGCCATTTACACAGCACACAACAGCTCTGGAAAAATTCCGCCCCCAGCGCAGGAGTCGCTGGGCTGGAGCCACTGCTGGAGGAGCTCACCCAGGACGGCTCCACCAGCCCTGGCCAGGCCACCAACTCACCAAAAAGCTTCAGGTTTAACACAGGCAAGAAATAAAACCCAAACTGTACAAAAAGAGGCTTTTCAATAGCTGCGAGCAGAAATGGCTGATGGTACAACCCAGGCTTGTGATCTCCTTCCTATGGCTCTGCCAAGCCTCACACCGTGGCTCACACTGCAGGCAGTTTTCCCAGGACGGGGTGGGAATGGCTGCAGAGCAGCCCTGGGGAGGAGGACTTGGGGGTGCTGGAGTGGGAGAGGCCAGACAGGCCCCAGCCACGAGCACTGGGACCCCAAAATTCCCGTGGTGATCCCCCAGCACGGGCAGCAGGAAAGGGGGACTCCACCCCTCTGCACCCAAAGCCCAGGAGAAAGCCATGCCAGAGGAGGAGACAAAAGCACCTTTAACAGGCAGCAGACGTGAGCCAGAGGGAACTGGGAGCACCTGGAGAGTGGAGATACAGATCAGAGAGCCTGAGATCCTGATAAAGCCCAGGGCCTCCCGCCAGCCACCCTGAACTCCTTCCCATCCAGCCTGCTGCTCCTGCCCTCAGCAGCAGAGCCTCAGGACACGACAGGGGAGCTCCAGGAAAGCCCAGCACACACAGACAGGGCTCCAGGAGACGGCAGCAGCTTCCCTGGGAGCAGGCAGGCTCGCTGCCCCCTGGCACCTCGCCCCCACCACCAGCACCACGGAAGGGCAGCAGGTTTTGCCCTGTGGACACAGGAGATCCCAGCAGGACAGGGGGAGATCCCAGCTGATCTGGGAGCAGCCCTCTGAGATGGGAATGGCAGCCCAGGATGCTCCAGGCTACGGAGCTGCTCCCACAAACCCAGGAACAACCCGTTCCTGCTGCAGGGGAGCTGTGCTGGGACAACCTCCCCGGGTGAGGCTGTGCTGGGCAGTTTGGGTCACCCGGGCCTGGCTCTGGAGCCCAGCCAGAGCAGACAGATCCTCACGCCCAAGGCCTTGGTGGCCCTGGGGCCGTTGCCCAGCCCTGGCCCTGGGGTTTGGGTACTCACACAGAGGAGGCCCGAAGAGCACCGTGTCCAGAGCCTTGAGCTGCAGCTTCTGCCGGTGGCTGCGGTCGGTCATTTTGAGCACTGTCCCCATCATGGTGGCGTTGTTCACTGCCAGCCTGCACAACGGGGGAAAAACGAGCTGTGGGCACATGCACCAGGACCAGCAGCAGAGCAGGGACCAGGGCCCGGGAGCTCCCTGCTACCAGGACAAATCCCTCACTGTTGTCTCTAACCAGGGTGTCTCTAGGACACTTTGCAGCAGCATTTTTAGGACTGGGAGAGAGCAGGAAAAACCAGGGCCAGGCCTAATTCATTAACCTACAGCATGAGGGACTGATTTCCCATAGAACCCATCTTTTGGTGTGCTACTAATAACTATTTTTTAACCAAATCTCCACTGCCTTTACATCCTGTGTCACAGACCATAAACCACAGTTCTCCCTTGGAAGGAATGTGGGCACACATTGTACTGCCTCAAAAACATCCTCATTTTATCCCCAGTTAATCCCTCCTTCCCAGGCAGTTGAAAAGCCCCATTTGCAGCAACAGGAACCTTTATCTGAAAAAGCTGCACTGAGGTTTTTCAAACCTGTTACAAGTTTAGGTTGACTCCCAGCCAGTGCTTCTCTTATGTGGAATGATGGAATGGTTTGGGCTGGGAGGGACCTCAGAGCCCACCCAGAGCCACCCCTGCCATGGCAGGGACACCTCCCACTGTCCCAGGCTGCTCCAGCCCCAGTGTCCAGCCTGGCCTGGGGCACTGCCAGGGATCCAGGGGCAGCCCCAGCTGCTCTGGCCACCCTGTGCCAGGGCCTGCCCACCCTGCCAGGGAACAATTCCTGCCCTTTACCTAACCCGAACTTCCCCTCTCTTCACTCACAACTGCAGCAGAACAGGAACCAGGCTGGCAGTGCATGTGCCAAGGAACTTCAGGAGATGAGAGGAGCTGACTCCTGCCAGGCCCTGGCTCCTTCCCTGCAAATTTCCCATGGAGACAGTGTGGGCACAGACCTGGCCATGGCACTGACCCTCCATGGCACTGACCTGGCCATGGCACTGACCTACCATGGCACCGACCTGGCCATGGCACTGACCAGGCCATGGCACTGACC
>VZSE01012714.1:0-11229 GCA_013398275.1 Promerops cafer
GTGGGACAGGTGGGATAGGTGGGGAAGGAGGGGAAGGTGGGATAGGTGGGGTAGCTGGGATAGGTGGGATAGGTGGGGAAGGTGGGATAGTGGGAAAGGTGGGATAGAGGGGATAGGTGGGATGGGTGGGGAAGGTGGGAAAGGTGGGGAAAGGTGGGATAGTGGGGATAAGTGGGAAAGGTGGGATGGGTGGGGAAGGTGGGATAGCTGGGATAGGTGGGGAAGGTGGGGAAGGTGGGATAGCTGGGATAGGTGGGAAGCACTCCGTGTTCCGGGTGCTCCATCCCTGCTCCCAGCTGCGATCTCTCGCTCGCCCTCCCTCCCCGGAATTTGGGCTGTGGGGTGCTGGAGAGGGTTGACAAGGACACGAGGAGGAGGATTGGGAGGAAGGTGTGGGGCTGGGAACGTGGGGGGCTGAGGAAGAGGATTGGGAGGAAGGTGTGGGGCTGGGAACGTGGGGGGCTGAGGAAGGATCCCCGTGCTGCTCTCTCAGAACCTGCTCCTGCCCCACCTGGGATATTCCCAGTTTGCAGGAGGGTCCCAGGCACTGCTGTTGGGTGTTTCCCCGGGGTGACACCAGTGCTCCCAGTACAGCTGGCCTGGGTGAGGTTTTGGGGAGTGGAAGTCCAGGGGAAAGCTTGGAACGCTCCCCAGAGCCCAGAGGGACACAGGGACACATCCCTGCCCTGCACAGGGACGGGGAAAGGGCTGCTCCAAGGCTTGGGGAACCAGGGAAAACCATCAGGGAATTTTATCACCTCCTCCTGCTGCTTCCTGCTCCGACCACGGCTCATAAATCCCAGCTGCCCCAGGCTGATATTCCACAGGGGGCTCACTTGGCTTCACCCCCTGAATTCAGCCTTTGGGAAAGAGTTCTTAGCCCTGAGCTGCTTTTCTGGATCCTTCTGGATCCTCCTGGATCCCGGGGAGAGATGCACAGACGAGACCCCCCTCCCTGTGGGGCTGCCAGGGGTCCTCTTCCACATTCCCTGGGAGCCTCCTTTCCTCCACAGCATCCCATTCCTGCCCCCCTTCCCCCATTCCTGCCCTCCTCCTCCCATTCCTGCCCCTCTCCTCCCATTCCTGCCCCTCTCCCCCCATTCCTGCCCTCCTCCCATTCCTGCCCTCCTTTTCCCTGCTCTGAAAGTCCTTTTGCCTTCAGGAAGATGAGGATGGGGAGATTTGGGAAGAGGAGTTCTTGCAGCCCGGGCAGAGATTGGTGGTGCAGTGCAAAGTGTCAGGTGCAGCTTGCTGTGGAAATGAATACAGAAAAAAAATTAAAAATCAGCTCCAAATTCTTTTCTAGCCACGGATCCTGGAGCAGGATTAAATGTTTTAGTTCCAGGAGGAAAAAAAAAAAAATGTTGTGAAGTGTGAGTAAAAAGTGAAGCCCAAGTGCTCTTGTTTGGGAAACTGATAGATTTTAATGGGAATGGAATTTTTTCCTGCTGTTTCCCAGTCCCTGCCATGAGCCCAGAGGGGTGTGACAGCTCTGGGATGAGTCATGTGGACATTCCCCACTTTCCTTGAAACCAAGAGCTTCAAGAAACGAAAATAAATAAAATTAGAAAGCCCAGATTTAAAAATAGTGCCGAGCTGATTTAGCTGCAGCAGATTCTGACTCCACCTGAACTGGCTCTGGGTGCTGCAGCCTTTCCCTGAGCTCCCTTTTTGGGCCAGCCAGGGTTTGTTTTGGCACAGCCCACAGCTCCTGCTGGGCTGGGGCTGCCCTGGCACCCAAATTTTGCCAGCTCTGCTCAAGGGGGTCTCGGGGCTGGTTTGGAGAGTTTGGGGTTCCAGGTTTACATCCCTGAAATAAAGCAAGGGAGCAGCTGGGAGGATGGATAAATCGTGTGGGCACTTTTAAAGCATGGCCAGCATCAGGAGAGGGGACCCTGTCACCCTGGAGGTGACCTCAGTGCCTCATGTGAAGGTGTTTGGGAGCACCTGATCCATTCCCCTCCCTTCTCAGCAAACACCTTTTTTTTGTGGCACTGCAATAATCTCAAAAATAGAAGTTTTTCCAGCTGGAACAGCAACACCCAGAGCTGGGGCTGACCCCCAGTGCCAGGAGCTGCCCCAGTAAAACCCCACCAGGAGAAAAACCCAGAGGAACGTCCATGGAAGGATTCAAGGCTGGACACACAAAGCCCAGACCCACCCTGGGCTGTAGGAGCCTCACTCACTGCTGCTTGTCAGGGCCCTGCAGGCAGCACGAGGAGCTCCGAGCATCCTCCTTGGTTCCTCTTCCACAGCACCTTAAAAGAATGATTCCCAAATGAAGAAAAATGGCCTTTCAGTGCATTCCCAGACATGCACGTGGTGCTCCTTCCCTCCCTCCCTGCGACTCAGCATCCTGCACTGGCCTTTTGGAGCTCTTTTTTTTTTTTTTTTTTTTGCCCTGAGAGTGCAGCAAAGCTCTGGAGGGTTTGGCTTGTGCCTCTGCTGGGGCAGCATCAGCAGATTCAGTGCTCAGAGAGGGTCGGGAGGGTTTTGCTGAGGGCTTTGCCTGCCTCAAGAGCTCTTTTTTTTGATCCACTTTGGTCTAAGCAAGAGGAAGAAAGCAACACAGGGGTTATGGAATCATGGAATGGGTTGGGAGGGGTCTCAGAGCTCAGCCAGGGGTGTCCAGGGACGCCTCCCACCAGCCCAGCTTTGTGGGAGTAGCTGTGCTGGATAATCTCTCGTGCTTCTCCTGGGCTCAGGACACACCCCATGGGGGGGTGCAGCTGTGCCAGACCCCCAGACCCAGCCTGGAATCGCTCCTGTGCCCTCAGGATGAGCAGGACCAGCTCCCCCTCCTGCTCTGCCATCCTGGCTGGGCCTTGGCACCCCTCTGGGCTCAGTCCCCACCTCTGAGCTCTCTAATCCCATCTGGAATTTCCCCTCCCCTCTCTCCTGCAGCATTTTCTGCTTTTTACTGGGGTTTTGTGCAAACTGGTGCCCTGGGACCCAAACACCCCCAGGGCTTCTCCTCCCCTCCCTCAGGATTAGGAGCTGATCGGGTTTTGCCTTCAATCCCTGCTTTCAAATTCCCCTTCTCCAGGCCTGACTTTCTGTCTGCTGCTGGTTTCGGTGGATGAAGTTTCCTGAAAGGAGCAGTTCCCTCTGAACCCAGCTCTGAGCAGGGCTGGGGGACGTGCCTGGGCTCTGAACTGGGGTCACCGTCCCCTGCGGGTCCCCGAGCAGTGCTGGGAGCAGGAGTGCACCCTCAGCCCGCAGATCAAACAGCCCCAGGCAATTAATTCCAATTACATTCCCGGGAAGTGGCAGCCACATCCCGGGAGACTTTCCCCCTCATTAACTGACTTGAGAAAAAACAAGGTGGGAGAGGAAGGAGGGGAAGATTCCAGGTTTTCCTGGAGGGATTGGTGCCAGGTGGGGCCTGCTGGATGTGAGAGACCCTCAGTCCCCTGGGCCTTGGCCAGGAGCCACCAACCCCCCCAGCAGGGCCAGGTTAGGGTCAGGGGGGTCAGACTGGGAGAGGGGAGAGATTCTGTCGGGAATGGGAACTCAGGAGCTGGCTGAGAGGGTGGTGCTGGCACATGGTGACCGTGTGTCTTCTTCCTCTCCCTGTCCCCGTCCGTGTCCCTGTCCCTGTCNCATCCCTGTCCTGTCCCTGTCCTGTCCCCATCCCTGTCCCTGTCCTGTCCCCATCCCCATCCCTGTCCCCATCCCGTCCCCGTCCCCGTCCCCGTCCCTGTCCCGTCCCGTCCCCGTCCCCATCCCCGCAGACCAGCGCCTGGGGACGTGTTTCTCGGCGCTGCTGGGTGGCCGCTGTGCCGGGGACGTGCCGGGCCAGGCCAGCAGGATGCAGTGCTGCTGTGACTCGGGGCGCTGCTGGGCCATCGGCCAGACCCCCGAGATGTGCCCCGTGCGGGGCTCGGGTGAGTGACGCGCCGGCACCCGAAAGCCAGCACCCTAAAACTGTGGCTGCTGTAAAATAAGGTTGGAAAAGCTCTCCCAGAGCGCTGCCAAGGCCGCCAAACCCTGTCCCCAAGTGCCACATCCCCGTGGCTTTGAAACCCCTTCAGGATGGGGACTCCTTTGCCAAAGCCACCTTTTCCACGAGGAATTTTTTCCCTGCTATCCAACCCGACCCTCCCCTGGCACAGATCGAGGCCACTCCTTGTCCCACCCCTGTTACCTGGGGGAAATCCCAACCCCATCCCCCGGGGGTGCTGCTCCTCCTCCCTGGGCCTCCCTGAGGCTGAGCCAAGGCAAGGGTTGACCCCTGTCCTCCTCCTGCTCCTGTCCCACAGCTGAACCTTGGGGCAGGCGAGGCTGAGCCCAGGCAGGAGGAGGCCCCGGGATGGAGCCACGTCCCTGAGCATCCCCCCCTTCACCCCAGCTCTGGGCAGGGCAGAGGCGCCTCCCGCGTCCCCTCCGTCCCTGCCTGGAGGGATCCCTCGGTGCCACGTGTCCCAAAAATCCCCTGCCAGACCCCGCGGCAAGCTGTGGGGTGAGGGGTGTTCAACCCCCCCTCGTCCCTCTGCCCCATTCCCATCATTTCCCATTCCCAGCGGGTCCCACCCTTTGCTCCCTGCAGGGGATGCAGGCGCTGCTGGCAAAGCCCTCTTTTGTTTCAGACGAGTACCGCCGGCTCTGCATCGAGGGACTCCCGGTCGTGCCAGGCTTCCCCGGGAACTTCCCAGGAATTCCCGGATTCAGGCCCAACGGAGTCGGGCCGGGACTCAACGGGCCCGGAGGCATCGGCCCGAACGGGGCCAACGGCCAGGGCGGGATCCCGGGGCTGCCCGGGATGGGCCCGGGGAGCTCCAGCATCGGTAATTCCCGGCGGGTCCGAGCTGCCCGCCTGGCTCTGCCAGCAGGGCGGGTTCCCCAGGGCTGGAGTCTGGAATGCCCCGGCTCGGGGGAGAGCTGGGACGTGGCACCGACGCTGGGCAGGAGCTGAGCCCGCGCGCAGATCCTGCCGGGCTGGCTGGGATAGCTCCCAAACGGGTTCCCAAAAGCTCCAGATACGGAGCTTTCCCATCACTGCCTCGGTCTCATGCTCCCCACCTGGGTGTGCCCCCCACCTTGGACCCCCTGCCATCCCCCCAGAGAGCTCCTGGGACATCCAAGGGCTCCCCAACCCTCCCTGTGCCCGCCAGGAACGGCCACGATCCTGAGTCCTGGGGACATCCAAGGGCTCCGTAACCTCTCCCCGTGCTTCACCCTCCCCACCCCTCCCTGTGCCCCCCAGGAACGGCCACGCTGAACCAGACCATCGACATCTGCAAACACTTCACCAACCTGTGCCTGAACGGGCGCTGCATCCCCACCCCGTCCAGCTACCGCTGCGAGTGCAACATGGGCTACAAGCAGGACGTCCGAGGGGAGTGCATCGGTGAGTAGGGGCTGCTCCCAACCTCCCAGAGCTCCTCCAGGCTGCTTTTGCTGTCCCTGAGGGCTTTGCTGTGCCTCAGGGTCCCTCCCAGCCTGGGTTTTCCCCTCTTGCAGATGTGGACGAGTGCTCGAGCAGCCCCTGCGTCCACGGCGACTGCGTCAACACGCCGGGCTCCTACCACTGCAAGTGCCACGAGGGCTTCCAGAGCACCCCCACCAAGCAGGCCTGCATTGGTAAGGGCTGTCCCCCGCTTTTTGGGGGGCTGCAGGGCTGGTAGAGGGGTCAGCAGAGCCCTTGGCACCAAGAAAGGGTCCTAGGGGAGAAATGCAGTGAGGAGTCGCCAGCACTGCCAGGTGTGGGGTGGGATCTGTCCAGGAGAAGTTTCCTCTGCCTTGGCTTTCCTTAGAATTTTCTGGTGGCAATCAAGGGACCTGCAGAGTCCTCCCCAAGAGCAGAACTCTGCTGGGAGAACTTCATTTGGCAGAAGGGGGGATGCTGGGCCATGTTGGATGCAGGATTTCCAGCAGGGCTCTTCTGAGAGCAGGTGAGGGACTGCCAAAAGAGAGGGATGGGAAGGGGCTGTTCCACCATGGCAGCAACAAGCAAAGGCAGATTTCCATGGCAGTGCCCAGGCTTTGAAGTTTTTATTTTCTCCCTTCCTGACAAAGTGGCTTCCAAAGGCTGCCCTGCTGCCCAGCAAAGTGAAAAGATTCCGACTTTCCGAGTGGGGTTTTTGAGGGTGAATTCCTGCGTCTGAGGGCGCCTGCCTGGGTTTCCCACGGGGGGTATTAATCTGGGACTGCTCCTGTCTCTCCCTGCTCCCTCTTTTTGGTGGTTTCCCCGCAGACATCGACGAGTGCATCATGAACGGGGTGATGTGCAGGAACGGGCGCTGCGTCAACACCGACGGCAGCTTCCAGTGCATCTGCAACGCCGGCTTCGAGATCACCCCCGACGGCAAGAACTGCGTGGGTGAGGCTCCTGTGGCCTCCAGGAGCTCAGCTGGGACCACGCTCCCCCTGCGGCGTCCATCTGGGATATCCCCCAAGGACAGGGATGGGCTGGGGAGGTGTTTCCATGAGGGCGTCGTGCTCCCTCATGGGGTTTGGGGGATCAGCAGGGCTGGGGTTGGAGCAGGAGGTGCTGGGGGTGCAGCAGGACAGCTCTGACCAGGCCAGGTGACCCTGGCCTTGGAGCTGATGCTGCTGGAGGTTCCACCCTAACCCCTCTCCCCCTCTGCCTTGAGGCCCAGCACCCACCACCACAGTTTGGCCGCGGGATGGGGCACAGCAGGCTTTGGGGCATGGGAGGGTCTTGCTGCAGCTCTGGGGTCCTGTCTGTGCCCCCAGACCACGACGAGTGTGCCACCACCAACATGTGCCTCAACGGGATGTGCATCAACGAGGACGGCAGCTTCAAGTGCATCTGCAAACCCGGCTTTGTCCTGGCTCCCAACGGGCGCTACTGCGTGGGTGAGCGAGCCCCGGCGGGCCCCTCCCGCTGCCAGCCCCTGCCCGCAGCCCTGGGCCCCGGTGGGCACCTCAGGGCAAGGGGGGCTGAGCAGTGCAAGGGTGTGGCCAGGCAGCTCCGGCTCTGCCAGCCGGAATTGTCCCTTTGTGGGAGAACGGGAAAAAGGGGAAAGGGCTCGTGACCTGAGCCCCTGTCTGTGTGTCCTGAGCCTGTCCGTGTGTCCTGAGCCTGTCTGTGTGTCCTGAGCCCTTGTCTGTGTGTCCTGAGCCCTTGTCTGTGTGTCCTGAGCCTCTCTCTGTGTGTCCTGAGCCCCTGTCCGTGTGTCCTGAGCCCCTGTCTGTGTGTCCTGAGCCCCTGTCCGTGTGTCCTGAGCCCCTGTCCGTGTGTCCTGAGCCCTTGTCTGTGTGTCCTGAGCCTCTTTCTGTGTGTCCTGAGCCCTTCTCTGTGTGTCCTGAGCCCTTGTCTGTGTGTCCTGAGCCTGTCCGTGTGTCCTGAGCCCCTGTCCGTGTGTCCTGAGCCCTTGTCTGTGTGTCCTGAGCCTCTTTCTGTGTGACCTGACCCTTGTCCTGTGTCCTGAGCTTCTCTCTGCATGTCCTGAGCTCCTGTCTGTGTGTTCTGCCCCCCTGTCTGTGTGCCCCAGCCCCCTGTCCATGTGTCCCAGCCCCCTGTCCGTGTGTCACTCACCTCTCTCCATGTGTCCCTCACCCCTGTCCGTGTGTCCCTCACCCCTGTCCGTGTGTCCCAGCCCCCTGTCCGTGTGTCCCTCACCCCGAGGTCACCCCAGTCCCGTTGCTGTCCGTGCCCAGACATCGACGAGTGCGAGACGCCCGGGATCTGCATGAACGGCTGGTGCATCAACACGGAGGGCTCCTTCCGCTGCGAGTGCCTGGGGGGCCTGGCCATCGGCGTGGACGGCCGCGTCTGCGTGGACACCCACATGCGCAGCACCTGCTACGGGGGCATCAAGAAGGGCACCTGTGCCCGCCCCTTCCCCGGCGCCGTCACCAAATCCGAGTGCTGCTGCGCCAACCCCGACCACGGCTTCGGGGAGCCCTGCCAGCCCTGCCCGGCCAAGAACTCCGGTGAGTCCCTCCCGGGGTGTGCCAGGAGCAGGGGAGGTGCTCAGGGATGTCCTGGGGTGGTTTGGGTAGCTTGGAGAATTGTAGGGATGGGGAAAGGGGCGTCAGGCAGTCAAAAAATGGAGGGTGGATGCCCCAAATCTGGTGGTGGGGTGTTGGAAATGGGAGTGTCGGCATTAAAATGCACAAAGTCACAGCACCGGGGTTGGGAGAGCTCAGGGAGAGTTTGGACAACGCTCCCAGGACCAGGGTGGGATTGTTGGGGTGTCTGGGCAGGGCCAGGGGTTGGGCTGGATGATCCTTGGGGTCGCTCCCCACTCAGCTGGTTCTGTGACTGTGTTGTGTGAGCATAAACAGGCCCAGAACTGCCCCTCTGACAGACAGAGAATGAAAGCCTCGGGGGGCTGAAGCCCTGAGCTCAGTGAGTGTCACCGTGGGGAGGGTCCTGCCCCGCTGATGGCTCTCTTGTGCTCTGTCCCCAGCGGAATTCCAGGCTCTCTGCAGCAGCGGCATCGGGATCACGGCTGATGGCAGAGGTGGGTGCAGGGTCCCTCAGGGACCCCCAGGATTCCTCAGGGACCTGCAGGATTCCTCAGGGACCCCCAGGATACCTCAGGGACCCACGGGATTCCTCAGGGACCCGCAGGACTCCACGGGCACATCCCACAGCACCCTCAGCTGCTTCTCCTGGAGCGGGTTTGGATCTGTGGGAGCTGTGCCAGCAGGGGCTGGGCTGAACTCCCCACTGTGATGGGAATGAGCAGTGGGACCCTCCTGCTTGTTTCCCTCCTCTGCTCTCCCGCTCCTCCTTGGGGTGTCCCAGGCAGAGGGAGGTGACAAACTGTGCTGCCAAGGGGCTGCTTTGACTTCCAAGAGGTCCCAGTGCCAGCCCTGCTTGGATGAGCAGGGAGAGCACAGAGCAGCCAGGCAGCCACGGCCTTGCCAAGCCTTCCAGATGGGAAGGAGCCAGAGGCCAAGCCCCGGTGGCAACTCGGGCTCCCATCCAGAGCGCCGTGTGCTGGCCAGAGGCAGTCCCATGGGAGTGATGAGACTCCTTCTAGCAAGGCCATGCTCTGGTCATTGCATCCCTGCCTGGAGCCAGGGCTGCACTCCGAGCTCTCCAGGCTGCCTTTCCCTGGATGGAACTGAGCTCCAGGAGCGTGGGGACAAAGGCCAGCAGTGCCTGGGCAGCCGTGGCCACCTGGCACTGCGGGGACCCTGCGGTGCCAGCACAGGGCTGGGCAAGGCTGGGGCTTGCCAGGGTGAAATCCCTGCCCTGGCACCGGGGGCTGGCTCCAGAAGAGCAGGGAAGGGATGCTGCTGCAGGGGAGGGACGGTGCCCACCTGGCTGCCACCCTTCTGGGTCACTCAGTGCTGAACCCAGGGGCAGTGAAAGGGCCTGAGCTTGGTGCTGGGGTAAAGAAGAGTCTGGGATGTCACACAAGGACCTGAGAGCCCTTAACATAAAACTGGGCTTATCCCAGCCCCTTACCCAGCTCCCTCCTCCTGAGCTCAGAGCCCTGGGCTGGGTGAGGCAGGGAGAAGCTGCGGCTGCCCCATCCTTGGACGTGTCCAAGGCCAGGCTGGGCAGGGCTCGGAGCAGCCTGCAATGGTGGAAGTGGAAGGAGATGGGCTTTAAGGTCCCGCCCAACCCAAACCGTTCTGGGACTCCATGACTGCTGCAGGGAGGAGCCAGGAGGTGGAAGGTGTCTGCCTTTGCACTTGCTGGGGTCCCTCTCACGTGCCCCTTTTCCCTGTCAGACATCAACGAGTGTGCCCTGAACCCCGACATCTGCCCCAACGGGATGTGTGAGAACCTGCGGGGCAGCTACCGCTGCATCTGCAACCTGGGCTACGAGTCCGACCCCACGGGCAAGAACTGCGTGGGTGAGTCACGGCCTGGCCTGGCACTCGGGGGGCTCGGGGGGCGCAGGGGGTGCCAGGCACCTCCAGGAGCTGGTGCAGCACCTGATTCCCTCAAGCACCTTCCAGATCTTCCCCAGCTGTTGAACTGGGGGGAGAATGGGAAGGGTGGAAGCTGGAAAAGTCATGGCTTGGGATAAGGACAGTCCAGTGGGGAAAGGAAAACAAGGAATTCATTCCCTGCTCCCTGTTCAGCACCTCCAGGAGAGCAGGGGAGATTCTGTGAGTTCCTTGTGAGGGAAGAGCAGGGGCAGCACGCAGGGAATGGCTGGAGCTGTGCCAGGGGATTTGGGATGGAGATCAGGGAAAGGCTCAGGGGTTTGGGATGGAGATCAGGGAAAGGTTCAGGGGTTTGGGATGGACATCAGGGAAAGGTTTGGTTCAGGGGTTTGGGATGGACATCAGGGAAAGGCTCAGGGGTTTGGGATGGAGATCAGGGAAAGGCTCAGGGGTTTGGGATGGAGATCAGGGAAAGGTTCAGGGGTTTGGGATGGAGATCAGGGAAAGGCTCAGGGGTTTGGGATGGAGATCAGGGAAAAGTTCTTTCTGCTGAGGGTGGTGGGCACTGAATCCCCCCAGGGAATGGTCCCAGCCCCAGGCCCTGCCAGAGCTCTGGGACAGGCTGGGATTTCTGGGGTGCCTGTGCAGAGGCTGGGGTCGGATCAACGCTGCCGGGGGGGAGGTGAACCCTTCCCAGCCCAAAGCAGCTCACGGATGCCACATCTGTCCCCAGATGTGGACGAGTGCAGCGTCAACCGGCTGCTGTGTGACAACGGCCTGTGCAGGAACACCCCTGGCAGCTACACCTGCACCTGCCCCAAGGGCTTCGTGTTCCGCACCGAGACCGACACCTGCGAAGGTAACGGGGCCGCGGCAGCCCCGGCACCTGCAAGAGCCACCCCTGAGCTGCTGCCTGGGGCCAGCCCAGCTTCCCTCCCCTCTGGGCTGCAGCGGCTGCACCCTTGGGGTTGAGGGGGTTTTACCTCATTTTTAGGGTTTTTTTTTTTTCCCCGTGGTTTTTAGTGATATTTCACTCTGGGTTCAAAGCAGTGGACACCTGACCCCAAAACATCTGAGCCTGGAAACCAGAGCAATTTCCTCCAGGGTCACAAAATTTGAGCTTGAGGCCTGACCAAAATTGCAAGGTTTGGGGAATTTGATTGAAAGGCTGTGATTTGGAGGGGGAGAAATGGTTTCCTGTGCACAGAGGCCTCAAATATTTGAGAACTGGCACTTTGCACACGAGTGCCCCAACCACCCTCAATCCAAAATAATTTTTTTTTTAATCTTGTATTTTTAATATTGTTATTAGGGCTCTCTATATTACATGTTCATACTTATTTTTGATATATTTAAATGGAACTTATATATAATTTCTAATTTATTATTTATATATTATGCAGTATT
>VZSE01012730.1:0-17398 GCA_013398275.1 Promerops cafer
TCCCTGGAAATGTGCTGGCCCAGGGCAGATGTAGCGGGGTACTGCCGTACTTTGGTCTTTATGGAAGTCCTCTATATCCTGAGGCTATCTACCGTAGATGGGCTTTGGACATCCTCAGTACACTTGGGTAGGTGTGGGCCCAGTGACCACTGGACATTGCACATCATCCCTGCCATCAGCACATGTTTAGTCCTCATCCCAGTAGTCCCCTGGTGTATGTGCAACCCCTAAATGCAGATATCTCACCAGACCCTAGCAGTGCCTGGGGCTTTCAGGAACACAGGGTCCACAATGGAGGGTATCACACCAAGAAAGCACCTGCTTCTTCTGCCCCAGCTTAGCTTTTCTCTAATGCAAAGCCTGGGGTGGAAGACAAGGGAAGTTGCTTTTCTCTCCATGTCCCTGTGGGATGTCCCTGTGCTCGGTTCAGGCTGCGCAGGAGCCTGAGCCTGGGCTGTGCTGCTTGCAGAGCAGGAGCTGTCGTCTCTGCTGGACAGGAAGCTGGTGGTTATGGCAGTAGCACTGACTGTTGCATTGCTGGCACTGGGGATTTTGCTGCTTTTTGTGATCTACAGGTCAGTATGAGCCTCACCTCTCCTGCCCTCTGTGAGGCATTCAGCAGCTTGCAGTGGCAGGGAGTGTCCAAGTGGAGCATGAGATGAGGCAGGGTGGTTAGATGAGCAACAGCTTCTCCTCTGTCTCTCTGTTCTGCTGGTCTGTGCACCTTACTTGCTGTTTTGCAGGCTAAAGCACAACAGTTCAAAAACCTCAGAGAACAACAGCACTATATCCCTGAGAGGATGTCAAAAAGGTGAAGTATGAGCAAGGGCCCTGTGTGCCTTGTCTGGACTGGCTGTCTGTTAAAAGCACAGGCAGGATGATTGCAGGTTCCACAAGTTCCTTGCAGGAACAAGGTGATCAGAGCTGGCTGGCACAGGGAAAGGGACTCCTCCCAGGAGAAGGGACCTGTGTGGGGAGGGACAATCTAAGGTTTGGAGAACATGGCTGCTGCAATGGGCCATCTCAGTCCCAGCTGCAGAGTTCCAGGGTAGGTCAATTTAGCACCAGTTGGATGCTGAAGTCCTATCCTTGTGGTCTCTGCAGATGTATGCAAGCCAAACACACAGATCCCGGTGGAGGAACTGCTGGAGGCTCTGAAGATGTTTAAGAGGGAGGAAATAGAGGCAGAACAGACAGATGATGAATCAGGCGACAGGAATGGTGCTGGGCTTCTTAGAGAATATCAGGTCTGGGTTAGCTTTACTTTCCCACCTGGCTGCACTGCCCACCCCTCACCCTTCCATGGGTGTGTGATGCAGTTGGCCTTGGCCAGCCCCAGAATACATTCCAATGCTGAGTGGGCTTGTTTTCTTCCTCTGCAGCAATTGTCCTCCACTTTGTTGCACCCCTGCAATGTTGGGAAGGAGCTACGTAATCAAAACAAGAACCGCTACAAGAGCATCATCCCATGTAAGCAGAGCTCTCCAAGGACTGGCTCAGGCTCTTGGAGTGGGCTGGGGTAGCACAGGATGCTGGACTGGTGTAGGTACCCCTCCAGCACTTCAGAAATACTGAGCTATTCATCTCATCCTCCATGGCCACTGAAACCCAGAGGCATTTCTGGCCCCACTCTTTTATATTCTATTGGAGCATCCTTGTTCTGCTCTTCAAATCCTCCTGCAAACTTAATCAAACAGAATTCCTGTCCCTGATGCTAGTCATTGCTGAACACTGCCAGGTCCCATCCAGAGGCCAGTATTTGTGGGAAAGTGGAAGGAGTGACCCGATTTCTTTTAAACTTTAAAGCTCCGCTGGGCCCCACATGGTGTGTACATTTGGCCATTTCATAATCTTCCCTAAAACTCCGTTGCACTTCCTGCTGTGCCACGTCACCCTTTGTCTCATCACCTGTTCTTTAACCCTGAACATGTCCTGAGGCCTGGGGTGCTGCTGAGGAGACAACAGACAATCACAGACTTTAATAAATTACGCCTTCCCCCTTAATCAGTCTCTTTGTTGCTGCCCTAAAGCATCAGTCCACCTCCCTTCTCTTTCAGATGATCACTGCCGCGTGGTGCTGCAGCCCTCTGACACTGGGAATGGCTACATCAATGCCAGCTATGTGGATGTAGGTAGTGAGGAATTGTTACCCTGGGAAGGGTAGGAAAGGTGCCTGGCTGTGCTGGGTGGGGACAGTCCTGCTCACATGGGCAGCCCTGAGGTCTGGCACTTTTTGCCCTTAAGCTGGCAGGTCTTGGGATGCCCCTTCCCCTGAATCTTCTCTGAGCTGCTTGGTGTACTCTGGGTTTGTGTGCAGTTCTCATCTCTAACAGAAAGGGACTGAGATGCAGCTCCTGGGTACCCACTGTCTGTGTTGGCCAGGAGAGGTGCTGTGGGACACACTGTGCTGACTATTCTGGGCTTTGGTGCTTGGGGGATGGATCCGTAATTTCATTCCCTGTTAAACATTTAACTCATGTGATCAGAGCTGTTTGAATCTCTCCCCTGCAGACCTACCGAAGTCCACGCTTCTTCATTGCAGCTCAAGGTAAGTGCTCCCAAACCTCATCCTCAGGAGATGCCATTCACTGGCCTGAGCATTCTGGAAAATGGGGAGCTGGGATAGCAGCCAGGGAGCTGTGAATGGCTCACTCCAAGATCCCCGGATCTCCAGGGTCTCTGTCCTGAACAGTTGTTACAGCTGCTACAGGGCGTGGAAGGTCTCAGTGGTAGCTTGGCAGCAGCTGGAGCTGGTGTCTGCACCACCCAGTATGAGGACATGGTCCTTCCACTCACAAGCCTAGTTTGTTCCCTTTGGCACTGGCATGACAGGGACAATCCTGCAAAGGTCTGGCATGTCTGCACCCAGTGCACTCAGATACAGTCTCCCCAAGTGGTACAAAGCCTCGATAGGTTTGTCTGCTCTGTGCAGCATGCAATGAGGAGGTCTTGGCTCCCTTGTCTTGGCAGAGCTGCAGAAATGCTCTTTAGAAAATAGGGCTGCAAATTTGGGAGCAGCTCACAGACATCTCAAGGGTCTGCATGCGGGAGCCCCTAAAGCAGCAGTGAATCCTTGGCATGTCCTGGGCTCATCTTCTCTCTCTTCTCCTTGTCCTAACTTCTAACATGGTGATGAAGCTGATGTGGCCAGCAGACCTGTCAGATGCTGATGTCCCCTGGCTGCACCTCTGTGTCTGGGCAGAGGAAAGCATGGGAATGTCCAAATTGTGCCTAGGAACACACCCCCATGGCTTGGACACTGGCATGCATAGTGCTCTTCTCTTCCTTCCCAAGGCCCCTTGGCTGGGACAGTGGTGGATTTCTGGCACATGGTCTGGCAGGAGAAGACCTCAGTCATTGTGATGCTGACGGGCTTAGTGGAGCAGAACAAGGTAGAGAAAACCTCTTAGCCCATGCTCAGCTTGGACATTGCCAGAGCCTAGGCTTCCACACCTGCTGTGCTCCCAGTGCAGCTGTCAGTGGGGGCAGGGAGCAGCTCTGCACCCCTGCAATGCTCTCCTTGTGAGTTTTCCTGTGCCCAGAGGTCTCACTGCTGTTGACAGATCAAGTGTGAGCAGTACTGGCCAGAGCAGGAGCAGGTCTACGGTGACTTCACCGTGACACTCAACAATACCTGGACCACCACAGGCCTTGTCAAACGCATCTTCTGCCTGCAGAAGGTAAGCCTGGCGTGGAGCTGAGGTGGGAATGCAGGATGTGTTTGAATTCAGCAGCTGGTGGGAGTTGTCGGACATGGACCCTGTGGGGAGCCCTGCCTCCTCTCCAGCACAAGATCTTAGCATCTCCAGCATCTGATGTTAGCACGTTGCTATAAATGGAATCCATGCCAGGGCATCAGTCCCAGGTTTCTGTGCCAGGCAAAGGCAGTCAGTCAGCTCCAGTGGCCACACCAGATGAGTCTGGACTGACGTTGCACATGGGAATATTGTAGATTCTTGAGGGCTTGGGTGAGGTGATTACAAAGGGTATAAAAGAAGATAAAGGGTATAAAATGGAATCTCTGCGCATCCAGGATGATGGGACAGGTGCCTGCCTGTCACCTGAATCTATCTGCAGAAGGTCCACACTGAAGCTCCTTGGTCACTTACAGTCCTAAACCTGGACAGGTTTAGGATAACATGGTTTAAGATAACCTACATAAGGTCATTTCCCAAGATGTGTGCTCCTGCTGAAGTTACACCTCAGATAAAGGGCAGAAACTGAAGGAGCTGCAAGGAGGGAAAACAGGTACAATATAAAGAAATTGCAGTTATGCATATTCTTGTTCCTTCTTGTCTTGCCCAGAGCAATATGTAGCTGAAACGTAAAGCTCCAAGAGCACCTGATGGTAAGATGTGGCATTAGTTCATGCCAAGTGAATGTGGTGTTTAGGGAAAATTGCAATGGGCTGGTAACAAGTGACTACATTAACATTAGTGTAGTAACAGCTGTAGGGTATATCTTTTCTGGGCAAGCCAGGGCTTTTTGCTGACTATGGAAATACACTAAGCTGTGATTTTTATCATTTTCCTCTGGGGCACAAGCTGCTTTTCCTGCTTTGCATTCACTGTTCACAGCACGGTGAAGCAGAGAAAAAAAATGTGTGGCAGCATGATGGATGAATCTGCCCTTTACTGTCTGAGGAGCTATAATGGAGCAGTCCTTATGGTATGGGTGCTGGAGGGAGCACTCTGTGCTGGTGCCCCTCTGAAGTGGTTTTCTCCACTGCTCCCTTCTTGTTGGCATGTAATCACTTCACACAAGTTTCCTGGTCACTTCCAGCTCCCTGTTGCCAGCCATGTCTTCCTTTTTGCAGGCAGGCTGTAATCTCCCAAGAGCAGTGGAGCAGTTTCACTACCTGCTGTGGCCAGACCACGGGGTGCCCAGAAACCCATCCCAGCTCCTGTGCTTGGTGGAGGTGGTGAACAAGAGGGTGTTGGAAGCACCTGCTGGACCTGTGTTGGTGCACTGCAGGTACCGGGCTGGGAGTGTTTGGGTGCTGGGGCATAGCCAGCAGGGGCAGCACTGACCCACAGTTTTCTGTGTCCCCAGTGCAGGGATCGGGCGCACAGGTACCTTCATGGCCCTGGACTTCCTCTTGAAGATGGGGAAGGCTGAGGGGAAGGTGGATGTGTTTCACTGTGTGCAGCAGCTGCGGGAGCAGCGGGTCAGCATGGTGCAGACCAAGGTGAGGAGAGGTATTTGCTCCCTCTACACCTCTGGCTGCAGATCCAATTCCCACCTGTGGGAGTCGACACAGGCAGGTGGCCAGAACAACCACAAAACCATGGCTGAAATGCCAAGAGTAAATTTATTTCATTACCTCACTAGCTGGAGGATCTCAAAGCTAGCTGGAGGATCCCAGGAGGTAAAACATAAGTGGGAACATCAGCACCATCAGGCTCAGTCCATCCTGGGGGACAGTGGGGCTGCTCCTTTCACCCATTTAACAAAGGCCTCTGCATGTGTCGTTTACCATCTGGACTGTGATCTCCTCTATGTTTTTATGATCTCTGGTCTTTGATATCTCCCAAAACAGGGAGCTCAACTATGTTCATGACAATGGCCTCCAGGTCTCTGTAAATACCTACGTTCTCTCAGCAGACTCTGCTCCCCAAAGCAGACAGAGGATAAACAGCAGTAGGCTCTTCATATACAATATATAAGATTTCTCACACTGTCATTTTCCAGACCTTGGTATTCCCAGTTGTAAGGCCAGTTGAGAGAATCCACCATGCTCCTTCTGAATGAAAAGCCATTCTTCTGCTTTTAACCCTTTGCTGTCAACACCACCCTTCCCAGGGATGTGGCATGCAAAGCCACATCAGCCATGCTATTAATGATCTGGCCACAGGGACCAGGGCTACCAGGTGATGGAGACTGAAGGATCTTTTTTTCGATGATGTGTCAAAACCTAGCTGGAATCTGTGTTTCCCTGAGACTCTCTGAGGCGTCAGCAGCATTTGTATGTATCAGTCACCCTGATACAGAAGGGCTGTCTTTTAGGCAAGGATAATGAATGAGAGTCCACCTGTCCCTCAGGCTTTCAGGATGTCTGCCCTCTTGGCATCTCCTGGGCAGCAGTATCCCGGCCTAAGGACTATGTCCCCATGATCTGCTTAGTGTTGAGTTCTTTTGGAGAAAACTGGGTTGGGCTGGACCAATCAGCAGCTTGTACGAGGTCTAATTAGTCCACAGGTTTTCCAGGCTGCCTTCCCCAGAGCAGGGGTCTGGTCTGAGAGGGAGCATTAAACCTCAGGAAGATGATCTTGTCTGGGTTGCTGGAGTTGCAGGCTGTGTCCCAAAGCAGGGCTGCCTGCAATGAGAAGTGTCTGGCCGTAGGGATCCGCAGCAGGAAGGTGAAGGATGAGCCTGGCTCAGTTGTGGCACAGTTTGATGACAGCTGGTGATCTGGAGTTCCAGGGTTCCTGCTGGACTGGCTCCAGACTGTGTAGCTGACCCTTGTCCTCACACAGGAGCAGTACAGCTTCCTGTACGAGGCGCTTCTCGAAGGCTTCCTCTGCGGCAACACCGGGGTCCCAGTGGAGAGCATCGCCGCCCTTGTCCACTCCCTTCGAGGAGACGAGACCTCAGGCCACAACAGTGTCCTAGAGAAGGAGTTCAAGGTACCACCAGGAGACGGTGCACTGGTGCTGTGAGGGCTCATCTGTGGTGCCAACCCCCTCCCTGCTCCCCTCCCCAGCAGTGGGATGGAGATGGGGGATCATTTCCCTGTCGTGCCTCAAGAAGGTGAGGTGCTGACAGGCAGGACTGACTTGGGTGAATCATCTCTACAGGCCCTGCAGAGATTTTCTGAGTTGTTCCAGCTCCTGCCATGCAGAGAAGCAGAGAAACCCAGAAACCAACCCAAGAACCGCAAGCCAGGGATCTTGCCAGGTAACACTGGCAGGCCTGGGCAGCCTCTTGCTCTAAAACCTGATAACAGCATGGGGAGAACAATGCTTTCCTGCTGCTTCCCTCCCCGGCACATGACACTGACAGGTTCTGCTCAAGGTCCAGTCATTGTTTTCTGGTTAGTAGATAATAAATACAGATCCTAGGTTGATTCCTTCTGAGCCTGTTTGAGGTACATGAGGTACACCTGGGATAAATATGTCCCTGGTCTAAACTTTCCGGTGGAGAAACTCAGATGAGGAACATCAGGGAGCAATGAGGAGGGTGGATCTGCTGTGCTCCCAACCACAGAGTTGTGGACATTCCTGAGCTGTCACAGCCATTGGTGTGGTGGTGCCTGTCCATTCAACCCTCTCCAACCCACGCTACAGGGGGCTATGTTGACTGTACCTGTTGTAGGGAAAGTCCCCTGCCTCTCTGTAGGGAGAGAATGACCCATCATTTCCCTCTCTCTGCTCCTTATCTCTTCAGCGGATTCCTGCCGGCCCATCCTGATGTCCTCGGTGAACGCAGACGGCTCACCAGCTTACATCAACGCCGTGTTTGCCAGCGTAAGGCTCCGGCCGCCGCGAGAGTGGGAGCTGCTCAGGGCAGCAGGGACCCTCCTGCGCACCCCTGCTCAAGGCTAGGGTAGAGCATCCCGCCCAGGGCTGAGGTGTCCCAGCCCTCGGTCTCCTGCACAGTGATTGCTGGCCCTGCTGCCAGGAGATGGCCCCCGCGATCGCGATCGGCGGAGCCCTGCCTGTGCAGGCAGCGCAGCTGCATGTGCCGGCCACAGCCTGCTGGGAGCTGAGCCCGGGTGTGATGAGCTGAGAGGGCAGCGGGGCGCAAACATGAGCTGCTCTGAGCAGGGCTGGGGTGGCCTGCGTCTCCTCTGTCTCAGCAGGGCTGTAGGGAGCCGTTCCCGTTGTGGGAAGGGCTCTCAGGGATTGTGGGAGTTTACCCCCCCACACATCGCAGTGTGTTTTGCAGACCTACACCGAGGAGGAGAGAATCATCATCACCCAGCTGCCTCTCCCCACCACGCTGGTGGATTTCTGGGCTCTGGTCTGGGATTACACTTGCACATCGGTAGTTGTGCTGAATCAACTCCAGGAGCTGGACAAGGTCAGCAGCCCAAGCACAGCTCTCCCCTCTCCTTGTTCCTTGTGGGGCCGAGCAGTGTGATTTCTGCCTTTGCCCCTGTATGGATCTTACCATGAGAGCCCTGCTTGCACCAGGACCTACTGCAAGCTTGTGGGGGTCCACTTGGGAGAGCCCTGAGGGCAGTCCCATCACCACAGCTCCACAGCAGTGGGCTGTCCTTGGTCTCACTGCAAGTGAGCATCTCTCAGGTTCTGTTTACCCCTACCCAGGTGTCCTCTCTGATGGAGTGTTTTTTTCTGGCTGCAGCACTGGGTTTGTGCCCAGCAAGTGTCTGGCAGAGCCATGTGTATGCAGCTTATGGGCGAGGGGCTGGTGTGAGCCCACCCAAGTGAGGTGCTGAGCTCTGCCCTGTGTGCAGGTGGGGACCATGTGTGATCATGCACCTCTCCCCCTCCCCCAGACATATGTGCAGTTCTGGCCCACCCAGGGCGAAGATGACTATGGCCGTTTCCATGTCCAGCTGATCTCAGAGGAGCCTGGGGCTGGCTTCAGAACCTGGACACTTGTCCTCAGCAACAGGCAGCAGGTGGGCCCTTCGCTCAGAGATGGCAAACTCCTTTGAGAAGAACCTTTGCAAGAGCTGGGAGGACCAGCTGTCAATAGGCTTTAATTTGGGGTCAAAGTCACAGCTAGAGATGGCAGAGGGATCTGATGGGGTCCTCACAGGGCACTGGCCAGAGCAGAGTCTTTTGCCTTGGGAGAGAGGCTAATCCCAAGAAAGTGAGGCTGCAGGCAGAGGTACAGCTCAGAGGTGGTTTTGTGTGCCTTTCCAACTGGAGGACAGGAGCTATGGATGGAGTTTGTGCATCTTGGTGGTTCATGGAAGGGGAACTGTTGCAGTCAGCTGGACACAGGACTGGTGTCAGTCTGAGCTGCACCTGGTGCTCAGCTCTTCTCTTACGCTCTGTTCATCTGCTGGTCTCAGAGCACTTGGTGGAAAAGAGCAAAGTCTGGAGTGGCATGTCCCATTGTGGAGCTGCTTCCTTGACCCTGAGTGCATGGCTGAGCCAGGACTGGCATGCACTGTCCCTCCCCTTCCCTCCATGAAGCCAATAGGTATCTGCTCTGCCCAGCCCACTGTCTTTCTTCCCCACTAGCCCAAGAAATCTGCAGTGGAAATCCAGTTACATCAACTGACAGACTGGCCTATGCAGCAGCATCTTCCCCCACACCCAGACACCATCATCAGCTTGCTAGGGAAGGTGGAGACACACCATCGGCAGAGCCAAGATGGACATATCCTTGTCACCTGCTGGTGAGTGGTGTCTCCTCGAGGAGCAGCCATGGCACAGAGCTGGACACAGCTCAGGCTGTGTCAGTGAAACTGGGCACAGTTCTGTCTTGGGTGTATGTATGGATATGAATTCAGCTATGTTAAGGAAGGAAGGCTTCCCTGTGGAGGCTGGCTGGGTGCAGGATCTGTGGCCAAGATCATCCTGAGGGTGTGGGGGTCTAGGGGGACACCTCTGAGGCTCAGCCCTGCCACCTGATGCCAGAAGAAATGAAGCTCCCCTTGCCCTCCTCCACAGGGATGGAGCCAGCCGGAGTGGGATCTTCTGTGCTGCTAGTTTCCTGTGTGAGCAGATCCAAAGCGAGGGGATGGTGGATGTATCCCAGGCTGTGAGGATGCTGAAGAGGCGGCGGAGACAGTTCATTAAAGATGTGGTAGGTGATGACTTCAAACCCAGCTGGGATGGCAACACCAAAACAAGAGCCATATCTTGGATTGCCCCAGTAGCTGTCCTAGCCCCTCTGTGCTCAGATCATCCTGAGGCCAGGTGCAGATGAGATCTTTGAAAACCCCATTTTCTGCTGCTGGGACACACCCACTCCCTCAGTGGCAGGTTCTACAGAACTGAATGGGCACCAAAGCATCCTGCATGATGAGTGGCCCCTTTCCACCTGGCTGCTCAACGCTGTGTTGTGGAGGTTGGCTCTCCTGCCAAAACCAGCTGGCTCCAGTGCTACTGTAGTCCATCCTTCCAGCTCCTGGAGCACATGCCTGGATTCTTCAGCAGGGGAAGGTAGCCTCCACCTGGGAGGAGGAGGGTGGACTGTACCTGTGTGTGGCATGCTCTGTGTCAGGAAGCTGTTGGAGACCAGGGCTGACATGCTACTGCAGGTGTTGGTCCACCAGAGTCTCATGTGCATCCTTTTATCCACAGGAACAGTATGGGCTCTGCTACGAACTAGCCCTCAGTTATTTGAATTCATTTGAAACCTATGGGAATTTCAAGTAGGGGCATGACCACAGCCTATCTCTGGATGGGACTTTGACTCCCTGGACAGCCCTTCATCAGTAACAGTGGAAGCAAGAGGAAACAAAAGGGATTTGCATGATCCCAAGATGCTTCAGTTCCCTGAAAAACCACCCCAAGGGTCCTCTGTGGCTGGAGAACACAGGCTGGACTGTCTCCAAATTTTGGCCAGGCATTGAAATGGGAACCTGACCCTCCTCCCAGCATTTGTGCAGGAACTTATCTGGAATCACAGCCTGAGTTTGCAGACCAGAGCAGAGGCACCAGGATTTCACCTATCCTTCCTTGCCAAGGATGAAGAGAACAGCTGTCCCATTCAGGTTCCCTTGTCCCCTCAGGTAGCCCCAAGGAAAGTGGGGTAGCACCAACACCCACGTTGTATTTGGTCAGGGAAGTCTCAAACTGCTGTAAGATCCATGGTGCTCAGGAGCACAGGATATCTGTCCTACTTTGGGAGAAGCATGAAGTCCAAAGTCAGCAAGAGCCAAGAGTGGGACAACACATGGTCCTGCAGGGCTAAACTGGTCCTTCAAACCCCACACAATCTCTTCCTGGGGCTGCATCTTCCCGGTGCTACTCCAAGTGCCACTGCCCTACCAGCTCCACAGAGGCTCTCTCATCAGCCTGTCTGGCTGCACCATGGCAATCCCAGGTTATAGTGGCTCAATGTGAATATCCCACAGAGACAAGTTCTGCCTTTGCTGCTCAAAGGCAGGAGACTTCAGAACCAGGAGTGACCCCATGGCTTTCAGTCCTGTGTCTCACCAATAAAGGCCATGGTGGTGGTGACCCCTGATCTTCTCTTTTCTTCCACGTTTTCCCTGGCACAGGGGCCACAAGGTCACAGAGATACCACAGCATGGGCACAGAACACACTCTTAACCAAAATGTGTGTTGAGGGCCATCATCCTTGATGGATTCCCACCACACCTCTGCTCAAAACTCACACTAGAGCTGTCCAGCTCATCTCAGGAGGTCAGAAAAGCTGTCAGGCACCATTAGGGGAATATGGGGTCACAGCAGCCCTGCTCGTGGCTCAACAAGGCCCAGTCAGCTCCCTGCAGGGGAATATGACCCCACAAGGACAATGAGGGGACCGGGCAGGAGCTGTGTGGGACAGGCAGCCCCTCCAAACCATAAGCCTTTATTTGTTGTCCAGGCAGAACAGGCAGTCACAAAGCAGTCCAGCCAGGCCAAGCAAAGCCCTGGGTTTGGCTGAATATCAACAGTGAGGGGCAGAAGGGTTGGGAACCCAGAGGAGAGAAGGAGAATGCCATCAACCTGAGCCTGTGTGAGTCTGGGACTGGGAAATCCAGCATACAAGTCCTGCTTCCAGGAAGGCAAAAATGAAAGCAAAGCCTGAAAAAAAGGATTACAGAAAGCCAGATTCAAAGGCCTTACAAAAGCAATAAGCAAAACCTGGGAGGTGAAGGGGCTGAGGAATGAAAAAGCTCAGCCCTCCTGGGCCTTCTGTTTTCCTCTTGCCCTGCTGAATTGGATGAATTGCATGGGACCCCTGTGCTGGTCACAGTCACAGGAGAGCCAGGGGACATGGCAGCCATCAGCACTGGGATCATCCTTCCCATTTTCTCACATCCTCACTGCTCTGGATGTTTTCATGGTCCTGGCTGGGGCTGAAGTGACTGATCTCCAGCCTAGCCACCTTTACCTGTGGAGAAAAAGGGCACCCAGTGTCAGAGACAGGCTGGAGCACACAGCAGTGCCTGCCACAGCCCAACCCTTTCATCCCAGCTGTGCCCAACCACAGGACCCCAGAGGTGCCTGTCAGTGCTGAGAGCAGCAGCCCCTCGGCCTGACCCTCCTGAGACCCCTCCCTGCAGATCCCTGGGAGGGATGGCACAGCCACGGGTCGCTCAAAGACCTGAGCTTTTGGGATGCTTGTCTTTGCTCACCCTGTCACTGCTCCAGACAGGGAGCACTGCCTGGAACCAGACTCAGCTGCCATGAAGGGCTCAGTGGGCAGAGCCATCCTGACCATCCCTGGCTAAGGCAAATCAGGAGATGTGTCAGTGCAGTGTATGATCTGCTGCATCTCCTGAAACTCAGTTTCTCCTGGGAGATTGCTGCTCTCATCCCAGCTGCCCCACAGCCCTATAGTCCCCTCTGTGGTGGTTGTCTGCAGAATTCCATTTTCCTACCTTTTTAATTATCCTCCTTAGTTTTGTTGGGCAAATACTTCCTTTTCCTGGAAAGGCAAAGGTGAGTCCTGGGTAAGAAACTGGCATTGTGTATGTACCTGTTGAACCTGTCCCCTTCCTACTCACCTGGAGAGCACAAACCACAGGATGACTGCAGCCACAAGGAGGACTGCCAACAGCACAACCAGTCCAATCACAATCCCATGCCACTGGCCTGCAGTCTGCCCTGCAATTAACACAGAGGCAAGGGGGAGTGTCACAGCCTGGGCTCCGGCTGGCAATGGCCCCAGGAATGGCAAAGGGTATGTGCAAGTGTGTAGGCCTGTGTCCTGGCTGAGGTTACTTCTGGGAGGGAGGATCAGCCCATGTGTGGGGATTTTGCTCTGTTCCACGTGAGAACAAAAAGCTCTTGTGCTGGGCCAGCACATTTCCAGGGAAGCTGCCAGGCTGGCAAAAGGGAACATGCAGGAGAGAGGCTTGGGCACCACGAGCAAGGAGACACTTACCAACAGAGAAGCTGTAGCAGACACAGGTGAACTTCTCTGCCTGTTGGAGGAGACGGGAGGGAGAGCTCAGCCCACTCCCGCAGCACTACCCTACCTGGAGGCAAAGGTCCCCAGCAAGGGCCACCGAGTGACCCAGCTGTGGCCCAGGACCCCAGGGACACGGCCCAGCCGAGGCACGGGAGAGGAGCGTGCCCTGACAGCCGGGCCGGAGCCAGCGAGGGGCCCAGCGGCGGCCGGCAGCATCCGCAGGGAGCAGGAGCCCCGCAATGGGTACCTGCGGCTCGAGGCGGACGAGGCGCAGAAGGGCCGTGTAGTCGCAGCCTGGGCGGAGGGCAGCGTTGTGCTGGCCCTGGCCGCGGCTGCCGTCGCCCAGCACGAAGTCCGCGGGGGCGGTGAGGTTGAGAAGAGCGGCCAGGTACGTGGTGGCATTGGAGAGCTGTGGCTGCCCCGAGCAGATGCTCTCGATCACCGAGCCGTTGTGCGTGGTGGCCACGATCAGCTGGTGCTCCCTGCAGGACCAAAAGGCCGTGGAACGTGGGGACGGGGGGACAGTGGAAGGGAGGCGTGTGCAGGCCAGCGCTGGCGTGGGGAGAGGCATCCCAGGACTGCAGAGCTGCGGGGGCTGCGCTCACCTGGCTGCCTCAGAGCGACGGGCGATGGGGCGCAGGGGAAGCACGGCCGTCCCTTGCGATGGGGCGATGTCGCGGACGCTGCGGCAGCCGATGCCCTGGGGGTGCGGGGTGTCTGGGGGGCAACACCCGGGGAATGAGCATCGGCAGGGCCGTGCGAGCAGCAGGGGCAGCCTCGGGCAACGCAGAGTGCCGAGCACGGCTCGTCTGTGCCCAGGCTCCTGGGACAGGCACACAGCAAAGCTTACCGGAGCTGCTGCTGGTGTGAAACTCCCTCATCAGCGCGGCCCCGGCTCCAGCAGCCGTCAGTCCCTGGATCATCACGGCGTAGCTGCTGCCAGGGCCATGGTCCGGCAGCCGGTGCTCAGTGACGGAGCCATTGAGCCACAGCCGCTCGGTCTCCAGCACGCTGCTGTCCTCTGCGTTCCTGGTTGTGATGCTCAGCTGCGGACAGGAGACAGAGCTGGAATGCAGCAGCTCCTAGCTGCCCGCTGGGAAGGTGCCTGTAGCTGGCAACGTCCCTGCCAGCCTGCCCTTCCCTGCGCCTGCCCCGGCTGGGGAAGGCTCCGGAGAGCAACGGGCAGCAGCCTCAGCTCCATGCGGGGACCTCCAAACAGAGAGGAGGAGAGGAGGAATTTGAAGCCAAGACTCAGGAAGTGTGAGGAGCAAGCTCTGTGATCAAAGGGCCGAGCCTCTGAGAAGGGAAGAGGGAGGCTGTTCCTTTCAAGGGCTGTAGATATATGTACTGAGCCTGAGGACAAGTCACTCCACGTGTATTGCAACACCAGTCACTGTGGTGACATCCTCCACCAGAGGAATCTAAGCTTCTCTTTTCTCTTGTGTAAAGTTGGACTCTGAAGGCTTTCTCTAAGAGAAAAGAAGAACGACTAAAATTTCAATATGTAATACAGGGCCCCCATTTGCCTGTACATCATCTGAATTTGTCATGAGATCCCTGGCCATTCTCACTTGCTGCCTATACAGAAATATATTCTGGGTTTATGCAAAAGTGAAGACAACTGAAAGTGGAAAAAAGGGATTCTTTTCATGAGCACTGGTGTCTGGGAGCAGGTAACCAGCTGAACAGGCTCACAGCATTGTCAAGAGCTTGTCTGACAGTTTCACCAGGACAGAGCTAAGAAACAGCTTGCAAGGTCCGTGTCACACCGTGGAGACCTCTGTCCTCAGAGAGGACCTAGAGCATTCTGAGAACACCAGCACATACACCCCCTCCCACTGCTAGAGAGCAGGGTTTTGCTGTGAAATGTGTCCCAAATCCAGAGACAGAGGAGATGCTTCTAGCCATGCATTGAGGAAATCTCAACAGAATGGTGCAGCTCTCTGGAGGAGGGGCTTTCAGGAGGGACTTTCAGAGGATTACTCAAACCGTAAGTTTTTCTGTGGCAAGAACCAGAAACAAGTACACAAGAGGCACAGGAAACCCTGGGATGCAACCCCAGAAGACCCGTCACCATGTGTCGCACACCAGCCTCCAAAAGCCTGCCAAACCCAAAGCAGAGCAGACCCAGGAAGTAAGCCCAGAGGACACAGAGCACTCACATCTCTCTGGGCCGCTCCACAGCATGAGAAATGTTGAGAATGACACAGGAAAATGCTTGTGCTCATCAAAGCCAGATATTTACTGGCTGGGAACTGTGGTTCACCCCAGCTGTCCCTNGGTCTTGCAATATCACAAGCACTGTGGTGACATCCTCCACTAGAGGAGCCCTGAGCTTCTCTTTCCTCCTGTGGTTCACCCCAGCTGTCCCTTTCCCACACTTCCCAGTGTGCCTGCACAGAGCTCCAGGCCAGCCAGGGAGGGTCTGCTCTGGTCCCTTGGTACCTGGTACCCGATGATCTCCCCGTTGCAGGAGGGCAGCGAGTTCCACCTGAGAGAGCCCCTGTCGGGATCCAGCCACAGCTCCTCCGGTTTGTCTGGCACTGCAGGCACAGACAAGGCAGTCACACACAGGGCCACGAGCAGGGGCTGAGGCCAAAGGAGGGTGCAGGCAGCTCCTGGCCAAAGGACAGGCTGCAAAGGGACTCCCTAGGAAGAGCCTGTCCCCTGCAAAGGCTGCATGTGCTGCAGCAACGGGAAGCACAACAGTGTGGTGTGGAGTGGGACAATGAGAACGGGGCGTGCCCTGCTCAGGGCTCTCCCAGCCCCTTCCCCAGAACTCCACAGGACCCAAGCAGCCCTGATCCCAGGCACGTCCCTGCAGGGAGCAAATGATCAGGCTGAGCTGATGGGTGAGGGGAACATCTATGCACCTGTGACACAGCTCTGGACTGTTCCTTGTCTCTGACATTTCTGTGCACATACCTGTTTCCTCTGTCGTGAACAACCATGAGAAAAGGGTTGTGTTGGGGGGCAGATCGATGGTGACACTGTACCCAGTGAAGGGCTGCAAAGGGGAGCAGGTGAATGTTCCCTCCTGGCCATGTAACGCCTGCTCTCCATTCACCTCCTCAGCCTCACAGGGAGGGGAGGAAGGCGCTGCCAGCCGGCACATGGCCCTCATGCCCTGGCAGGCATCAGGGAACCTGCAGGTCCAGTTCAGTTTGATGCTGGTGCTGGAAATCTCAAAGGTCTGAGGGTCAACCTGGAGCACTTCTGTGAAGGAAAGATTGGCAGAAGGTCACTTTATTCCCTTCCCACCCCAGCCATGCAAGGATGCTGCAGTCAGACAACCTTGCTCATCAACCGGCACAGTGGGAGGGAAAGTGAGAGACTGAAGCTGGTCACTGCAGCTCTCTCAAAGGGGAGCAGGAGGAGTTGGACAGGAATGCATGGGGGCAAATGAGTGGACTACTACTGCTCAAGCAATTTTCCCCATTGATTCAAAACTGAGGTGTCTGTGTGTCCCAGAATCTCTGCAGTCCATCAGGTACAGCTCTGTTCTCCCTTGGAGGGAGAATGAATGCCCTAATCTGTGAGAAGAAGGTTTTAAGCCTGCACCCACCATGCTGCAGAACCTGGAGGGGCCCAGCCCACATGGATCAAGCTGTGGTACTCACAGCCACACTGTCTGAGAGGACACAGGCAGCAAAGCCCTCTGATCCTGCTTGAACACTGATGCCATGTGCTGGCCACAAACTCCACCACAAATCCCTCTGCCATGCTTTTCTCCTTTGTGCACGTGCTCTTGCCAGAAGCCCTCAGGGAGACCCTTATCACCAAAACCCCCAGTGGTGACCTGCAGGCTGGACTTGACACCTGCCATTTCCCTGGGCAGCACGGAGCCCAAAACCTCCTGTGCCCCACACCCTGCTTTCCCTGATCAGGAAGGGCAGAGCAAGGCAGCCAAGAGGGTTCCTAATCCCTTCCTTACCACTGCACTCCACGTTGGACCGAATGCGGACCCAGACACCTCTGGAGTTTCTTCCAGTCCAGACTTCCCTGTATACAGGTTTCCCACCAGTGAAGGTCTGGACTTTGCTTGAACATTTGACATGGGTGAAGGATGGCTGGAAACCTTCAGGGCAGCTCAGCATCACTTCTTCATTCTTCCTGTAAGTCTCCTGGTCTGGTACCAGTTGGAGTCTGGAGTCCCATGGGGGCCTTTGGCACATTTCTGGCAGAGGTGAAAGTGGGTGTTATTTGGGCTGGAGGACATGAGATGAGATATGGGTGAGTGGTGGGAGACAAATGCCCAGCCACCCCTCCAGCCAATGAAGGGAGAGGGAAGGTGACACATCCATCTGCTGGGATGTGACCTTGGGCAAGGCTTGTTGGGAAGGGGCTTTCCTGATGCTTGTGAAGTGTGAAGGATCACTCATCCATG
>VZSE01012731.1:0-20005 GCA_013398275.1 Promerops cafer
TGCCAGTGTCCCTCAGGCAGGGCATCCCAGGCTGCAGGAGCTCCTCCCCAGATGCAGGAGGGAAGGAAGGATGTGTTTTATCAAAGCCAGTCCCTGCTGTTTGAGTTCCTGCTCTGGAGCTTGATATCATCTCAAAACCAACACGGGAGGTAAACAATGACTCTGCTTTGAGTCCTTTCTCTTTCTCCTCTGATTTAACTGTTCAGTTACTCCAACTGTGGCTGGAGCCAGGAGTGCCAGCAGATGTGAGGATGTGTTTGGGGGAGCCGCTGCTGCCGGGCCCTTCCTGGAATCCTACAGAAGCCCAAAAGAGCAGGAAATATTTTTCTAAGGCAGCCGAAACGAGCCCTCCTCTAATAATAACCCAAGGTGTGAAAAACCCCTCTGGTATTTATGAGCAGATGTGATTCAGGACTAATAAAGCCCTGAGAACCTGTCAGGAGGTCATGGGCATGGATGAATCATCTGCCAGAGACGGTGGATTTATCAAGCTGAGCTCATATCAGGCAGAAACCAATGGTGGTGTCTGGTGGCAGTGGGGACACCGAACGAGCCCCAGGTGTCCCCAGGAGGAGCAGAGGCCTGGCTGTCACAGAGGGAAGGAAACCTGAGCTGCCAGGAGCCAGGGCTGCAGCTTTGGGGAGGAAATTGTTCTTTCTGTTTAGCCGTGCAGAGAAAACAAATCTCACCCCCAGGAGCCGCCTTCAAAGGGAAAAACTTCCTGCCCTGGGAGCTGCACAGGTCTCAGCCCGTGGCACCCACGGGGCTGGGGAGAGCCTGGAGGGAGGCAGGGAATGATTTGGGTTGGGAGGGACCTCAAAGCTCATCCAGTTCCACCTCCCACTGTCCCAGGCTGCTCCAAGCCCCGTCCAGGCTGGCCTTGGACACTTCCAGGGATCCAGGGGCAGCCACAGCTGCTCTGGGAATTCTGTTCCGGGGCCTCCCCACCCTCACTGGGGAGAATTCCTTCCCAATATCCATCTAAATCAAACCTAAACCCTTCTCCTGTGTCACCAGAGCCCCCTGAGATGATGTTCCTTGGTCTCTCTTCATTTTGAAAAGTCTCCTGTTGCTTTTACCAAACCCTTTCCTGCTGCCTGTCTTCCTTTCCATGGTTTTCCTCCTCTGCTTTCTCCCCTCTCCTCTCCCACTTTCCCTTGCTTGAAATCCATGGAAAAAAATGTGCAGCCTCCCCAAGAGAACATCTTGGCAAAGTCATAACTTGTTAAGCACCGTAATTAAAATATTTCTCTCATTAACTTGGAAATGATGTTTCTTCCTGAATTATACCTGAAATTTTTTTCCCCCCTCACTAATTAAATTGCCAGTTTCAACAAAACTGCTGCAGACCCATGGGATCCCAGGCTGATGGAGAACCAGCAGGGCAGGAAAGTCCTTCTCCAAAGGGACCTGTCCTTCTCGGCCTCATGGAGCATCCTCCTAAAGCAGCAGCAGGAGCCAGACGTCCCCAACTCCTGGGAACTGCAGGAAAAGGAGGAATATTTTCCAGTGGCTTTGGTGATTTGCTGGCTGTTTGGAGATGTCCCTGCAGGGTCCTGACAGGGAGGTTTTCCACAGGAGCCAGGTCCTGGGAGTGCAGGTTTCTGCAAGGGAGGTGTGAAGGAGTTTTGGCGTCAGGAACGGCGCAGGTCTGCTTCTGTCCTGGTGCTTTTCCCAGCCTGTTCCCGGAGGTTTGTCCTTGCTCAGGGAAGGCTGGAGCGGGATCAGGGAGCTCGGCTGGGTTAGATTTGAGCATCTGCTGGACTTGGTCCTCAGGATTCCTTGGAATGTTGTCCTGAGCTCATCCTACCGGGAGCCTCAGAGTGACTCCCCCTCAAACTTGTCTCGCTGCTGGTCACCCCCAGGGGACCCCTCCCCACCTCCCAGAGTTTCTCCTTGGATGTTGTCAATCACCTTTTAGGAAAATCTTTAACCCCCAGGATCCCTTCCCTGCCCATTCCCGTGTGCTCCCAGTTCCCAGCTCCTCCCTTGCTGGGAGGGTTTGGGCTCTGCTGCTCTGGCTGTCCCAGCAGCTCCTTTTCCCCGTGTTCTCAGCATTCCTGGTGGGATGAGGGGGAGCAGGACTCACGGGGAGTCCCCGGGACCTCTCAGGTCCCGACCCCCCAAACACTGGCTGTGCTTCCCTGCCCATCCCCATTCCCATTCCCATTCCCATTCCCATTCCCATTCCCATTCCCATTCCCATTCCCATTCCCATTCCCATTCCCATTCCCATTTCCNCCATTCCCATTCCCATTTCCCATTCCCATCCCCATTCCCGGGATTGCAGTGGCTGTTCCTGCCAGGCTGGGGGTGCCAGGTCCCTGTGTCCACATCACCCCAGCAACATTTCGGTAAAAACCCAGAAGCACCAGCTGCATATTATGGGCTGTTCCCTTTCCTCCCTGTGTCCCCACACGAGGTGCAGGGAGCCCCGGCCTGCCTAAATCACCCCAAAATCTCTACCTCGCGCAGGTTTCTCCCGAAATCATTGCTTTTTTTTTTAAATTTTATTTTTAGTTTTCTCGGTTCTGCGGATCCCCGAGGTCTCGCAGGGGTGTGAGCAGGGTGGGCCTGGCTTGGGCTGACTCAAAGTGCCCCGGGGCTCTGGGTGGCCCCGGGATTGAGCGAGTGCATCAGCGGGGTTAATCCAGCCGAGCTGCTGCGTGAGGTGCCCGAGCGCGGCCGCGGCCAAACTTGTCACAACTGATTTAGGCAGGGAGCAGCGAGGGAGCTGAGCTGAGTGGATAAGTCAAGCCTCCAGCCTGGGCCTTTCTTGCAGGCTGCCAGCTCTCCTCGGGCTCCCAGGAGCTGGAGGAGGTGACGTTTTCCTCTCCAGCAGCTGTGACACTCCTTGGCGTTTATTTCTCTGCTCGTATCCTCATTTTTTATGAGGTTTTCTGGGTGTTCAGGAGGCTTTGAAAGAGCAAAGTGCCGTTAAGAATAGGTTTTAAAAGTCCCCTTTAAATACCTGTTTTTAAAGGGGCTTTTCAAGGCCAGGTTGGATGAGACTTGGAGCAAACTGGGATGGTGGAAGATGTCCCTGTCATGGCAGGGATGGGATTTAAGGCCCTCTCAAACCAAAACCAGGCTGGGATTTTGTGATTCCAGACCTAGTGGGTGGTGGGTGTAGCAAGGCTGAGCTCATGGCTCATTCAGCTGGGCTAAAGGAGGTGTTTTACTGACCTGCTCTTCTCTGGGAATTCTCAAATAATTCCCTTAAACTCTAATCTAAGTGTGATGATGGAATGATGAACCTCGGGGATGTCCTTTTGTGCTGCTTTCTGGGGTGAGCCTCAGTTTTGAAACATTCTGGGGCTTCTGTCTTTAAAAATACGATGCTGTGCCCTGGCACGCAGAGACTCCTGAGTTTTGCTGCTGGAAGTCTCCAGAAGCCCCGGGCTCATCCCTTTTCCTCTCTCTGTCCCTGTTCTCCCTGGGCAGAACTGGAATTTGGCCTCCTTTCTGCCAGCACATTGCAAAGGGTGCTTGATGTCACTCCTCCCACCGGGAGAGGGAATCTGGGAAAAGAGGGAATCGGGGAGAGGAGTAAATCTGGGAGAGGAATGAATTTGGGAACGGAGGGAATCTGGGAAAGGAGAGAATCTGGGAGAGGAGGGAATCTGGGAAAGGAATGATTTTGGGAAAGGAATAAATCTGGAAAAGGAGGGAATCTGGGAGAGGAGGGAATCTGGGAAAGGAGTAAATCTGGGAAGGGAGGGAATCTGGGAGAGGAGAGAATCTGGGAGGGGAGGAAATCTGGGAAAGGAGGGAATCTGGGAAAGTAATGATTTTGGGAAAGGAGTAAATCTGGAAAATGGGGGAATCTGGGAGAGGGGGGAATTTGGGAAAGAAATAAATCTGGGAAAGGAATAAATCTGGGAAAGGAATAAATCTGGGGAGGGAGTGAGTAAACCCCCCTGAGCCTTTGCGTTGCTGTTGTCCGGGGCACTTGGAACACGGATTTTTCCAAGGAGCTGCTTGGCGGCATCCAGAGCCACCACAAAGAGGGAACGGCGTGTCCAGTCTTGTCCCTGCACGGTGTTTGCTCCCTGCTGCAGCCCTGGCAGGGAGCAGCGTGCCCAGGGCCACCGGGCACCCCGGGGCTCCTGGCCTGGGCATGCAGGGGTGGACCAGGGCTTGCCGTGCCTTGCCATTCCTGGCGAGATTCTCGCCTCTCCAGGGACAGCTGGTGCTCAAATCAGATTTTTCCCGTCACAAAGAGGCAGGATTTTGGAGGATAGCCATGAAATCAGCTCCCCAGCCTGGGTTTGTCCAGCTGCATCCACCAGCAGTGGGTTGGTGTGGCAGTGCCAGCTCAGCTGGTGGAATTTGTTGGCTCTGCTGGAGCCTTTTTGAGGCGAGATGTTTTTGCACCCAGGATTTCATCACAAACCCTGCTGTCAGTCACCTGTAGGCGAATGACTCTCCAAAACCCAGCCCTAGATTGGAGGAAATGATAAGCAGCTCTTCTTGTCCTAAAACCCTGCTTTTTTTTTCACTCCCTTTCTTTAACAGAACACTGGGTAAATAATTATTGGCCTCCCATGGCGCGCAGTGGGCGTGGAGGGGCAGAAAGTGGCCAGGGAATGGTTTCAGTTCTGCATTTGGTGCAAAGCCAGGGGTTTCCATGGGCAGCCAGGACTGCCCCTGCCACATTCCACCAGCTGGGACTGCCGGGGGGGGGTCCCACAGGTGAAAATGCCCCGGAGCTGCTCGGGGAGCTCTGCCCTGCTCGGAGAGGTGGTGGGATGAGAATTCCTGTCCCCTCCGCACCTCCAGCTGGTGATGGACAGACCCCAGCGAGGCTCCCGTCCTTCAGGGCCACCTGGAAACACAGCTGGGCTGCCCACAGGGAAGGGCTCTGATTTCCAGCAGGAATTGTTGAATGGGGTGAATTCCTCTGCAGCAGCCTGGGAGCGGCTCCTCCTGGCTGGAGACTGAGCCTTTAATTGGGCACAAACCCCAATTGCCAGGGCTGCCACAGGGCTGGCAGATGTTTGAAGGATTGGCTCAGTGCACAGGCAGCAGCTGAGCAGGGTGAGCGCTCAGGGCTGAGGTGATGCCCCTTTCCAAGGAGGTGCTGGATGCACCAACGCTCCCAGAGACACCCAGCAGCCAAATTCCCACTGGGAAGGGAAGTGTGGGGGTTTAATTTGGATTTAAAGGAATAAATTCTCCATCCCTTGGAGCTTTTAATGGGAGCAGGCAGCTTCCTGAAATCCCTGCTGTCACTGCCGGTGGAGCTGATCCACACAGGACACCTCCCAACCCTCCTGGCCACAGGAATTCCTGGAAAAGCAGCTCCCGAGGAGGCTGGGGTCCATCCTGGGGCCATTCCCTGGGGCTGGCTCTCCAGGAACGGGCTGCTCCCCGCTCCCAGCTCCTTTCCCCATTCCGTGCTCCAACCGCTGTCACTTTTCTCCCCCGTGCGTTTCCAAGTGTTTTCTCCGACAGTTGCTTGTTATAATTGGGATTTTTTTTTTTTTCCCCTGCCTTCCCTCCCTGGCTGTTGTTACCTGTCCCAGCCCTCAGGCAGCGAGCTCGGAAATGCATTCACTGGGGTTTGCCCCGGCCTGTCCCACACATCACCCAGAGCATGGTGTGTGCATCTGTTTGGCATCCAGGGATCGTTGCAGCTTGACAGAGCTTCCTCCCGCTCCTCCTGCCTCCTTTCCCAAAATTATCCGCTTAAAATAACAGAGGAATGAGTGGGGGAATGATGTCCTTTGTGCCCTTTGTGTCCTTTGTGATGTCCTTTGTGGTGGGGACTTCTTGGGTGCACACCCCAAAAACCTCCTTTGGAGTCTCTGCCTGCAGGATTTGCGGGGCTGCAGGTGGCATTTGTGTGGTGCTGGGTGTTTGTCATTATTTATCAGCTGAAAATGAGGCTCAAAGTACCCCAGGGCAGGTTCGGGTTGGACATCGGGAGGAATTTCTCCATGGAAAGGATTTTCAAGCATCGGCAGGGGCTGCCCAGGGAGGTTTGGAGTCCCCATCCCTGGAGGTGTCCCAGGAAGGACTGGATTTGTCACTTGGCTCTGGGCTGGGGACAAGGTGGGGAGAGCCCAAAGGCTGAAATCCATGATCTTGGAAGCCTTTCACAACATATTCAGTGCTTAAATGCAGAATTCCCACATTTTCCCTGGGAATATGGAGCTTTCTGCCAGCTCAGGGCAGACAGATCTGTTCCCAGTGCCTCGGATTTTTCCATCTCCACCTAATAACATCTTGAGCTGTGTGTAATTAACTGGGGAGTGATAGGCTTGTAATTACCCTGGGAGGAGGATCGGGCTTATCTTTATCTCAGGAACTTTATTAACCAGGAGGTTCTGGACCATTTTGGGATGTGTTGAAATGTCTGAAGCGGTCCTGGAGCCCTGCAGGGCCCCTGGGTGTCCCCAGCAGCAGATGGGCCCAGGGACAAATCCACCCTTTTCACCCTTCCTCAGAACTCTTGGTTTCTCCCGTTTTTTTGTGGTTTTAGGAGGCATTGGAGGGGTGGGAAGGAGGAGATCTCTGCCGTGTAGGAAGGAGGCTCCTAAACCACCCCAAAGATGGGAAACAACTGCTCAGCCCTGGAAATTGGTAACTGAGGCTTCTCCTGCTTGGATGTGATGGAACCATCCCAAATTTGGGATGCGTGTCGTGCATTCTGTAAGAATATTATAGAAACGAGGGGTTTGGCTCGTGGGGCAACAAATTTAGAGGTTCTGGGGTTTTTGGTGTTCAGCTCTCACCAGTTTGTCTTTATTATTGCTCTGGGTGGGAAACACGAATTGAATTGGTCAAAGGGAGACAACTCAGAGCCTTTTTCAGGTGGTTTGAGACAAATGAAACCCTACAAGGTGCCCTTGGGGGTTAGAGCCTGGATTGATAGCAGAGGTTGATGGTATTTGAGGGATTCCTGCCCCAATTTTGCCCTCTGCATCCCAGGAGAAGTTTCCCCTTGGGTTTGTAGGCAGGTGAGATGGGGCACACCATGGAAAACAGAATTATTGACTTTTCCTCTTGGGGTTCTGCTTGAGGTGGATCTTGGGGATCGTTTAGAATTGTGCTGGTGGTTTGAGCTCGGAAATCTTGGACACTGGGCTGTTTGGTTTAGGACTTTCTGGAGATCTGTGCTGCACCAGCAGCTGCTCTGAAAGGCTCCTGGGCAGGCTGGATGCAAGGTTCAGGTGCAGCACGAGGTGAGAATTCAAGCTGGGCTGCAGGAGCAGCTGTAAATGAGGAGAGAATTCCCCTCCAGGTCCAACTGCTGTCCCAGGTGTCACCCATGGGTGACTTCAGGTGTCCCGTGAACACCCGGGCATCTCCAACCTTGGAACAACGAGGTGGTGCCCAGGTTAATAGATGTGAAGGTAATTGGTGAACGAGGGAAAAAATCCAGGCTGGTTAAATAATTTATCTGGTAATTAATTATTTTTGCCCTGTCGTTTGAGGCGTTAAGGGAGGAAGAGTGGGTCATTGATTAGGGCACTGCTCTGGAAAAGGAGCTTGGGTTGTTCCCTGGCTTGGAGAAATCTGGGAAAGTCATTTCATCTCTTCATGCTCCTGGTGTTTTGAGGCTAATTATAATAAATTATAATGATGTAATTATAATAAATTCAGTAACGGGAGTGCCTCATGGGGAAGAAAATACCTTGTTATACTCCAAGTTGAATATTGATCATATTAGGAGTCAAGATGGAGCAGGGATAATACTGGCTACAGGGAAATCATGGAATTAGAGAACATCCTGCGCTGAAGGGACACAAAAAGTTCCGTTTAAATGGGGGTTTAAGACACTTCCAGCTTGAATTAAGTGATCTGTGATGCTGCTGTGCAGGTGGAGAGGGCCAGGCTAGGAACACAAACCCTCCTGGGCTATCCCAAAAGATCCTAATGAGCATTAACAGCTCGGATTCATAAATGCTCACAAGTTCAACACATGTTTTTATCAGAATTATTACCCTGAGGAATGGAATCTTTGTCTTTGCCATTTTTTTTGATGTCTCCCAATCCAGCCCGGGACCATCTTTGTGTTCAGACCCGGTTGTCGGGCTCATTGAGGGACGCTGACCTTGAAGAAATTAAAGGAGGTGTAAAGACACGATAAATGCAGTCCCTGCCTGAGGGAAAAGCACGTGAAAAGGAGATTTTTCCTGCTGAAACCACAGGGCTCGATAAGAACCCGGAGCCTGTGGCCACAAACGTGCCCTGGAAGGTGCCAGAGCTTTCCAAATCCCAGCACTCTGCATCCTCCCAAATCCGGACGCTCAGGGTACCGAGGGCTTCTGGTCTGCCGGAATTCCGAATTTCAGAGGAAACGAAGCATTTTAGGACAAAATTCCAGCAGGACCCTTTTTGTTATTTTTACTCCTTGTGGGGCCAAATCCTCCCCTTCTGCCCCCTTTAATTTTACCCCAGCTGGTCCCTCCTCTGAAGCCGGGGCCCGCGGGAAGTGCCCGTGGTTTGGCAGCTCTGGGTGAATCCCCGGCTGCCACCTCCACCCCTGGCTGTCCCCTGCCTGCTCCCGGCGCTCTCAGTTCCCAGCCTACGTGCCGAGCCGGGGAGTTAAAAAGGTAAAACGTGAAACCTGATCCCCCGGTGACCTGTCTAATCCTGCTCCCCGGCACAGCCAGAGCTGAAATTCTCGTCCTGCCAAACAATGACTCGAGGAGACGACAGGAGGAAGATGAGAATCTGCAGGGATTTATTTTTATTCTTTTTTTTTGTTTCCACTCCATCTCCTGTCTTTTTCGGGGCTGAACGCTGCCAGCTGGAAGGCAGGGGAGGCGAGGAGGAGTTTGGGGTTGGATCCTTCTTGGTGGGAGAGTTGGGAAGAGTTTTAGGCAGCCCAGCCTAAATCTGCTGTCCTGGAGGTGAACGGCTCCAATATGAGGAGAGAAACTCTTCACTTCCACAAAATCTGCTGGTTTAGACCTAGGGAGCTCCCAACAACTCCCAAATATTTCCACGTTGGGCTGGAAAGGAGTTTTTGGTGTTTTGGGCTGTGTTGGGAGAGGCTGAGCTTTGCTCAGGGACAGCAGCTCTGACCCTGCCTGCTCACCCCTGCAGTTCCCGGAGTGCTGCCTTTCCATAAAGCCAGGACTGCTCCTTCCTTCCCCTGGATCTTGTGTTGGATCCGGGAACTTCTTGGGATTGTGCAGGGCCAGGAGTTGCACAATGGGCTGGTTTGGGTTCGAAGGGACCTTAAAGGCCATCCCAAGGAGATGATCCCTATGAGTCCCTTCCACCTCAGGGCATTCCATGAGCTGTCCCAAGCGTCGATGTCCATTTCCAGGGCTATGGCTGTGGGATTGTCCATGTCCATATCCATGCCCAGGGCTATGGCTGTGGGATTGTCCGTGTCCATATCCATATCTGGGGTTATGGCTGTGGGATTGTCCATGTCCATATCCGGGGCTATGGCTGTGGGATTTTCCTGTTGTTCCTGGTGCTGTGCACGTATCCATGTGCAAAATCCTCCATGGGCGTGTTTGGGCACCCTAGGAGATTTTTTCTCTTGGTTGGTGTTGAGGAAAAGCTTCCCTGTGCCGAGCCTTGACGCAGGTCCCACCAAACCCGCCTGCAAGGGGATATTTTGAAAAAGCAAAGGATCATTTGGAAAAGCAGCCTCTTCAGTGGGAACCAGCTTTGATTCCAGGGGTTCTGCTCTGCTGGAATTCCAACACCTTGTGCGAGCTCTGGATTAGAGGGAGAGAGCCATTCCCACGATCTGTGTTGTCCTCACTCCTGGACACTTCCCTGCTGTTGGGGCTCTGCTTTTCCCTGTCCCAGAAGCTCCAGCTTTGCTGCTCCATGGAATTGCCCCGAACCTGCCAAGCAATTCCCAGCTCCGTTCCTCGCACCGAATCTTTTGGCTCGATCCCGTTATTCCCTTCCTTATTTTTTCAGGCACGGCACCCTCCGAGGATCCATCTGGTATTGTCCATCCTGTTGATGCAGGTGGCACAGGGTCGTGGGGAGGGAAGGTTTGGACAAATATGGAATTAATCCAAGGGCAATTCCGCGCTGCTGGCGGAGGGGACTTGGGGTGACCTCTGGAGCAGCAGCCCCTGTGCTGAAGGGTGGAGGATGTTTGGGATTTGGAGGGTGTTTGGGGTTTGGAGCGTGCTTTGGATTTGGAGGGTATTTCGGGGTTTGGAGGGTGCTTTGGGGTGTTGAGGCTGTCTGGGGTTTGGAGGTCTGGTGCTTTGGGGTTGAGATGCTGTTTGGGGCTGGGAGGATGCTTTGGGGTTTGGAGACTCTTAAGGGCTTGAGGCTGTTTGGGGTTTGGAGGCTGGGGTTTGGAGGCTCTTTGGGGTTTGAGGCTCTTTGGGGTTTGGAGGCTGTTTGGAGGCTCTTTGGGGTTTGAGGCTGTTTGGGGTTTGAGGCTGTTTGGGGTTTGAGGCTCTTTGGGGTTAGGAAGCTCTGGAGCTCCCCCCTGTCCCGGCCACATCCAGCAGCAAACGCTTCTCATGGAATTCCTGCAGCCCGGGCTCTGTAATGGAAAATGTGCCCCGCCTTGGACGCTCGGGGATTACTCACGGGTGCAACGCTGGTAATTAAGAGAGTTAAACCCGGCTTTATTGCCTGTCACTTATCACCCAGCCACCGGAATATCTGAGGGATGCATCAGAGGCCGGATGTGCCGGTTCCCACCTGAGGGGAGCGAGGTCACCTGCCTTTCCAGCAACGGGAATCCAATGGCTCTTGCCCACTTTAAATAGAATTTTGCTCAAAAAAAATCGGTTTTGACACCGCTGGGCTGCCAGGGTAGGAAGCGAAACCCTGCAGTGTGATGAGATGTGAAATCTCTGGTGGTTTCATCACGATTTTGGTCTCTTTGGAACCTTCCAGCACCTCCTGATTGCTTCTGCCCCCAGAAACATTCCCAGGCTTCACCCTGCTCCAAACAAGCGCCGAGGTGGTGCTGGATGCCGGCTCCTCACTGCCAGCCTGCAGGGAAGGCTCTGGGAACTGTGGGGTTTGCTGATTCAGCTGCTTAAAAGGGAATTTTGAGGCATCCAGGGAACAGGGTTACAACACCTGGGCTGGAATTTGCAAGTTGGCTTTGAGCTGCAGTTCAAATATTCTGCAGTTTAGTCTCTGCCCTTAAATCTCCTCTTATTTCTTCCTTATTTTGGAGGCTGAGGTGCTGCTGGGGCACCACATCTTGGGTGGGTTCAAATGCTGAGAGAGTTCCAAGACATGGGAACTCAATGCAAACTTAGTTATTGAAGGAATAAAGAAAAAAAATCAAAGTGTTTGTGACCTAAAAGAGCGCACGGCTCTAACTTCCTTGATGCATCCCAGGAAAATGGTGATTTCTAGGGATTTCAGGGTTTCTAGGGATGTATTTAATGCAGAAAAGTCCCAGGGAATGGGTTTGGTTTTGCCTTTTTCCAAACCTCCAATAACTCACCTGGGGGAGAGCTGGACAGGGATGGGGTTGGAATGGGATGAGGTTTAATGTCCCTCCCAACCCAAAGCATTCCATGATCCTGCTGCTGCAGTGTGGGAGGGAGATCACTCTCCCTTTGGACTGGGATGCTGAAGGAAAGGGAGATGCTCCTTCCAGGCAGGAATTTTCCCCAGACTTGTTCCCCAGAGCAGCCCCTGAGTCAGTCGGAGCCTGGGCAGCGCTCGGGTAAAGCCACAACCGAAGGCTGAGCAGTGCCACGGGAATTTTGGGACTGGAGCTCCCCGTGGCCCGTGAGAGGGACTGAAAGGTGAGTAATGATTTACAGCAATGCATAAAAAAAGGGAAATATGATCGAATTCCTTTTCCAAGCTGTTTGTGTCCGTCCCAGCCGAGCCTGGAGCAGCCGGGGAGGTTCCTGCCCTGTGCCAATCCTGGTTCCATCCCATTCCAATCCAGCCCCAATCCCGGTTCCATCCCATTCCAATCCAGCCCCAATCCTGGTTCCATCCCATTCCAATCCAACCCCAGTCCTGGTTCTATCCCATCCCATTCCAATCCGACCCCAGTCCTGGTTCCATCCCATCCCATTCCAATCCAACCCCAATCCTGGTTCCATCCCATTCCAATCCAGCCCCAGTCCTGGTTCTATCCCATTCCAATCCCACCCCAATCCTGGTTCCATCCCATTCCAATCCAACCCCAGCCCTGGTTCCATCCCATTCCAATCCAACCCCAGCCCTGGTTCCATCCCATTCCAATCCAGCCCAGGTCCTGGTTCCATCCCATTCCACATCCCGTTCCCTCCAGCAGCATTCCCGGCCGCCCATCCTTCCCCTCCATCGGGAAACCTCGGTGCTTCAGCATTCCAGGATTCCCAGGTCCCCATTCCCATCCCCCTGGCCCCGCTCCCCCCAGCCCTGGCCTTTGTGGAGATTTATAGAGCCGAGAGGGCTGGGAACAAGCTGCAGACAGCGCGGGGATGTGCTGTGCATACTAATGCCGAGATGCTGCCCCTGCCCCTCGGGGCACTGCCGGGTCAGCCCAGCGGCTGCGGATTTACTGATGTGCTCCTCACATCCCGGGCAGAGGCTCGGGGAGGTGTCCGGCAGGAAATTTGGGGTGTTTGTTGGAAATAAGATGCCACTCCCCTCCCCAGTTCTGCTTCTCCTTCTTGAGGAGGAAAAAAAAAATCCCTTCTTTGGCATGGCTGGTTTGTGAGCGGAGTGAGGAAGGTGGGATGGGGAGAGAGGGAGGAGAGGTGGCCAAAGTGTTGTGGGGAGCAGCTGGGATGATTTGAGCCTTGAGGATTTGACCCTCCTTGGCAGGAGGGCAGAGGAGAGGAAAAGTCTTTTCACCAAAGCTTTGGGAGGGCAGGAGCGCGTTCCTGGCTCTGCCACGGGTCCCTCTGGCCTGGCACAGCCAAATCCCTTTGCCTGCAGCCCCTGCAGCACTCAGAAACTCATTCTGGTCAATTTTTGGTCCCGTTTGGGCAAATTTTTGGTCCTATTTGGCCCTGGCTGGTTTGGGCAGAGGTGGGCGGTGATTTATGCCCACGGCAGAGAGGTTCTGCATAAAAACATCCCGTTTTTATGGCATCCCCTCTGGCCTGCAGCCCGTTTCCTCCTCATGTTACATCTTGTCTGCTGCCTTTAGAGGAGCTCTGGGGGCAGGGATTGCCATTCTCTCTTGTCCTGGGCTGCTTTCTGCCTTGCCCCTGCGCTCAGAGCAGTAAAACACAGGAGGAACACAAAGGGTTTGGAGCAGAGCAGGATCAGCCCCCGTGGATTTCCCAGAACCTCCTTGGAGATCCCCAGCCTGGCTGGTGCTGCTGGAATCCCAATGAAGGATTCCCTCGCTGGGACTTGGATGTGATGAGCTCTTTCTGAGGATGAGGTGTTAATTAACTCATCACTGAGGGCCTCTGATTGCTGGGAAAGGGCTGGAAGTGGTCACTGGAGCTGGGGATGGCTGTGGTCACTGGAGCTGGCTGTGGTCACTGGAGCTGGCTGTAGTCACTGGAGATGGGAATGGCTGGATGTGGTCACTGGAGCTGGGAATGGTCACTGGAGCTGGGCAATGGTTGGACGTGGTCACTGGAGATGGGGATGGCTGTGGTCACCTGGAACTGGGGATGGCTGTGGTCACTGGAGCTGGCTGTGGTCACTGGAGCTGGGGATGGCTGGATGTGGTCACTGCAGATGGGGAGGGCTGGAAGTGAGCTGGTCAAGGCAGGGTTACCTGGGCTGGAGGAGGCTTTGTGACCCCATCACCTCTCTGGTGATTCCACCCCCATCCAACCCTCTTGGAGGGTGCCCAGCTCTAGGATGTGGCTCCGTGGTGGGATCTGCTCCCAGCTAAGCCTGGCTGGGCCAAACCCGAGCCCAGCAAGCAGGGAGAGCTCTCTGTGCCTCTGCACTGACACATTCCAGCAGTACCCACGCTCGGCACCCAGCCCAGTTCGATTCTTTCTCCTCCCCGAGGCTCAGAGACAGTTCAGGTTGGGATGGGGCCTGCAGGGAACAAATGCTGCCTGGGGAGGGGGAAAAAAGGACAAATCAAACAGAAAACCCCTCAACAGCACAAAAGAGCCACCAAAACACCCCCCAGCCCTTCTCCTTTGTGTTCCCTGGCCAAAATCCCCCATCCCCTCCCTGGGGGAAGCGAGCCCAGCCCCGCTGTTGCCACGCCGGGCACTTTGAGCTCTAACTGGGGTGCCCCTGATTTCCCAGGCCCTGTGGCTTGGCAGGGGCTGCCGATGTCCCCGAGGTGCTGGAGCAGGGCTGGGCCAGGCCGGGATGCACCCAGGGGCCCTGGCAGAGCATTCCTGGCTCCCAGCCCGCTCCCTCAGCCGAGGGAACAGCCCAGCCACCAGCGCTGCAGGGCGGAGGGGCATGAAAGGAAACGACCTTCCAAAGGATGTGTGCCCGGCTTTTTTGGGGTTTTATTATTGTTATCGAGGGGAAAGGTGCTGGGCTGGTGAGGATCCCCAATGAGTTTTGCTCTGGGAAATCCCTTCTCTGGCACTGAATCCAGAAAAGCCCTTTCTTGATAAAAATCTGTTTGTGTTTGTATCGTGTTATGCGTTGCTCTGGCGTTCCTGCTCATTCCAACACCAGGTGTAAGGATGTTGTTCATTTTCCAACTCGATTTTCTGAGAGCTGTCTGCCCTCTTCCTTCCCAGCCTGCTCCTGCCCCTTCTCCAACACAAAATGATTTTAGCGCTGAAATCAAGGTTATAAACTTGGAAATGAGAGGGAATCTCTGTGCTGAGAGTTTCTGAATGGGCCATTTGAAGAGCTGTCCCAGTTTGGGGATCTCTGGGGGGTGTGATCCCGATCCTGGGCCTGGGGAGGGGAGCAGTGTCCTGGAGGGAAGCTTGGTGGCACCACCGGTGACTTAAAGATGAATCCCGTGCTGCTTTCGCCCCGAAAGCTGAGATTGGGTCCCTTTGGGCAGCCTTTGATACCTTTGGGCTGTCAGGGGATCCCATGAATTCCCCTTGGCCGCTCTGCAGCAGCCCAGAGCCAGGGGCTGGAGGTCCAGGGCCACTGTCCCATACCTGGTCACCTTCTCCAGCACCAAGAGCTCCCTTTCTCCTCCAGCCTGTCCTTTGAAAGACTTCCCAACCGACTTCCGCAGAAACTGGGGAGGATTTGAGTGGATGTGCCCCTTATAACTCCACTTCTTTTTATATCCCCTCTTGTTTTATACCCCCATTATTTTTACATCCCCACTTGCTCTCAGACGCTCCCCGAGCTCAGGGTGCTCTGCGAGGTCTCCGAGGGGCTCTTTTGCCCCCAGACTCCAGTCCTGAGCTCCATCCCTGGGGGGTTTTCAGGGAGCTCCCTCATCCCTGCAGTGCTGCTGGGACTGGGGCGCTTCCTGGTCAAACCTGGGGGTGACCCTGCTGCTTGTGGGGAGAGGAGTGGAGGGGAGGAGCAGCTCCGAGTCCTCAGGAGAGCCCTGCCCTCTCCCTGCTCCTCGGGAGAGCTTCAGAAACCCCTACCTGGGATTTTCCGTTTGCCTCTCCCCGCTTTTGGCTCGGAGCCTCCTGCAGCTCCTGTTTTTGAGCACAAAGCTGTGTTTGCAGGTGAAACCCTACCCCGGGAGCCTGCCCTGCTCCCCTCCCTCCTTGGCCAGCCCAGGGCTGGTGCTTTGGGAGCGGATGTGGGAGTTTCCTCCTCCTCCTGGCCTTCAGGTAACTCACCCACCTGCGGCCCCGGAGTTAAACCCAAACCTGTTCTTGCAGCCGCAAAAAAAACCAAAAAAAACCCAACAAACCAACCAAACAAAAAAAANAAACCAACCAAAAAAAAAAAAAAAACCAAACAAAAAAGAAACAACCAAAGAAAAAAAAAGAAAAAAGAAAAACCACCTTGTGCGGAACTGGGCTGGGTTTGCAGGAGCCACTTTCCAGCAAATCCTTCATGGAAACCTCCCGGTGCCCCCTCCCGCCGAGCCCCGGGGGCTGTGCTGGGATGGGGATGGCTGAGCATGGCTTAACCCTTCCAGCTTTTCAGGGTTAGGGATGCAGCCGTGCCCTGCACCCCATCCAGCTTTTGGGGTGCAAACTGGGAGAGGGGGATGTGCCAGCAGGGTGGAACTTTTCTTGGAGAGGGAATTTTTGCGCTTTGTTGTCGGATTGAGCCTCCCAGCCCCACCGAAGGCAGCTTTTAGATGCAAATGCACTTTGCCTCCTGCTTTTTAATGTTTTACTTCTCGTAATTGCCGAGACCGGTTGTAATTTTGGGACGTGGCTGGCTTGCCGAAAACAGTTTCCCCTTGAAAGCGCTTCCCATCGCCGGGGAGATCTGCGATTTCTGATTTCTGCCCTCTCCCTTTTTGGCTTTTTTTGGTGTCTCAGGTTGAAGGCAGCAAAGGAGCCGCCCTGGCTCACGTTAGTGCCGGAAAGTCCTGAGGCGCAGGGGTGAAAAATAACACGTGTTAACCTTTGAGGGCTGTGTTTGATTTTGTTGTGTTTTTAGCCCGACTTTGCTGGGAAACAACCACCATTTGGGGCCAGGACGCAGCAGCAGCTGCGTCAGCCACTGGAGCAGCTCCAGTCTGCTCCTGCCCCTCCTGGGTGCCTGCAGGACACGCCACCGCCTCTCCACGGCTCTCCTTGTGGGGATGAGCCTTCCAAAACTCCAGCTCTTAACCCTGGGCCTGGATTGCAACACCACAGCTCCCCCCAAAACCGGGGAGAGCTCGGTGCAAGCTGTCGAGATGTTATCGTGGCTGTTGCACAACGAGTTATTCCATGGGGGCTTTCCTGGGGAAGCGGGGTTTGGGACGTGCCGTCCCTCCATCCCTCCAGCTGTGCCACCAGCAGGAGACCTTAAAGCCTCCGTGGGCAGTGCCAGAGGTGCCAAACCCGTCCTGTTCCAGCCAGGTGTGTGCGGAGGGATGGAGGGAGAGGAGCAGCTTCTGTTTAAACTCGTGCTGAGCCCCATTTCAGCTCAGAGCTCTTGGACAGCGGAGAGTCCGGGTGCGAAGCGCCACACTCGGCCAATCTGTGCTCCCCTTGTCTCGCTCTCTGCCTGGCTCCAGAGCATCGGGGATCTCAGCTTTCATCCCAAGCCCAGCTGTGACTCTGGCGGCCGCAGAGGGAAGCAGAAAACGCCGCTCTCCGAGGAGGCGACGCTTGCAAAACTCAGCGAGGCTTGCAGGGGCTTTGCCTGGGGCTGGGCTCTGGCAGCCGGGCAGGACTGGGGTGGTCTGTCAGGAAATCTGCACGTGGGGCGGTGCAGAGGGACAGTTTGGGTGTCCTGGGTGCAGAGGAGCCCAGGGCAGGACGGGGAACGAGTGGCATCGGGCCAGGGGCGTCTGCTGGGGCTGCACGGGGAGGGTGGAACAGTTCTGGAAATGGAAATGTCCTGTCCTAAGGGGGTCTGGAGCTCCTGGCAGAGGGGCTGAGGCTCCTCCAGCCCCTTCCCCAACAAACAAACCGAGAGATGATGGAGCTGGCCCCAAGGAGGCCAGGGAGGGGAGAGAGGGACAGGCAGAGGTGAAGGGACACGAAGGGACACGAAGGGACACGTCTGCCGTCACGCTGCTGCTCCAGGGCAGAGCTGGGAGGAGGATCCAGGTCTCCGAGGGGTTGTAGGTGCCTGAACTCTGGCTGTGGCACCGATTCCCTCCTCCCTGCAGTTATTGGCTGCTCCGTCTGCGCACTGACCTTGCTCTTGTTTGACTTGGCTTTGGCTGGGGCTGCTGCCTGTTCCCAGGGATGGATTTTTTACCTTCGTGCCAGTTGCTTTGGGGGAAAGGACACAACTTCCCCGACTTGTTTGGGTTGTGGGTCTCCTAACACCCCGAGAAAAAATACCCCAGAGTGCTCTCACCTTATAAAACACACCCTGGCAGGGACTGTCTGGCTGCTCTCTCTCCATGGCAGCGTTGAGCCAAGGCGCCCAAATGAGTGATTTTCCTTTTTGCTGGTGGTACTTCCAAGGCATCGAAATCCTGACTGGTCTGGGATCCCTCTGGAGCTGCTGGTCCCTGAGGGATGATGCTCCTGAAGCCCCTGAAGCTGTGAGGGGTGGAGGGGTTGGTTTTCCAGCACGGAGGATGTTTGCAAGGCTGTGACCCCAGGGATGCCGGTGTGGGGATCCCAAGGGGGTGGCAGCTGTGCCTTGCTGGGAATGCTCCAGGGACATTCCAGCAGGTGTGACCACCAGCTCCAGGCTCCCTGGGCCCGGCCCTTCGATGCAGCCCGTGCCGGGGCGGGGGGATGAAGGGAAAGCAGCGGCTGGGCCTGCCGGGGGGCTGTGGGGAGGCTGAAGGGGCAGGGCTGCCATCCCTTTGGGGTCGCAGCCCGCGGGGGTCACTCGGGCAGGGACACAGCCCCGAAGGGCGCCGCTCCCTGCTCCAGCCCCTCGGGAACCTGCGGCTGCCAGCCCGGAGGGAGCGGGGCCCGGCGAGCCCCGGCCAGGCTGGGCTGGCTGCGGACGTGGACCAGCTCAAGGATGAAAATGGCTTTTTGGTCTCGTGTGGCCTTGGCCGAACTCCCGCCGAGGGTGGCGGGGGTGTCCCCGGGGCAGGCGCATCCCGGCTCCGCAAGGAGGGATATTCCTGGCATCCCCCGGCCCCGGGGCAGGGGGAACCGCCCCGGCTGTGAGCGCCCAGCCGAGCCGGCAGCCGCTCGCCCTGGGCACCGCTCGGTGTGTCGCTGCGTGTCCCCGCGGAGCCCAGGTGCCTCCCCGCCACCTCCACCCCTCGGCGGGCGTTTTAACTTGTTTCCTCCGCCGCAAGGAAACATGACTTTTCCCATTGACGGAATTCAGCGGCGACAATGGCGAGTGACACAATTTCCCCCTCCGAGCATGCCATCGCCCCGCGGCCGGGCCGGGGAGCCCTTCGGGGACCATCTGCATGACAATGCGGCGGGCTGTGCTACCATTAGCTGCCCTTTTGCTATTAGTACCTAATGAAAATGTAACCATATTTAACCCCCCACAGTCCGAGATTAGCGAGAAAGGGGCCTAAGTGGATTTAATTCTTTTGTATGGCGAGCATCAAACTCTCCATTTTGATTGCCCTGTCCCCTCTTCCCCTCTCCAGCGGGAGAGGGAGGCAGGAAAGCTGGGGAAGGCTAACTCTATCCTCTCAGCTGTCCCCGGCACAATGGGCAAAGTATCTTTTGTGGCATTAACGGCTTTGGCTGGGGGCTGGGGGGAGCCGGGCAGGAGAACAATGTGTGAGAAGCTGAGCCTGTGGGTTTCCCACACGGCCCAATATGTGTCCCCACACCCCCCTCTGGGACAAGCAGACCTGCAGCAGCCCAGCCCACAGCTGATCCCGGCTTGATTGGCTTTTTTTTTTTTTTTTTTTTTTTTTTTTTCCCCCCTCTCTCCCTCTCTCAATTTTTTTTTTTTTTTTTTTTCTTTCCTCCTTCCTTCCCCCTCTCATTGTCCTCTTGAGAGATGAAAATCCTTTCCTGGCGTGAAAGGAGAGGCGTGCCTTAAATCCCCTCCCTCGGCCGGGCCGGGCATGTCATATGACGGCCAAATCCCCGGGATTAGTGTGTGTGTGTCTGCTGCGTGTCCCGCGGGGGCTGCGGGCGGGGGGATCCCGATATCTATATTCCTGCCCTTCCCCCCCTCTCCAGAGGGATTTCTCCCGGGATATTTATTCATTGCACCTGCTGGCTGCCGGCCTCCCGCTGCCGGCTTGAAGATGCAACCCTGGGGCAAGGGCAGAGCAGTAAATTCCCGATTTTTCCCCCTCCCCACCCTCGTCTCGCCCGTGTTTTCCCAAATCCGAAGCGAGGTGGGGGAAAGGCGCCGTGGTTTTGGCTCGGGAGGGATCTCGGCGCGAGGGAGGTTGGAGCTTTCTAAGGAGGTTGTTGGCCGGAGATTGGGATGAGGGCACAGGTGTGGGTTTTGGGATGCTCCCCAGGCCCTGCCCAGCCTCAGTGCAGCCCCCCAGGTCCCCCAGCGGGTCACAGCTGTGGGAGGACAGTCCCTGTCCCTGTCCCTGTCCCTGTCCCTGTCCCTGTCCCTGTCCCTGTCCCAGTCCCACTGTGCTTGGCACGACCTGTGGGAGCGGTGATGCTGAGGATTTGAGAGGGTCACCTCCTCCTCCTTCTCCTCC
>VZSE01012735.1:0-41906 GCA_013398275.1 Promerops cafer
AGGGAGGGAAAAGGGAGGGAAAAATCATATGACCCTAAATGAGGGAAAGCCATCAGGAAATACAAAACCCATTGGAAATGGGGCTCTGCCTGTGCTCCAGGCACACAAAGCAGGTTTTTTGTTGTCAGTGGCAATGTCTGGAGATGAAAGGAATGAGGGACTTCTCTTTACAAACAAACTGTGGGTCTGCTGATAAATAGAATTGGATACTGAGAGATGAAAGAAACAATGGGAAGAACGATGAATTCCAGAGGAATTCCACCGATTGACACAAGGAAAAGGAAAAAATAAAAAGGGAGGGTGTACATTAGAAGGGGGTCTGTATTAGGTGATTTGGGAAGTCTGTGTCTCTCAAGTACCTCGGCCAATGGGGAAAGAGAGAGGGAAATGTGGCTGGGAATTTGGGATATAAGGGAGGCTGCATCCCCTAAAAATTTGAGAGATCCCATGGGAAATGCCCCATGGCCTCTCCCTTTATTCCAATAAAATTCCAGGACTCCTCTGTCTCCTTTTTGGACATAAACCTGTGGCGTTTGTGGATGGATTTTCCTGCCAAGAATGAAACTCTGGATGGGTACGTGCTGATCTCCTGCCCACAGCCCAGCACGGGGGCCTGGCCTTACCGACGATGAGGCGCTCGGTGTCCGGGAGCTGCTTGAAGAGTTTCCTGAAGTCCTCGTTCCGCTGCTTGTACGTGGGACTCAGCACCTGCCAACACAAAGGGCCTGGTGAGGAGAGGGGCCAGGGGAGAGGGAACACAGAGTGGGAGCAACGGGAACACCTCGGGCACAGGAGGAGAGGGGGGTCAGATGCACCGCCAGAGCATGAGGCTGGGAGCTCCCAGCACAGCCCAGCCATGGGAGGGGTTGGGCTTTAGTGCAGGAGTGAGAGGAAGAGGAGAACCTGACCTGGAAGAGCAAGACTAGGCTAGAAAGTGAGAGGAATGAGGGATTTGTCTTTACAAACCAGCCCTGGGTCTGCTGGTGGATAAAACCAGCACTGAGAGGTAAAAGAAACAATGGGAAGGATCCCACTGGTTGGTGAATGGAAAAGAAGATATTTGCCTTTACAAACAAACTGTAGGTTTGCTGAGAAATGAAATTGGATATTGAAAGATGAAAGGAACAATGGGGGAAATCCATAAATTCCATAAGAATTAAAAATTAGAGGGGGGTTATACATCTTAGGTATTAGGCATTCCAGGAAGTCTGTGCCTCTCAAGCCAACGGGGAAAGAGAGAGGGAAATGTGGCTGGGAAATTGGGATAAAAAGGAGGCTGCGTCCTCCAAAAATGGGAGAGACCCCAAGGGAAATGCCCCATGGCCTCTCCCTTGATTTGAATAAAGTTCCAGGACTCCTCTGTCTCCTTTCTGGACATAAAGCTCTGGCGTTTGTGGGTGAATTTTCCTGACAAAAGGTGCAGCCCTGCCTGCAGGAGCTGTGGCTGCAGAGGAATTCTGTCTGCCTGCAATCATACGCTGTCCAAGGTACAACGTGTGCTCTGCTTGCAGCAATCACCTGCCAATGCCCAGGAACGGGGCAGCTATCCCAGAAATAGGGGATTCACCCCAGAAAATGGGGGATTCAGCACAGAAAAAGGGTGGTTTACCCCCAAAAATGGGTGATTCGGCACAGAAAATAGGTGATTTACCCCAGAAAACAGGTGATTCACCACAGAAAATGGGGGATTCAGCACAGAAAATGGGGGATTTACCCCACAAAATGGGGGATTTACCCTAGAAAACGGGGGATTCACCCCAGAAAAGGGGGGATTCGGCCCTGCCAAAGGAGCTTGAGCAACCACTGTCACTGAGAGCTCAGGATTCCCCATTCCCACCCCTCTCCCCAGTGAGAACACTTCAGTGGGGCTCCAAAAAGGCTCCCCCAGGGACTGAACCATGTCCTGCACTTGTGCTGTGTCCTGGCCTCGGGGAAGGCTCAGGGAACACGGCGCTGTTGGCTGCAGGGACATCAGGCTCCTCTCTGGGGTTTAGGATGTGACTGTCCACACCTCTGACACCCTGTGCCACCCAGCTGTGACAGCCACCACACCTTCTGAAAGCTTCAGAACACAGGCAGCTGCAAACTCACATCTCCCAGAGACTCTGCAATGTTCCTTCTCCCACAAATGTAGAGAAGAAGCCACCAGGGGTACAACATTTTCCCTCTTTATCCAGCAATCCTCCTCCAGAGGCACTGATCTCCTCGGGCAGAAGTGTGGGACTCTTCCAGCAAGGGCCCCAAAAGTCTGAGATTAGAGAAGGCAGTTTCTGCTTGAGAATGGTGGTGGAGTCCCAGGGGTGGGAGGAATAGAGAGTTTATTTAGAATTAGCCTCCCAGCGCTGCCAAATGCTGTCAGATCGCAGCAGATTGGATGTTGGTTGTCAAATCACAGACAACTCCTCACCCCCAAAAGCATTCCCTGTTCCTCACAGCCACTCAGTGGACTAGAAACAGAATATTCCCACACTTGCTCCAGCCCCGTGGGCCCACTCTGAGTAAAACCTGCCAACCAGCAGATGACAGAAATATGAATTTTACTTACCAAACTCCCAGCCTGAACATCTGGAAAAGATCTTGGTCTGAGACGGGCTCCAGCAAGAGCCCAAGCCCAAGATTTCCAGGAACAAGCAGACAGGACGGGGACAGAGTGGGGAAAAGGGATTCTAATCCCTGCAGGGCTGAGCTTTGGGCTCAGTGCAGCCCAACTCAGCAGGAGCTAAACCTGTCCTACCAGAGGCTGTGCTCAGCCCCAGCAGCTCTGCCAGGGTGCAAGCAGCTCAGTTTAGAGACACTCACAGCTGGGATTTCATCAGCTCCACGGCTGGTGTTTCCTTGAGAGAGGTCCACAGGTCCCTCCAGGTCCCCCCGCAGCCACGGCAGCTCTTGATCCAGGAAAAGATCCCAGAGGGAGCCACACTCCAGCAGGGAATCCATCTCCTTCCCTCAGCGCTGGCACAGCTCCCCGTGTCCACTCACACTCTGCTCTTCCTGCTCCCACTGCTGCTTGTTTAAGTCCAAAGTCGAGAGAGGTGCAGCAGCTTGGCTGCAGTTTAGGTGCCTTCCCCTGCTTTCCTGCCCACATCCAGCTCGCCTGAGGCAGCCCCCGAGGATCCGAGCGAGGATTTGCCCTCCAGAGGACGTTGCCCAAAGAGGCTCATCGGGGTGATGGTGCTGGTGGGCACCCCCTGCGCTCTCCCGCTGCAGCCTCAGCAGCTTCTTGCTGTGGGCATCCCCTGCAGGAGCCCTGGCAGCCCTGGCAGGCGTGTGCCCACCACCTGCACTGCCCCGAGCACAGCCAGTGTCCAGCAGCGCCGGACCCAACCCCAAACAGCTCCGGCCGCCGGCCCCACCGGCCCCGCTGCGCCGCACGCGGCTTCCAGGACCCGGCAGGAAGGCACCCAGCTCCGAGCTCAGCTTCCAGGACCCGGCAGGAAGGCACAGCTCCGAGTTCAGCTTCCAGGACCCAGCAGGAAAGCACCCAGCTCCGAGCTCAGCTTCCAGGACCCGGCAGGACGGCACAGCTCCGAGTTCAGCTTCCAGGACCCAGCAGGAAAGCACCCAGCTCCAAGCTCAGCTTCCAGGACCCGTCAGGAAGGCACCCAGCTCCGAGTTGTGCTTCCCCCCTCTCGGGAAGCAGAGGAGCAGCGATTCCCACTCCTCAGCGCCTGCCCCGGGCTCTCTCTGCAGGCCCTCTCTGCTCCCACGGGCAGCCTCGGCCGCTGGGTTTCTCATGGAAGGGTGGGTGGGGAAGATCCCAAAATGACTCGCACACGCCTGGAGTCACTGGAGCTGGGGAACGCTGCCGGCCAATGCCCTGCAGTAACCCAGCCCGGCCTCCCAGCAGATGTTTCCTGTCATGGAAAGTTGCTGGACAGAGTGTGCTGGGCAGGGGAGGGGAGCGAGGAGAGCTGCAGGAGCAGGGCCCCTGTCCCACTCCCTGCAACCCTCAGTGCAGACTCTGCTCTCCCAAACACAGGTGGGAAGGACAGGGCTCCTATTGATCTGCCCACACTGACTGGGACAGCAAATATTTCTAGTATTCTAATATTTAGGAAGACCTGAAAGAGACAATTGGTGTCTTTTCACTGCTCAGGTCAGTTAAAGGAAGAAGAAAAATATTCAGGTGTGTGATAGATAAAAATAAAGGAACACAGAGCAAGGCAGACCTTGGGATGTAAACGCTAAAGTGAAAATCTCATGGACTTAAATCTCACCTCTTCCCTGGTGTCCACTGTGTTTTCTCTAACTTTTCAAGATCATATTCATTCTCTTTTCCAGAGCATCCTTTAACTTTTGGTCAGTAACTAACTTTTAGGTCCATAACTTTTCAGGTCAGTTCAAGGAAGAAGAAAAATATTCAAGCGTGTGATAGATTAAAAAAAAGGATGTGGCTGGGAGGAACCAGCCATGGGAGACCCACACAGGCAGAAATCTGAGGGGGCTGCACCACTCCTGGGTGCATCTGTGAGCCCACTCTTCTCCCACCAAAACCAAGACTTTCCAGGATTTGTTCATTAGTCAGGTCACTTTGGAAATGAAGGGCTTCCTCCAGGGAATGAACTCCCTGCAGGGCCAGGAGCTTGCCTGGGGTGCTGGCACTCCCCGTGTCCCTCTGCCCTGAGTCCCAGCCTCTCCATCTCCCTGCTCAGCTGTAGAAGTGCCCAGGTAAATGCCCACAGCAGGGCACCAGGACTGCTCAGCTGTGAGCAGACACTGAAATAAAGCCCTCACTCTTCCCAAACTGGGCACACAGATCTCAAAAAAGCACCAAGCAACCAAGGCAGCCCCTGCAGAGGCACTGCTCTGCTCCAGGCCAGGGGAGCAGTTTGCTCACTGACAAGCTCTGAGTGCTCAGCTGCACCCCAAAATCATTGCTGCTGCTAGGGAGCACAGAGCTCTGCACCCCAAGATGAGGGAGTGATTAAATAAAAGCATTCTGTAGCCTGTGCAAGACAAAGAATTGGCATTACAGCCACCTGCACTGCTTCACTGAATGGCCCTCTTGGCTGGAAACTCCAAATGGGATTGAATCAAAAAAAAACCCACCCCCAGCCACCTGCCTTTGCAGAGCTGCATGCCAGCAGTGATGGCAGGAGCTGACCTGGAGCTGGAGGCAGCAAACATTAACTCCAGTGCAAACAGAGAGACAGGGCAGGATGGCACTGCCAAGGTGAGGGAATTGCTGCCAGGGAAATGGGGCCATGAGGGTCACTCCCCGTGGGGACATCTCCCCGTGGGGACATCTCCCCGTCACACACAGACAAATCCTCCACGGGAAACTCACAGCATTGCCAGGGGATGGGACAGGACAGGGAAGTCTGAGAACACAAAACCTGAGGAATGCTGAGTCTTGGACAGCACAGAAAACAGGGAGCAGAGATGGCAGGAGGCACAGAGGAGGGGGGAAGGAAAACCTCATCCAATTTTCATGACTGATGGACTTCTATGATTTACACTGCTTCTGGAAAATGATTGGAATAAACAGAACACGTTTCCTGTTTGTGTGGGAGAGTTTAGACCCCACTGACAGCAGGGCTGATATGAAAAGCCAGCAAAGAAAGTGGCCACCTGTCCTACAGCATCTCCTCTAAACCCATTCTGGTTGCTCAGATTCTCCATCTTTTTCCTTTTTCTCCTTTTAAAAGTGAGTGAAAAGCAGAAGAAGATGCTTCAAGGTATTCACTGGCCATCTGGGCTGGAAAATGGATCTGAGTTCATCATCACACGAGCTTGCACCAAAAGTTCTCTGCTAATTTAGTGCCCCTACAACCCAGCTACTCAGCCAGGCTGGTAATCCACACGCTGAAAGTCATGGAAAATCTGACAGGATGAAAAGTACCTGAAAGGCAGGGAGTTAACATTGCTCCAGAAATAATTTGATGAAATTATTACTGGGAGTTGACCATTATGAAATGGTTACTGGGAGTTACAAGATGATTGTGCTGATTCATAGAGAAAAGGGCTCTTCAACACCTTGCTCACTCATCAGGCCTGGATTTTTTGCATTAAACTCCATTCACATGATTGCTGCTGCTGAGAGGGGTTCAGCCTGCAACCCCTGGGAAAGGTGTTCCTGATGTTCTCCCTAAAATGAGGCATAATTCCCCTTTGCCTTCATAGGGAATGTTTTACTCTTTCCAGCAGCAGAGTTTCCCCTCCACTGTGGTACCCACGAGGTCTCCAAGAAAAGACACAGCACCCTGAGGCCAGCCAGGGCTGATTTCTTATCAGTCTTGTGATGTCTGGTTATTCTTCAGAAGCTCAAGAGCTGCTCAGAGTTCCCCACAAAGGCCCTTTGCAGCATCACAATCCACGACAGATCCTCAGCCAGCTCCTCCTGCACAGCCTTTCCCTGCACTTTTCCCAAGGGAAAACTCTGGGCTCTCCCCTTTACCTGCCTCCCCACTGGCATTTTGGGTTTATTTTTGAGACTCTGAGCTCCTGCCAGGCTGAGGGCTGCCTCTGTTTGCACAAACTTGTTTGCAGAGCTGCAGGAGCAGGGCTCCTGTCCCACTCCCTGCAACCCTCAGCGCAGACTCTGCTCTCCCAAACACAGGTGGGAAGGACAGGGCTCCTATTGATCTGCCCACACTGACTGGGACAGCAAATATTTCTAGTATTCTAATATTTAGGAAGACCTGAAAGAGACAATTGGTGTCTTTTCACTGCTCAGGTCAGTTAAAGGAAGAAGAAAAATATTCAGGTGTGTGATAGATAAAAATAAAGGAACACAGAGCAAGGCAGACCTTGGGATGTAAACGCTAAAGTGAAAATCTCATGGACTTAAATCTCACCTCTTCCCTGGTGTCCACTGTGTTTTCTCTAACTTTTCAAGATCATATTCATTCTCTTTTCCAGAGCATCCTCTGGATTCTCCTGATGCCTGGTGCTGAATTTAAGCAGCAAGCCTTGCTACAGAGCAGCAGAAGTGCTGCAGGATATTGAGACACACACCCTCATTTAGGAACAGGGAAGTAGAAGGATTCACAGCCCAAGAGAGACAGAATGAGGCAGGAAAACCATGGCAGATTTGCCAAGCTCAGGGCCTCAACTGTGACACAGAAACCAGAGCTTTCCACGCTCAGAAATGGGGCCCTTTGCCCAAAACCCAGGGAGAAGAAGGAGAGAGAGAAGGAGAGAGATTTTACCCGTGGCAGTAAAATATCTCCAGTTTGTCTGTCCTTTTAATGACATCTGCTGGGTGACAAGTGCCTTCTCCCAAGTGTGGAGTTACTGTCACCCCCTCAGACAGAGCAGCTCCTCCTTGCTGTCCTCAGGGAAGAGAAACACCAATTTCCCACCCTCAGGGGTACAGAGTAAGGCACATCTCTGTTTCAGCAAACAAAACTACAAAGGAAGTTTTGTTTTAAGGTCTGAGGTCTATTTTTATAAATTATTTTAAAATAAGAAATTAATTAATAATTCACCATGCAGACACACAACCCAAAGCAGACACTACTGACGGTTAAACCACAAGTGGCCAATGGATTTTTTTCCCCCTAAAAACCACAATATTTCCAACCCAAAGTCTCCATGTACACAATTCCTCCCTAAGGACATGAGAAACACCTCAGGGACTTTTCCTTTCCACTGACCTTCTGCTCTTCCACCACGAGGACAAGAACACAAAGCAAACCCCAAAAGCCTGAGTGCATTTATCCCCAAACTGGGGCTCTCTTCTCAATCTCACAGTGCACCTGCACCAGTTTGCATTTGTCCTCTGCAAAGCCAAGCAGAGAAAGCACAACCAGAGAGAGGGGCAGCTCTGCCAAACCAATCCAGGACCTCACTTCACCCCTTTCCTCCCACTTCTCCATGGGGCAGGGATGGCAATCCCAAAAAAGCACTGGTGGGATCGAAAGGAGAACACACAAAGCAGGAGAAGTTGGTGGCATCTTAAGGAAAAAAATAGAGAAAAAGGAATCCAGGAGAGGGGAAGGGGAGGGTTCCAACTGGCAAAGAGGAAAGCAGTGCTCCAGAGACAAAAAGACCAGTTAAAAGCAGCAAAAAAAGTGAAGAAAACTGGTGATGCCCTGTGGATCCTTGAGGCCCACGTGCTCTTTGAGGCAGGGATTATTTTTTGGGTTGGGTTTGCCAGTGCCTGGGCTGCTGAGCTGGCACACAGAACAATGTGGAGGGTGTTTGCTCTGGGCACGGTGGGGTTTGTGTAAAATGAGAGTGGGGGAAAGTGAGCGAAGGAAATGGTGAGGTTTCATGAAGAGGCAGATTCCACTGATTCATTTCTAGAGCTGCTCTCAGAGGGGAGAGGAATGGAGGAATCAGAATGGTCCAAATGGCAGAAAAATCCTGCCTGGAAGGAGCTGGCAAAGAAGGGGAAGTCTATCAAGGAGATGCATTAGCAAATTTTTAATGGAAATAACACTGCCAAGTAGGACTGACTGACTTCCTGGAGTCTGTGGCTCATCCATATTTTCACACTGCTGCTTTTATCTGGCCAGAATGTCTCTGCTAACTAGAAAATGGGTTTGTTTTGTTTTGTTTACAAAGGAAAATAATGGGGTGGGGTGGGGAAAACCACAAAAAAATGCAGCCAGTGCTTACTCTCCGGATGTACTGTCTCTCATGCTGAAAATATATGGAGGAAAAACAAGAGAACAGAAAGATAAGATAGAGAGGACATGAAAACACCAGAGACCCACAGAAGCAGAGCACAGCAAAGCATCATGCAGCAGGGAATGGAGCTCAGCAGCTGCAGGCAGAAGCAGTAAGAGCCAAAGTCACCTCTAGCCTGGTGGCACAGTCAGGGTTTGGCAGCAGCCAGGCCAGGCCGGGGCATCTGCTCACAGTCCTTATCTGCCACTTCTCCACCAGTCTGGCCCACCTTGGCTGGTATTTTATTCTTAAAGCCACTGCCTCTGTCCCTCCCTGCCTCTGAGACCTCCTCCTGCCCGTGCTACGCCCGGTGCTGCTCACACCCAGCAGGCTCCTAACGCTGCCTCTCCCCTCTGTCAAACCCTGACCTCTGTTTCAGCCAAAATGCCACATTCTGCTGGCCCCCATTCTGATACTAATGGCTGCAGGGGGCAGGAATTGTGGCTGACCCTGGATGGCTGCTGCATTTGCCTATGGCTACTTCAGGGCCTCGAGGGTGGGGGCCCGACCGTGCAAAGGCGACACCGACTTTGTGCCCAGAGCAGGCAGAACGAAAAGGACACCAAGGCAGAAGCAAAGGGGGGTTGGTGCTTCTCTGGGGTTGGTAGAAAATAATTCCTCTACGGCCCCCGCACCGCCCTGAGAGATGCAAAGGGTTTGCAGGGTGGCAGCTCAGTTTGTCACCACGTGTCACCACGTGTCACCACATCCCGGCCCATCCCTGAGAAACCAGAGGTGCAGGATGTGGGGAGCATCACGAGAGTGACCAAAAGGACAAAGCTTCTGCTCTCTGTCTCTGGCATCCCTTTCCTCAGGATGTCAGCCCTCCTTTGCCAGTGCTGAGCCATTTCCACCTCCTCCTTCTGGAAATGGTCAGAGTGCCCCAGTGCCACTGCAAAGCCCCTTTGCACCTTCCCCCCGCCCAGCCCACAGCCACCCAGGGACAAGAGAAATGGGAGTACTTACATTATACCAACTCTGGCTTTTCTGTAAGGACAAAATAAAAGAGAAGCATTAGTCAGCACAGAGATCTTAGGATCAAAAAGAAAGAGGGACAGAGAAAGCAGGTCCAGTCTGGTTTGGATCATTAGTGAATGAAAGTGGGATTAAACAGAAGATTTCAATGGATTTCACAGTGTGATAACACAGTTTTCCCCAGTTACAGGAGCAAGGGACAAATCCAGCAGCAGGAGTCTGGAACAGGAAACAGTTCAGGCCAAGGTGTGCATGTCCACATGCACACACACACAGACATGCTGCCACCTTGTCTGCAGAGCAGCAGGGCCAGCCAGCAACAGAGGAGCTCACCATCATCATCATCATCATCATCATCACCATCACTGCCAGCCACCTCTTTAGGGGCTTCATTCTTCCACTGGCCGGGTGGCAAAACTCACATTGCCCCTGAACAGCACTGCTAAGGGCAGGGACACAGCTTTGCTCACAAAAGGCAAATGTTCCAAGGGTATTTTGAATTTTAAAAGGGACACACACACACAGAGAGAGCCAGGAAAAGTCCTGCAGAAAATAATCGCTAGAGAGGCTAGGCAAGAAAAAAAAAAAAGAAGGCTGGGATTTTTTTTTTCAGCATTTCAGTGCACAGTGTTTTGCATCATCTGCACATGTGATTATTTTTTTTTTTTCCCATCCTTATCATGGCATTTCAGAGGGTTGGAGAGGACAAGCCACACGTCACATTGGAGCACACAGAAGAGCTGGCTCAGCTTGGAACGTCACGCTTGGCAATTTTCAGCTGGAGGTGAGATTTATCTGCACAGAGAGAGGAAGAAATGAGCTTCCCACTCCAGCCAGGCTGGCTTTCCAACGGCAGGACACTGAGCTGCCAGCTACACAGGAATCCCCATTTTTTGGGGGGATTTCCCTCATGGCAGTGGAGCCTGGGGGCACCGGAGCCTTTCCCACAGCTCCAGCTGTGCTGTCCCCTCTCCCAACGCTTCCATTCGTGGGAGCTGAGGGCAACACACAAGGACAGCAGCAATATTTCACTGCCTCTCCTCCTTTGAAGCCATCTTGCTTCTGACCTTGGAGAATTTTCCAGGCTTTGCAGCCAGTTTGGAATAGGAAGGGAAACATTCTGTGCTGTGCCTCGCCACAGAGGCTGCGGGAGCTGCGCTGGGAATTCCCTGGAATATTCACGGGGACACAGAAACTGCCTGCCCACCAAGGACACACAGGCTGCTCTGCCACAGCAAAGGAGGAGAGGTGTTAATGAGGCCAGACTGCACCAGAGGCTTCTGTGAAGATACAGGGGCTGCTCTGTTCCCACCCCTGGATCTTCCTGCTCGAAGTTCCCTGTGTGCCACTCCAGCCACAAAACCTCACTGGATCCCACTCTTGGAGCCAACACTTCTGAAGGACCCATTGCAGAGCTCCCAATCTCTAATGAAAGCCCCACAATAATACAGTACACAGGCTAAAATACAAACATCTGACATTAAAAAGGGGAACACCTCTTTTTCCCCAAATCCAGGGGGAAGGAGATGAGCTGAGAGACTGAACATGGAGTACGGCTCACATCTCATACTCATTCCTCCAACCAGAGGAATTTCCTCTTACTTCCCACTCTTTTCCATACTTGGCCATACCTGATCCATTCATAAAGGATGGGGTTGAAGTCATCCCTCTCTGCAAGTAGGGCTTGGAAAAAAGCCTTATGCAACCCAATCTACACTATAAAAAGAACCAGGGTAATTAATCTGAACCATGCACACAGCACCTTGTCCTCAGGAGCACAGAGGGCCTGAGATGAAGTGATTTTCCTGCAGATTTGTTTTGCCATCTGTCTGCCTTAATGAGCAAAAGGCGTAACTCAGAAATTCCTGGGGAAAAATCCTCCTAATCAAACTCTAATTGGCACACACACAGCAGAGGCACTGCTGCCACTGTGCCTTCTAAATCAGGGTGCCCATGCTGTGGTGTCAGCACAGCCCAACAGGATTTCAGTCCCCTCTGCTGCAGTCATTGCAGGAACTATTTCTTTTCTCTCCTCACATTTGAATTTCCCTGAATCAAGGGTCTTCTATAAAGGAGCTCTGCAGGTTCTTCTTTAAGCTCTTCTACACAAAAAAAAATTATACTGACATCCATAATTATACTGACACCCGTAATTTTACCAATATCCCTAATTATACCAACACTCAAATCTCATCTTTTGCCTCCACCAAGTTCAACAGACTTGTCCAAAATCCAAACAACCTCAGCTCTTAAATCTCTCTTCTATTTTATCTTTTTTTTTTAAACTCACTGAGAGAGAGACGTGAACTGTGAAAATCAAGAGACAGTAAAATGGAGAAGGGGGGGAAAGAAAGAAAAAGGAGAAACATATTCTTACTTTGAGCAGGTTAAGTCTGTCATACTGGAAAAAGAAACCATAAGCATTAGAACTGAAAAGAGAAAATAAATAAATAACAGAAGGAGGGGGTTGCACACAGACAGGGAGAAGATGGGACTGGTGTGCAGAGACAATGCCACAGGAGCACAGAGCAGAGCTCGTGGTTACAAGGGGCTGTAACCAGGAAGAGCTTTGGAGGAATGTGAAAAATGGAATATTTTCTCTAAGCCTTTAATTGCTGCCTCTAAATAGTCACGATTTAGTGACCTGCCATCTGCGTGCCCTGCTAGGGGAGGTGACAGCTCTGCAGGGCACAGAGGTCACACACCAACCTTCACCCTGGTAACTCCACCCAAACAGAGCTTCTGCCTCCCAGCATCACTGGCAGCAGCATCACAGCTCACCCTCGCTGCTCCCAGGGGAACAGGAACCTTGTGCCAGGTGAGTGACATGCCACAGAGCTCCAGGAGCATCCCTAAACCCCTCTCACACCTGGGGAGGCAGAGGCACAGAGCCAGAGCTCGGAGCAGATTCCAGAGCCCCCTCTCCTGAGCTGTGCACTTGCAAAAGCTGCCCACCCGCCTTCTATCAAAGAAATGGATGGAATTTATTCCCCAAACCCTCAGCCCAGCCCCAAATGATCAGAGTTTCATTACCTACTACCTAAAGGGGGTCTGTCCCACCCAGTGGGAGGGGTGAATGAGAAGACACAGCCAAACTCTTCTCATGGTGGCACACTGGAAGGACAAGGTGCAACAGTCAGAAGCTGCAGTAGGGGAAATTCTATTTGGAGAGGAGGAAAAAGCCTGTTCACAAGAGTGGTTAAGCACTGGAGCAGGGGCCTGGCCAGGCTCTGGGATCTCCAGCCTTGGAGGGCTGCAAAATGTGGCTGGACAGGGGTTTAGAGCAAGCTTTGAGCAGGGGCTTGGCGGAGAGACCTCCTGAGATCCCTCCCCACCTAAACTGCTCCCCAGGACCTGCACCAAAATTTGTATTTTCCCCCTAACTTAATATTAATCCTCAGCATTCACCATCAGCTACAGGCATCGGGAAGAATCTGAAGGAAACCACTTTTATCCTCAGGCAAGAGCAAAATAGTTAAAAACCACATATTTCATCCTTGGCTACTAGCAAAAAGATGGGTTTTTCCCGAGTTTGGAAAGCTGTCCCAGGAAAGCCTAAGGCTGAGTCAGATTTTGGTCTGTGGCACCAGAAGTGGTGGGGTCAGGGTGGCAAGGAGAGCTCAGGGGAAGATTCCCTCGGGATGCAATTCCAGTGCTTAAAAACTCCTGGTGGAGCACTCCAGTGCTTAAAAACTCCTGGTGGAGCACTCCTTCTGACAATTCCAGTGCTTAAAAACTCCTGGTGGAGCACTCCCTCTGACGGCAGCGCTGCAGCACGACAGAACAGCACAGACAAAAGAGGGCAGGGAACTCAAGCAGATCTGTCAGCAATTGTACCAACACAGCAGCAAACTCATGGGCTCAAGCTGTTCCACCTCATTAGCCAGACAGGTTGGGAAACCAAACCATTCTTCCTGCAGGAGATGGGTGGGGAGAGGAGAAGAAGCTGAGAAATGAGAGTTTAAAATCTTTGCCCTCGAGTTCTTTGTTACCAACCTCTCCCTGTATGAGCAGACAACAGAATCATCTGCCTGGGGGGAAGCAGGGGGTTTAATGCCTGAAAATTCTTCCTTTGTGCCAGAGGAAGCAGCTTGTGGAGCACCGAACAGAGCTCCAGGCTGCACACTGGATGATCCTCGTGGAACCAACTCAGAATATTCTGTGTGAGCAGGGCAGGAGGCTCTGACAGGCTGCTGAGGGTCCTGCCTGGGATCCCCTTCCCTCTGAACTCATCTGGGCTCCTCTTCCCTCCAGTTTCTCCAGCTCCCTCACAGTGGTTGGGCTTTTCCCTCTCAGGGAGGCAGGGGCTGGCTGCAGGCACCTCCCAGCAGCACTGCACACACATTTTACACAGACATCCCTCTGCTCCAGGCGTCTTCCCACCAATCCCTCTCCTAAAACCCTCTGCACCTCCAGCTTACCACAGCCTGTCCTGGCCCACACACCTCTACTCACCAGCAATCCTGTCAGGACTCTGCTACTCCAGACCTTCCACAGCACTTCTTTCACACCTCACCTTGAGACTTTAGCCCCACAGTGCTCCTCTGCAGTTATCCCAGCTACAGATACCAAGCACAAGACAATCTGTCTAAAAAAAAGACGTCAAGAAGCTTCCAGCAGACACCAGCAGATCATGCAAGGTCAGGCTGGTCACAAGGACCACGACCAAGGGAAGACAGTGAGCCAGCATTGCTCTCTGAGAACTTGCCTAGAAGGAAACCTGAGGCATCCACTGGGGAAAGGCCAAGACAAGGATTTTGTGGATTTTTGTGAAGCCATCCAAGCCATTCTGCTTTCATAAAGTGGAAATGCCAACAGCCTGGCACTTTCTCCAACAACATCCCACCTGCGTTTCTGATTTTTCCACTCTTCTGAGGGTAGCACAGAGGTGTGAGATCAAATCCCAAATGATCTTATCTCCAATTCAAGCACCCACAGGGGGATCTTCCCCTTATCACCTCTCAGAGCGAGCCCATGAATTCTCACAATTCATTTGGGACAGGTCTGTTCTACCAGGTTCAAGCTGGGTTCATTTGAAATCACTGATCTTTAATATTTACATCACACAGGAGAGCATGCAAGGGCAGTAAGCTGAGATCACTGGCCATAAAAATGCTCTTCATCATGAAAAGCAAGAAAGAAGTCATGGAGAGCAACCCTTGTTTCTGAAATCATGGAGGAAGATGACAGGAAAGAGAAGGGATCGTGGTTCTGTTCAACTCCAGAGGATTCCTCCCTGGCAAAGACAGCAGCTCACTTCAAGGGAGAGGAGAAAGCAGAACTTAAAGGCTGAAATGGTTTGGAAGCAGCTGAAGGGGTGTGATGAACAGGCCAGCTCTCAGTCTGTGTGAGCAAATATCAGTGAGATCCCAGTGATGTAAGTGAACCCAGCTTCCAGCTACAGGCACGGGGCTGAGCTCTTGCTGACATTCTCACAGGCACAGCAGGAGAATGCCTGACTGGGGTCAGCACTCAGCACCACGGGGAGGGCTCCTGAGTGATGAGACAGCTCTACAGTGGGGGACGGGAGAGAAAAAAGAAGGCTTACTTTGGAGAGGCGCTTGTGTGACTTAATCGGAGGGAAAGCATGCAGGAATGAAAAGAGAGAAATTAGGGAAAGAAGAAAAATTACCTCGCAGATCAAGAGAAGGAAAACCCACACCCCCAGCAGAGAGCATTGTTCCCCCTCTTCCTTGTGGAAAGCATCAGGAATTAAAGTTAGGCTTTAGTAGTCACCGTGTTGGTAAAAATCTCACTCCCATGACTTCAGCTGGCAGCATTTTGAGGGCCAGGGCGATGCAGCTCCTCTCTGTGGGTCCCCCTTGCCAAGGAGCCCATTTCCCTGCGAGCATCCCCCGTGTGGCTCCGAGCACAGCGTGCCCTGCATCCTGCCTGCCTCCCATCCCATGGCTTCCTTTTGGGAACACAGTGCTGGCAACCCCGTGCTGAGGGTGTCACCCAGCGCTGGGACGGGGTTTGTAGGTCACTGTGTGCACAGGAAGCCAGGCTGACCTCAAGGGCAACCTCAGAACGCCAATGATTCAGCTTGAAAAGCCCTTTTCCCCCCTCTTTCGAACTCACAGACTCCCCCCCCATAGTCAGGCTAGATCAGAATGTGGGCCACTGAGTCCTGTTCCCTCTGCTCAGTGGCCACAAAGGGGAGGGGATGAAGATTTCTTGTCTGTGACACAATCCAGCAATGATTCAGGCAAAGATCTAACAATTCATTTTACACAAGCCATCAGAGTTCTAACTTGTGAAATTATTCAGGCTGAAACATCTCACTTCAAAAACCTGGGCAAGCACAAGTGCTCCTGACAGCTAACACATCATTGATACCAGGGTTATAATCAAAGGTTTGTTTGGTACCCCAGGCTCTCGTGTGTGTTTTACCAGGTCCCACTGCTCATACAAAAACCTAGAGCCAAACCTGAAACCCTCTTCCCCTGCACAGCAAAGACAAGGCTGTTTCTAACACGGTCCAAAGACACAAAACCTTCCTGGGGAAAGTATCAGCTACCCTGGGCAAGCCACTCATAACATTGCAGCCATGGAAGGAAGGGGCAGAGGGCTGGAAAACTGGTTCTGTGCAATTTGAGCTGCTCTCAGAGGGCTTGGATAGGACGGGGGAAATGCACAGGCCCTTCACAGGGGAAACCTTATTTATTTCATGCCCCTTCATGATGCAGGTGATAAAAAGTAATTGCAGCAGCTGATTTCCTCAAAACCACGGAGCCTCCCAAGGAACAGGACCTTGACTAGAGAAAGTTGTAGACTCAGAGCTGTGCTGAGGTGTGACCCAGGCAAAGGACTCCGAGTTAGGAGACCCTTCAGCAGTGCGATGGGGGAAGAGGGAGGCGAGTCAGAGAGAGAAGAAGGAGGCAGAGGACAAAGCCAGAGCAGCGCGCGTGCAGCCCTGCGCACACGCGGGGCCAGAGCCCTCTGCTCGCCCCTCACCTTGGAGTTCTTGGCCCCGCTGCGGCCTGACTGGGACGAGCAGCTCCGCTGGACGCCCTGCTCCGGCGTGGACGGGGACTTGTCCGAGGAGTGGTCGGAGCCCTTCTCCACCATGGCGTCCCCCGGGGCGTCCTGCGGCGTGGGCGAGCGCGAGCGTTTGCGCAGGATCGGGGAGCAGGCGGGCGTGCTGCGGTTGGAGTTACTGGCAGTACTGCAGAGAGAGGAAGGGAAGGGAGAGGGGTTAAACCTTCTCCAAACTGAAACGGCTGCGCCCCGAGCCCTGCAGCACCCACAGGTCTCCCCACAGCACAGCGGGCAGAGCTGCTTCCTGAACAAGCGCAGTGCCCCGCGTGGATTTAGGCGGTTCTCATTCAGCGGGGGCAGAGGAGCTGCTGGCAGTGCCCTTCTCCACCCACCCCTCAGTCCCTCAGAACACACAGCAATGCAACGAGAACGAACTCCTTGGCTCCTGTGGGCTCCCGGAGTCTCAAGTGGTGAACTGAGCTTAGAAAAATCAAATGTGCACTCAAAAACGAGAGAGGTGTCAGCGTATTCTCAATACAGCCTCACTCTGCCCCTCCTTCACTAGTGCAGCTCTTCTCAACAGGATGCACGAAAACAGGGTCACACCTTCCAGAAAACACCCCATCAAAGAGCATCAGAAACGCTGGGGCTCTGGGAGGGGAGGCATGATGACATTCAATGCAGCATTTCCTGTACAAAACCATCCTTTCCCACACCAGTTAGAGCTGGGCATGAAAATGGTTTGCTGTGACCTAAAAGCCTTTGTGATTTAAAAAAAAAAAAAAAAAATTAAAAAAAATGTTTCTTTTTCACAGTGGGAAAAGCAAAGCCTTTCAGAGTTTTACAGAAATTATGAGGGGAATGAAGCTTCTCATCACTTACTAATACCGAACAGGAAAACTCAGATTTCCTCACTGCTCCTTCTCTTTTGATGCCTCTCCTTCCTGCCAGACTCTTCAAAACACCACACACTACACCCATTTTTCCCTCCGTCACTCATTTCCTTCAGGAGTCAAATCTATTTCTGACCAGTCCAGACATCCTCAAGGCTTTTCCAGCTGGTCCTGCTCAAGTCAGCAGGTTACAGAGGAGCCCGGGCTGATGCAAGGATTGGATCTGTGCTAGCTGCTTCAGGACCCTGCTATCTCATGAGCAGCACCAAAAGGGCCACATCTGACAGCAGAGGCAGCAGGAGAAGGATGGAGGAATTACAACTGCAAGGGACTGAATTAAAGAAGTTGTTACAAGCAGACTCTTAAGGGCTATGATTTAAGCCAAATTGCACAGAGCAATCACAATGATGCACAGCAAGGTACTCCAAACGGATCATTTCCTCCCTGAAAATCTAGAAGAGCTGAACACGTGCCTGAGGTTCTATTAATTCCCAGATAAAAACCATATCCACCTCTTCTTGCCTCTGAAGATGCCAAAAGCATCTTATAAGCATTAATTAGATACGAGCAGCCAGTGTAACACACTCCTCCAGCAGTCACCAGCTTTGGGTTGGTTTGGTTTTGGATGAACTGGTCTCGTAAATTATCCTTTATTTGCTCACTGCTTGTGTCAAGTGATGAAACTTTCCCTGAACAGCCTGCAGGAAGCACACAGCCAAGCTGCTTATGCAAACAGGGCCAGAATCAGATTTCCTAGGAGCTGGCACCAGGCAGGAACAGCAGCATGGAGCTTCATGGGAGCCCCTGAGAAGATGCTTTCACCACTATAAAGTGTGGAATTTCACACAGATAATGAACAGGCTTGGGGAAACGGGTGTGCAAAATGTTCTGTAGGCAGGAAGGTGGATTAGGTTAAACTCTGCTCTGTTACCTATTTCTACTCAGTAGGATGAGAAATACAGATATAGACCAATAAAAACCTGTTCAAATATCACCTAAACCCCCAAGGCAGCTCCAGTGCAATTCCCCCTTGGCTTGGGGTTCCTCACAGGGAGCAATGGCACATCCCCAAGGGAAATATTGTCACATTATCTTGTCCTGTGCCCTCCACTTCCCTGGACAAGGCACAGGAATATTGAATGCTAAACCAATGCAGCAATAACTGTAGCAATATTCAAGATTTAATCCCCCCCAAATAATAACTGAAGCAAAAGACAAAGTGATCTGGGCAATTCTCCCAGCAGCACTGCCTGCAGCAGTTTAGGTATAACATGAAGTAAAGTTATCAGGGATTTCTTAGTTTATTGAAGTATTATAAAGGATCAGGTTCCTTCACAGATTTTCAGCTGATCCAGTAAAAATGGGTATTTCACCTTATCTGTGCTCCTGCTGCTCCTTCTCATGCTAAACTCAGTTTCAGCAGCCCAGCAGAGCTGTATTAGTGACTCCAAGTTCATCATCCGTGGTCCCAGAAATGGAAATGGTTCTGAATTGCCATTTTTACAGACTGTAGAAAAAGTAGACTTCTAGTTAAAACCTCTAAATTCTGAGGCAGTGTTGGTCCTGCCTGCCCCCAGCGTGCTTGAAGCAACATAAGCTGGTTTATGTGAGAGGTCCCCAAAAATCCAAGGCAAGAATTCGAAGCCCTTGTCCCTGACCAGCACATCACTGGGCTAAATCTGTCTGAACAGATGCACTAACTTTTCCTCTACAGCTCTACAAAACCTGAGTTTACCACGCACAACCTCCATCTCACTTTTGGTTTGTGAGACTTCACAGTTTCACTTTGAGCTCGAGTTTAGAGCAGCTCTGTAAAGACCAAACCAAATTCAGTCCACGCTCTGTTTGCTTTCAGTTTGCAGTCGTGAGATTTTGCTGCTGCTCAATTAAAGCTCAGAATGAGCAGCTCAAAACCAGGGTACAGCTGCCATCACATGCAGGTGAGACTCAAGATGAAAAATGCTGGAAAATTTGGTGCTATTTTAGTCTTTTTATGGTCTTACAAAGCTCCTCCAGGTGGGTTTTTCAGTCCCAGCCCAGCATGCCCCAGCACTGCAGCTGCACAGGAGCAGCATCAGCACTGACTTGCTTAGAGCTGGAAATTTTATTTTTGCCCAGCTCACACTGCCATTGCCACAATTTTTGGTGCCAGCTCTGCCAAGAACAACCTTGGGCAGATTCTGTCTTCCAACCTCGTTTTTAAGTTTAAAAAATTAAATCCATCCACGTAGATCGTGTTAGGCGCGTGTGGCTTCTCACCTTTGCAGAAACAGGGGGGGAAAAAATAACATCAAGGGCTCCTTGTGTGGCTCTCCCTGAAGTCAGTGGCACAAATATCAAACCCAGGAGGGGCTGAATTCCCCTCCTACTCTCTGATGACTGGGAAAAGCCGAATATTTCCCACACGAAGGGCTCCACAGACAGAGAGAATGAGGAGTCTGTTACCCGAACTCCGTGACAGCGAGGACGGGCACAGAAAGCACAGGGCTGCCCCGAGCCCCTCCAAACTCCCCCTGCTCCTGCCCATTCCCTGGAGCTTGAATCCAGCCCAAGGCACAGCCATGACGAACGCTTTCTGCAGTTGCCATGGCGACCAAGGCCTGCAATTGAACCAGGAATCAACGCCTGACATGCCAAAACGGCTTGACCCACTTTGAAAAAAAAATAATTGTAATAAATAACGCTTTAGAGACCTAATTGCCCAGAGTGCATTCAGGGCCTCACATCCCCCTGCAGAGTAGCCTTCTGTAGATGAGACAGATTAAGTGAGGGACAGAACACAAACAAGCCCACCTAAGCAGCAGCCCCTTTGCTCCGAGGTGAAAACCCCTGCACGGAGCATTTAAAAGCACAGAAGGCTGAGTTTGTCTCCTTGGTTTATGTCCTTGCTGTCCCTAAAGGAAAAACCTCATCCAAATACCATCAGCAAGCGTGGTGTGGATGGGAAGGGGCCAAACTCTGCTCGGACGAGGAGGAAAAGCATCAACATCTGCAGCAGTGTGGTAAAGAATCTGCAGTCTTTGTAGCAGAAATTGCAGTGATAGGACAAGGAGCAATAGATTCAGTCTGAAAGAGGGGAAATTTGGGTTGGATAAATGGAAGAAAGAAGGTGGGGAAGCCCTGGCAGAGGGTGCCAAGAGAAGCTGTGGCTGCTCCATCCCTGCAGTTCCAAGGATGGGACTTGGAACAACCTGAGATAGTGGAAGGTGTCCCTGCCCATGGGACAGATGATGTTTAAGGGCCTTTCTCAACCCAAACCATTCTGGGATTCTACACGCTTTCCTTCAGCTGATGAAAAAGAACATCTGGCAATGCACAGACCTGGTCATACCCTGCCCAGAAAGGCCAAATTTCCTCCTCCGAGTATTTCCCATAAAGGTCTGAACCAGGTGATGAACAGAGCTTCACCAAGCAGTCACTTTTGGGAAAGGTATTCCACAAGTTAAGCTTGGTGTTCTTAAAGCCATAAAAGAACTCTTTACAATGCTTTCATGGAGAACTCAACAAGAAACCTGACTTTGCTTCAGTCTGTTAAATGAACTCTGCATGAATGACACCCAAGCATCCTGAAGTGACACAGAAGTCTGTCCATCCCACCAGATCTGAAATCACAGACATCCCTGGTTTTGACACAAGCACCCTGCAGCAGCTCTCTCCCCAGTCACAGGTGCCCCCCAAGAGCCAGCAGCCAGCTTCAGGAGGGCTTTGTCACAGCACCTGTGACACACATTAACACAGCAAATCCCTTTGGGGCTGCCACGTGCAGGATATGAATTAGAATTCAGCCAGAAGTAGGAAAAGGACCAAAGAATTTTGCAACTAGAGCAGCTCAGCCAAACAAGCAGCAGCCTCAGGCACACAGCACTGGCCACCTTCCCTGTGACCACCAGCTTCTCAGGGGGCAGGAAAACACCAGCAACACCATTCCCTGCAGTGCATTTCTCAGCCTCCTGGATTTCCTCAAGGAAGTCCTGATCTGGAAAGCTTAAAGGCCTCCAAGTCTTCCCTCAGTTCCCAAAAGAATTTGCTTTCCAAGAGTCATCCTGCAATTACTCACTTCTCCCTGCAGCACCCACCTGGTAGTGAGATCCTCCAGGCCCAGAATTGGGGTTTGTTCTGCAATTTGAGCTGAATTCTGGAAGTGCTGAGCAATGTGTCCCCAAACCAGCAAAGATGCACATATTGAAGCACACATTGAACTCTCTCTGTCTGAAATCTATGGGCTGTGCAAAGCCAAGCCTGTGCCTACACTCTCCTGAGCAAGAGCAGAGGAGATCCTGGAGGACAACACAGAGCCGTGCTGATAGTCTGGAAAAGAGCAGAAAGGTCAAGAAGGCACCTCAGGCCTGGCTGTAGCACTGAAAAGAGTTAATTCTCCTCAGAAACAGCTATTAGAGGGGTTAATTAGACGCCTACAAAGATACTTTTCTGCCATCCAGTCTGACATCAGTGGAAAATGAGGAGATTCAGAAGCTCATTATGCAGCCTCCCAAACAGCAAGCAGATGGTAACAACTTTTGATCACCAACCTACACTCCCTTCAAACTGATAATCCAAGAATGAAAACCTGCACAGATCCTGGAGCAATTCCCTGGGCCCGCCATTGCTCTACAAGCAATAACAAAATGTTGTATTTCTATTACATCTCCCAGCAAGAGAGACAAAAGAGAAAGCAGTAAGTCAAAAAAGCAATGACACCTGCAGGGCTGTGCAGAAACCAAGGAGTGCTTCATGATAAGTGCTTTGAAAAGCATGATAAAAATAGTCTGCCTTCTGCATGTTTTTTAGCAGAAAAGTCCAGCCTTGTTTAAGACTCACTCTGTTTTGTCATTTTGCAGAATGCTGTCCTCCCATGACATCCAATCACATGTTTACATATTCATGAAATAAAATTAATGCAATTATTATGCCTCAGAGGATTAGCAAATCACTGCAAGCATTAGGAAGGAATTTGCCTTCTGCCCACAGCCAGCAGTGCGAGGATGGGCAGATGCATTATTAACCATGTCATTGTCCCCGTGGATCACCCGATCCTGGTTACCACTGGAGACAGACCCATGGACAAACGGCCTCATCTCTCACAGAAACTCCCCCTCAACCTCTCCCTTCCCGCTTGGAGTGACTGCAAAAATCCCAAGGAGAAGTTGGAAAGTGTTTCTGAAATACAACAAGACAGATCTTAATCATAAAGTCCAGTAACGCACCAGTCACAACTTGGAAAGGGTCTTTAATGTGCAGGGAACCACCGTGGGTTATAAATCACAGCCTAAACCCCTCCCTCAGTCACAAATTGTTATAATTCCATTTGCTCTGAAGGAAGGCAAGCCACACAAAACAAAGTATGATTGATAATACAAAGAAATCTGGGAAGCAGTAAAGGGGGAACAGCTCAAAGTAAGAATTTCACATCCCTCTGAAGGTGACAGACACAGCCCCACCACAGTTACCAGCAGGTCACCCACTCTACAGCTGTACTTCCCAAGGAGGAACAGATCCAGGCTTTGTTTTCCTCCCCTCCCCACCACAAAGTCAACAGCTCTTGTAATTAACAGCAGGAACTGCAATGTCTGATGCTTCCATCAACATCTCCAAGCCTGGAACTTGGGGCAGAACAGAGCTGGCAAGCTTTGTTTAAAAAATAAACAGAACAACAACAGACACTGTTAAAGCATCTTTGATGTGAGGAAAGTTTTGAAAACCTGTCAGCTCAAAGGATAAAAATAAAAATTAAAATAAATCCAAGCCTGTTTATTTTCATCCTCGTTGTTTCCAAGCTAACATCAGAATCTTTCAGTGCTTTGGGGGTGCAGTGCTGCTGTCATACGTGCTTCATTTCAAGGGAGAGTGAGATAAAGCAACAGAGCTGGTGATAAACACCCAGGCCCACTTTTGGGTGGGGATGTAGGTGTGATACAACTCCCAGATTCCCTCCAGAAGAGCTCAGGCACTTCTCCCTGCTGCTGTAACTCCAGCAAGGCTGTCTGGACTTTATCCCCAGCAGAGCACTGTCCCCCAGAGCACGTCCCAGCCCAGTGGCAGGGGTTCCACAAAGCCCAGATGGAAGTGTGCCTGAGGAAGGCTCCGGGCACGCCCCGCAGCCAGCGCGGGGGCGGACAGGGACATTGTGCAGCAGGAGACAAAGCTGCAGCTCTGCATCTTCCCACTCACTCCCACAGCTCGTCAGCAGCAGCCGTGACAAGTTAATGGAAGATGTTGTGATCCTCAAAGCTGGGATCAAAGCGATGTCCCTTTGTTCAGCCCTTGATGTTTCCTCCCTTTACCTTTCTGAAAATAACAATGCAACAATTTCTGGTTGATGTCCTCCGTGCGTCCCCCCTGCCTTGCTCCAGCCGTGCAGCAGCACTGGCCAGCTCCGAGTCAAAACCAGAGAGGGCCAGACCCTGTCAGTGCAAGAGTCACAAACTGCCCTTTGTCCTGAGGACCTGGCTCAACCTTGTCCCCCCTTTAACAGATTCTCTCTTGCTTCACCCAGCTGTTTATCAGCTGGGGGCTTCTCCAAGAGAATGTTGGGGATTCCAAGTTATCACCCTGCTGTAAAATACATCCTGAGGATCTGACCTGAAGTTTCCATCCTACTGAGTCAAAATCACAAGCTCCATCCTAAATCTACCAGCTTCTCCTGCAGATGCATGTGATTTAATGGAGCAAGGGAACAGGAACATATTCTCTTTTCTGAACCAGCATTTCCATGATGCACAGGACAATGCCAGCCACCAGTAATCTGATAAAAAGCAATTTTTTTGGGCATTCAACAGATTCTCCCTGTCTATAACACACACAGTGCAATGAATTCTCACTTCCTACTGTTTTCCCGTGCCAAAAAAAAAAAAAAAAAAAAAAAAAAAAAACCCCCTTAAAAAACCTGGGACAAGNAAAAAAAAAAAAGCCACCTGTATAGACACTGGAGCAGAGCCTGAAAAAGCGGCACAAACCAAATCCTGCCTCTCCCCATCAGTGCAAACACACAAACACCGGGAGAGGAAGGCAGAGCGGAACCACGAGCCCTTGTAGAGGCAAGGGAGCACATGGGCAAACAAATCCAACCATATTCCTGCAGCAGCTCCGTGACGCATCCCACTTCGACCCCCTCCTGCCTCTCTCTTTCCCTGGACCCAGATGTTGTGGCAGGAATAACTGTCCCCGTGGGAATGGGGGATGGGGGCCACAGCAGGGCGTGAAGGGGGAACGGGGAGGGGTGAGGGGAATGAAAGCTGGGGGGAAAAAAAAAAGAAAGAAGAAGGAGAAAAAAAAAAGAACCCAAACAATCAGATTTGCCCATTGTTTTGAACAATCGAAAAGGCTGTTTTAGCAATTCCGCCCTGCAGGAGAGGCAGGGCACGTGCGTGGGGGAGAGAACAAGGAGAAGGGGGGGAAAAAAAAAATAAATTAAAAATAAAATAAAGGGATCAGCCCGCGGAAAGGAAGAGAAACGAAGCATCTCTGCACCATGATGTCACGCCGCCTGCTTCCCAGTCCCCCGAACGGAGAGGAGCAGCAGCAGCAACCAACATGGACTCCGGCTTTAATCTGCCCGGAGAGCGCCCGTGTGCGGCGGAGGAGCCGCGCCGAGCCCTGCGTGTGACACACGTGTGACAGACAGCGAGCGGGGACAGCGGCAGCACTAACCTGGCAGCCATTCGGGAGCGTGGAGCGGCGGCAGCAGCAGCTAGGAATTCACTGGGATCGCTCGGCATTCATGGGGGTTCATTCATTCATGCACTCGTGCGGCGAGCCGGGAGGGTACTCACCTCCTGCAGCATGGCACGGCGCTTCCCCGGGGCTCTCAGGGGCACCGCGGCGCTGCGGGCAGTGCCGGACACGCCGCCCCGGCCCCGGCCGTGCCCATGCCCGTCCCCCCGGTGATGCTGCCCGGTGCGGCCGCACACGCTCCGCGCACACGCGTGCGCAGCGCTTTACATAATGCGCCCACCCCTGCCCGCCCCGCTCGCATCTCCCCCGCCAAAGAGACCCCCCAAACGCTTTTCGAGGATTGAAACAACCCTACGAGTTAAAATCCGACAGGTCGGAAACGTTGTGTTTGTCCTCCCTGTTTTACACTACGCGCCCACCGCCTCCCTCCCCCGCGCGCCGCTCGCATCTTCCCCCGAGGAACCCAAAAAAAGCGACCCTAAATGCTTTTCAGGGACTTCAACCAACCCTACGAGTTAAAATCCGACAGGTCGGAAACGTTGTGTTTGTCCTCCCTGTTTTACACTACGCGCCCACCGCCTCCCTCCCCCGCGCGCCGCTCGCATCTTCCCCCGAGGAACCCAAAAAAAGCGACCCTAAATGCTTTTCAGGGACTTCAACCAACCCTACGAGTTAAAATCCGACAGGTTGTGTTTTGTCTTTTGTCCTCCCGGCCGCACACGCGCTGCTGGGAGAAAGTTTCAAAGCGTGCAAGCAAGAACAGCCAGGAAAATTAAACCCTAATTAAGTGGCCGCGTGGATTATCTGAGCTGAATTAAACAACGCTCATTCAGAGTTAAGGTGACCTCAACTCAATTTAGCCGGCTCCGTCTAGCAGGCTAATTTGGTTTTGTTTTTTTTTTTTTTTTTTTTCTTCTTTTGCCGTGCTTATCCATGTGTAAACAGGCCTGGGATTTTTAAAGAAACATTATCAAGCAAAGTTTACAGCTTTTTCAGCATTAGTAGGTGGTGTTTCTTTTGAGGACATTGTATCCCTCCAAACATGCTTGGGGACATCTTTACTCCAGAATAAGGAGATGGACTTCAGTCCCTCTCAATACAATAAATAAGGGACAATAAGTCCCTGTTAGTACAATAAAAATTAAGCTGGAGGATTTTAAGAGAGCAAAACAATCACCCAGCTTGCACCTTGCCTCCCAGTCAGTGAAATCAGGCCTTGTGTGTGCAAGGAGATAGTGTAGAACTGAACTGGAGCTGCACTAACACCCCTGACTTGAGCACAAGAGGCCACGTGTGGAATTCCACTGAATTATTGGATGCTGTGAATGACCCCCTCAGGGCCACACTGCTCCCCACTGGGAACTCAAGGAGCTGTTCCTAGAATGCTGTAAATACTGATCACTCTGCCCTTTGCCTGCTTTTGTTGCATTTTGCCCTTTCCATACCCAGGGTTGAGCATTTTCTCTTCTCTTTTACAATCAGTCCCAGCTTTGAGTGCTGATTCCCAGAAGAGCACCTTCCCAAAAGGCTGATTATCCATCATTTCACTATCATCAAAACCAGTGGGAGCAGGAGGTGCTCAGGCAGCCTCAGGACAAAGGCTGCACAGGATTTTAAACTGAAAACACCACCACCACACACACCTTTGCCTAGATACCACAACAGTACCATCACCTTCATATTACTCAGAGATTACACCTAGGTGCACATGAATTCACTGTTTATGTGCCATCATTGCATCCATCAGCCTGATGTCAGTTTTGCTGTTTCAAACGCTTCCCAAAGTTTGCCAGCTGGAGAATTAAAAACTGATTTCAAGGAAATGACATTTTACATGCAAATTTTCCCACTCCCGGTGCCCAAGGCAGAACCACTGGTGTGATTCCCACTGAAACACCACGGCTAGGATTGTGTCCAGGTTCAGTGAGGGGATAATCTGGATAAACTCAGAGAAGAGCAACCAGCACTAAAGGCAGTGGCACTGAATCCTTTCAGCACAGCCTGGAGGCCAAGGAATGGCAAGCTTTAAGTGCTCACCTGGAATCCAGGTTTGATCCCACTGGGTATCAGCTGGAAGTGCTGAAAGATGAAGCTGGATGAATCCCGACTAGACAAGAAAAACCTATTTTGGGAAGCAAACAAAACTAACCACTGTAACTAATTCAAGGCTCAATTACCCATCTGTGGCAAACATTATTATGCAAGGGTTTGTGTTCTCCCAAACACTGTTCTGTACCTCGAACCAGAATCAATTCAAGCCTCACACTTTGCATTCAACAGGACTTGGAATGAGGTATCTGAATGGTTCCATTTTGTTTTACAGCCTATGGACCTTTCAGTGTTTTTTCTCTTCCAGAAAGTGAGAAAATAGTTAAAAACATAATCCTTAGCCTCCACAAATTTTGATGTATTTAGTCTGGATGACTGTTAAGGTTTGAACAGATGCTCTTTTTCAATAGTCACATGAGTTACACTGACCCAAATACTGTGATAAATTCAATATAATGGCTACTTCAGTTCTGGAACACAGAAAGGCTCAAAGCAGGTCATGGACAGACATGAGGTTAAGTCTAACCCACCCTTCAGACTGTCAGGAGAGAAGATGAATCAAACAAAAGTCCTGCTTCCAAAAGCGCTGTACGAGCAGTGGTAAAAATGCAATATTTACTTAGAGAAAAGCTTCTTAGGCCTATCTGGTGTGGCATGCAAGGGGCAAAGTTATGGGGAATTTGAAAAACCACACAGCACCTCAAAAGTTTTACAAACTTCATCAGATCTGCAAAGTTTCACCCAAAACTCTCGGGAGCACAAACCGTTTTTACATTTCTGCAGCACCATCCCTGGCACTGGAGACAGCTTGTTTCGTGGTGATAAAAGTTAGATAAAATCCACTGAGAGAGGATCTTTAGCAGCCTTTAAGGAGGGTCTTCTGAACATAAAGCTGCCAGTTCCTGTCTTGTTCAAGAGCTGCAAGAATGCATTTCATGTCAGCTGGGTTCGCTTGCACGCGTCTGGAGTTCAGGACTCAAGATAAGGACTTTATTTCATGTGTGAAGGACAATGTGAGTGTCTGCCTGCTGAGCACGACATGGTCACACCCCTCAGCCTGGACACCACAGCTCTACCAAGCCCTGCAGGAGGACCAGAGCCACATCTGGGGATCCCTCCCTCCGAGGATGCTCCAATTTCGGGCACGCTGATCAGTGTCCGGGCAGGCAGCAGCTTCTCCTTCCCCAAAGTGCCCCCTCAGCGCCTGCAGGGCTGTTGTGCTGCCTGTAACACGAGCACTCTCATGCATATTGCATCTCCCAGCCCCGAGGAAACGAGGCACTGTCCGAGTAATTAAAGCCCGGGGCTGATGACAGACCCGTGGGACACAGCAGGGCCTGGATGTCCAGGCCTGCAGAGCATCAGGTGGGGCTGGGATCGACTCTCCAGGCAGCCAGAGCAATCCTACCCTCCCTGTAAGCCACACCAGCGGTGCAGAACAAAAAGAAGCCTTTAAAAGTCTGTCTGCAGAACATCAGGCAACAATGAGCACCTGGACTGGTAAACACCTAGGGTTTCTCATTTCCCCCCGTAATTCTTTGCCCACCTTTAATATGATCTGTTTTGAAAACTTAAAGCCACTGGGAGAGCTCCTCCCCAACATCTCTGCTTGTCAGCTGAGTTCAGAACAGAACCAGGGGGACACACTTGCATTGTACTTCCAGCCTTGTCTTTGAAAGAGACACAACAGAAATGCCAAGAAACATTGAGGGAAAACGTGTCCTGAGGGAAAACTCAGTGCAACAACCTCAAGATGTGCAAGCAGGATTAGCACTAGTGGGTAACTGGGTGGTAATTAGCATTTTGCACATGTTTAATTTGCTTTTTGCTCATTCCACAGCTGCTTTTCTGCTATTCACCCTCTTTAGGAATGAATGGGTGGACTCCTGACTGCACAGCCCGGGACAGGGGGAGTTCCCTGGCTGGGATATTGGTCCTGTTTGATAACTCCTGCTCAGCCCATGGGTGCTACTCCTCAAACCACACAGGATTCGCACCCTGTCAAGCAACAAGAAGCACTCTCCCTTTTCTCTTGTGGAAAATGGGCTCCTAGACAGGTGCCAGGCAGGCAAAACTCTTTCTGAGCTGGCATTTTCACAGAGTCCATGGATTCCTACAGCAGTGGGGGCTGGAGGAGGCAGGGAATCATGTGCTCACAGGCATGGGGAGGAAGAGGGGGAGGAGGAGAACAAGGGGAGAGAGAGAACAAAGTGTCAACATCTTAACTGGGACACACAAAGAGCCAGTTCTTAGTAAGAACTTAATCCAGGATTAACAAGAGGTCAGCTACCTCTGCAAGGAGACTGCACTAAAAGGAGCTAATTAGCTCTCCTTAATTGCACAAAAGGAACCACACAGAATTAAAGACATTCACCAGCAGCAGGTCCCACCTCACCCAGGAAACACAGCCCTACCTGCTGTCCCCACCACCAGGCTTGGACAATCAGCACGTGGAGAGCCAGGAGCAGGAGAGGTGCAGGGATGGATGGCAGGGAAAAGGCTGCGGGGAGGTTCAGCATCACCAAGGGCTGGAGTGAGAGCTGGAGCCTCCACCAGCCAGGACGAGCATTTGTAGCATGGCCAGAATCTGTCTAGGCAGCCTCGTCACCAGCCAGTGCCATGGAGTGCCCCGGGTCCCTGGGGAAACCACAGCTATCAGCTCACAAACCGTGGTGTCCATGAGGATGTCTAACGCACTTCTGGCCTTCTTTAAATCAACGTGACCTCTGAAAATGAGGAGGGAGAGTAGCTCAAGGCAAACCAGTTTTTCCCTGTAGGCTGAGGCCAAGAGAATGCCATCCCAGCATGGGTGGGCACTGCAGGATAAATGTCAGGAGAAATGGAGGCATCACAGCATCACGGACAGGTAGCAGAGCCCACCTGGAAGCTCAGCCAGTTTGGAACGATGCAGTGGCAAAGGCTGGCTGAGCTGCCCACCCACAAATCCCCTGTCTGGAATTGCTAACCCTGCATTACAGAGACACTCACACACCTTCAGTTCCCTGCCAGTTCCCAGTGCTTGCACTAAACCCATCTGTTTTTTCCTGTGGAGCCATTGCATATTCTGGTGCATACTTCACCCCAGAAGCCCTTGCTCTGCACTGACAGATAATGGATCCAGCAGTCAGTGCGCCTGAAAATGAAGATTAACAGGCACATCAATAACGCCAACAGATGTCTCTGAGATGGAGCACTAATAAAAGGAACTCCTGCATTTATTCGGGTTATAGCACCGTGCTGAGGGCTGGGGAGATCAGGCAGACAAGGCCTGAGTGCATCTCAGCAGGATCAGCTCCCAGGCTCAGGGAGGATGAAGGGAAAAGCAAAACAAGTGTACCAGGGAAGGCTGCCCTACACACAAAGAAAAATAACAGAAACAGGAGCTCACCCTAATTACAGGTCCCTGTGAAATCATCACAGTAGTGCCTCCATTATTTATCCTTCTTTTCTTCCCTCAGGACAGAGTTAAATGTTATGCCACTGTACTCCCAGTGACACTGCAGGGGCAGCCAGAAGGGACAAGCAGCACCCAAATTTCACCTCAAACCCAACACAAACAAAAGAGTTCTTGGGATGCCACTGGGAATATGAGCCAGCCACCCCCTGTCTGCTCCCAGGAACTGAGCAGCAACCCTCAGTTGTGCTGCTCCTATGCAGGCTCTGCACAAAGGGAGAGTTCCCTGACATCTGGCTAAAGCTTCAATAGCTGCCATTGGGGAGAGCAGAATGGACATCAATGCAGGGGCTGGGCTGCAGCAGCCTCCTGGTACAGACAGGCCCCATCCACCACCCAGCACCCCTCTGCTCCCTATTCCCTGCTGCACTGAGCTGCACTAGCTCACAGCTCATTCATAAAGAGAAGGGAAATTGCCCCAAAACGGTGCATGGTCCAATCTCTGTCTCCAGCACTGGCTGGTGCAGTGTGTGCTTCTGCATTGTGTTATTCTCTTATGGCTGTTCCAGCTTCTCCATTCCCCCCAACCGTTCCAATCAGTTTATCCAAACAGATACCAGCCTCCTGCAGCCTGCTACAAAGCACTGCCCCAGTCTCTACCCTCACACTTGCCCTGTGCCACCTCTGATTTCCAATCCCAATCCAACTGGATTCACCCCTGCTCCCACCGACTTCCTTAACTTTGCTTGGCCCTTTCTTCCAGATTCCTGAAATCTGCGGGGCTCACCCCAAAACTCACCAAAACCACTACAGAGCTGCTCAGTGCAGCCCCTGCTCCCACGACGACAGAATATTTCTGCACCTTAAGCCTTCCCCAGCTTTTCCCCCCGCATCCCTTCCACCCCGACTGAGATTCCCCCATCCAGCTGCATCTCCATCCCAGCCCCGCATCCTTTTTCCTGAGGAACTGCCTGGCCCCCCAGCACACACACACACAAAGGAAGGAGCCCCCCGCCTGCCAGGGAGATGGAAAACGAGGAGTTAAACGATTCCACGGCCACCTGTTAGCGCATCGCCCTTCCCGGGAGGCGCCTGCGGCTCTTCCCCGCTCCTCTGCGAGCTCCCCGCAGCCCGCAGCGATCCTGCCGGGGGGGACACCGTGGAACCACCCGGGAACCTCGCTGCTGCTGCTCCGAGGCATTTCACGGCCGCCAAAGGAGTTGACAGAAAGATTCCCCGCTCCGATAACGGCTTGGCATGGCTGGAACAAAGCCGCCTTTGCAATGCGCTGCCCGGCCCTGGCATCCGAGCTGGCCGCTGCCCGCTGGGGAGAAAAGCTCCCACTGTCGCTTTAAGGATGTCCCACATCGCCCGGTTAACCCCGGCTGCTCCTCGCTGCCGTCACCGGGGAGAAACTGCAGGATTTCTGCTCCTCTCCTGCTCTTACCCATCTGTTCCACCGCCCTGGCACAGCCTCTCTGCGCTGCTGCACAGCCCTGGCATCCCGAGCAGAGCTTTATTAAATATCCCCGTCCTCCCCGCCGTGCAAACCACCAGGGAGCACTTCTGTGACGACAAAGGAGCAGAGCAGTCAGCGTGGACATAAACATCCCAATTACCTCGAAATTCCACTTCCTCGCTCCCACAAAGCTCTGACTTTTCACCCCGAGGGGCTGTGCACCCTCCTAAACCTTATCAGGCAACACAAACCATCGATTTCGCTGCTAGAGCAGCAGGCAGCAACAGGAAATATTTAGAAAAAATAGAAATATTTGCCTTCAACACTCGGGCATTTCCAAATGCAAACTCTAGGAAAGGCCATCTTCTGCGCGGAGGTTCTACAATGCAGAAGGTAACAATGTGACTCATCTTGAAAGTGTATATAAACACACTTAAAAACCTGCCTGGGGAAAAATAAACAGAGGCTGTGCCTGAATCGCGTCTGGGAAAAGCAGGAACGCGACCCTGCTGCTGTCCTTGGCTTTGTACCTACTCCAGGCAGGTGCAACAGAGGAAACAAAGCCACAGCCAGCAATTTGAAGAATTTAGAAAGCAAGAAAGCAGCACAGATGGGCAGGGGAAGAGCAGAAAGCAAATGAAAAGTGTTCCTGCAACATGATATAGGAGCAGGGAGGACTGATGTGACTCGGAACTGATCAATCACACCTCATGGAATGATGAAATATTTGCTCTGTATGATCAGTTAATCCCAGCCAGAAACACTTTTAGAAGGGTGGCAAACAACCAGACAGATTTTCTTACAGAGCAATGAGTTCAAAGGAAAGCAACAAAAACATCACGGCACTCATGAGGCTCGTTTGTGAAAACAAACTTGAAGGGTAAACAAAGTGGAGTGGTCAACAAATATTTGAGGAATGTAAATATTGAGGAGAAAGAGAAGCTGTATTAAAAGGGTTGGGGTTGGGGTTTTTTTTTGAACAATGGGATTATATGAAATTGTGGGAAAGAAACAAGGCTGAAGTCAAATCCTCACAGCCAGCAGCAGGAGAGAAGTGAAATTAACTCGTTCACTTGTCCTGTTCCTAAAGAGCAACAGGTAACTGTCAATAAAGACAAACCAGAACCACAGAACATCCTGAGCTGGAAGGAGCCCACAAGGATTATTGAAGTCCAACTCCTGGCCCTGTACAGAACACCCCACTGGCAGGAGCACAGATCAATACCTCAATAATATCACACTTTTTGCAGTCTCTAGTTCTGCCTTCCATTATTTCCATTTTTTAAAGGAGGCAGCAGCCCAGTTTGCAGCAATGCAGGACTCTGAAGGTTTGCAATGATTGGTGTTAGGGCTGGTTGAGTGTTACAGTTTCAAAGATTGTTTTGACTTGTTCAATTTTTGCCCCCAAAACTTTGAAGACACACACAGACATCCATCCATCCACGTGATTTGGAGCTCCATGAGGGAAACCTTGCAAAGTGACATCCAAATCATCCCGAGTTCCTCATCTGGCCTGTGATCCTTGAAAGAACAGATGTCCTCAGGATAATGATGGTGTCTCCAAACACGAGCAAGGCACAGGTTGTTTTGGGACAATTACAAGGATTCAGTTTGTGGCTTTGGGCAAGTCCCCCGTGAGAAATGCAGAGGATAGGGATGGATGTTTGCATTTCTCACCCTGGCTCTTACTTCAGCACAGTCTGCTCTCTTTAGAGAACTGTTTAAACTCTAACAGTTTTTTGCTCTCCTAAGCCAAGCTCCCAGTAGGGAATTAATACACAGCTATTAATAAACAATTAACAGGAAAACCACCTTTAATCTCCATGTGCCTCATCTGCAAACCAGGACTAATTCCACTTCCTTTCTTCTACCCTTTGTCCATCTTGACTATTTAGGACAGAATCTCTTCCTCCAAACTGAAGGTAGGGCATGAAAATCTCCTAGCACAGAAAATCTCTGTTTTCAAGAGCCTCTTTTGCTGTAAAACAACACAATTTTAGAAACAGTTCTATTTCCCAGATCAGTTGTGCTACCAGCTGCCTTTAAAACAGAAAAGAATCCATGGGGAACTTGTTCTTCCTGCTGGAAAAATAATACAGCAGGTATTTGAAGCAATGAGGCAGCTTTAGTGCCCTGGAGCAGGCAGTGAGTATTGCTCAGGTTCTGTGAGTCCTGGCCTCCAGACACATCCTTCTTTCATGGCCTACAGCTAAGCACAGGTTTGCCTCCCAAAGCTCATTCCCAAAATGTGCATCAGGTTGTGCATCACATTTCCCTAACAGCTGACAGCTCTGAAAAAAGCCAAATTCCAGCTCTGAGGCTGCACAGCCACCAGCCAATCTCCTCACGAGCAAAGGGCACTCCTTTCACATCTCCAGAGCTGCTTTATTTCTGGTCCTGCGGGGTGAGAAATGCACCAAAATTACAGCTCTGCCTCTCCAGCAGCTCTCTGAAACTCCTCTGTCTCCAGTGCAAACCTTTTAACTCACAGCATCTCTGTGTCCTCACTGCACCAGTGCTGGGACCTTGCAAATGATCTCTGCAATGCTCAGGCCTGGCCACCTCCTTCTCCTGCCCTTTAAACACAGCCTGATCTGCTCAGCATTTCATTAAGGGAATGACTCTAATTAGAGGGAGCTGTTCTTGAACTAAACAAGTTGTGTGTTCCCCCTCCAGCTGATTTGTTCTAATTTTATGTGCATATCTGGACATTTTTTTCTGTTACCAAATCTTTGCTGCTCCTCAAAATACACCTCCTTTTCCCCCAACTTCTTCATTCCACTCATTTTCACCTCAATTTTTTTCCTTCCAATCCCAAGGCCTGAAATTAGCTGTGGTCCAAAACCACATTCTACTAAACCTGCTATTCTGAGTGGTTTGAAAATTATTCAAAATATATATGCCAAATATATGAATCTCCAAAAAAAATCCACAAATTCTTCTTTCTCTGCTCCTCTGCCACATGCATGGAGTGGCTGTGACATTGTCAAAGGAGAGTGGCAGCATTTTGCATCTTTTTTTAGTTGGGAAAAAAGCAGAGCATCTGCCCCCAGATCACTTGGCTGTGAGCACAGAGAGCATTCTGTCCTGGAAAAATAGTTACAGGGGAATAAACCACTGGAAAACATAAAATATAATCAACAGCACAAGCCTAAATTTGGCCAAAAGGAAAACTTTAGGAAAGGAGAAGCTCAGAGAACATTCCAGTATCTTGTATTCAGCACGTGGCTCTGCAAGGGCACCCAGAAGGAAAATGAATTCTGTGCAGCATTTTGGGTTTGGTGTCTCCATTTCCTGAGCTTGGATATTCTATCCTTGAATATATTATTGCTGCTATATTGTAACTTCTATAATTTACTTCAAACAGGCTCAAAATCCTGAAATTAGTAGTTACCAGTCATAATAAGCATCAATTAAAATAATAATGGCATTAAGATGCACTTTCTAACCAGGCCTGAACTCAGAGGCATTTGGGGAAGGTTCAAGCAAAAACACAGCAGCTGCTCAATCAACCAAAGGAATACCATGAGCTGGTTAAAATAGAGAGAAATCTGGAATTTCAGCTGGAAAAAGCAGAAGAGGCCTTGACCAGGACACGGTGATTCTGTCAGGAAGCACCACAAGGGTTTTGATGGCAATTTTTGCCTCTCAATTCTTGCCCCTGCCCACTTGCTGAGCAGAAACGAAGCAGAAATTCCAGCTATGTGAGTGCTTCTCTTCAGCCCAGCACAACTATCAACACACACGGGGTGAATCAGACACTTAAAAACGTGGGACACTGTCCAACACCTCCTTCCAGCACTTGTCCCATGAAAATCTCTGCTCCAGGCACAGGGAGAAGCAAGGGGAGACTGATTTCTGTCCAACACCTCCTTCCAGCACTTGTCCCATGAAAATCTCTGCTCCAGGCACAGGGAGAAGCAAGGGGAGACTGATTTCTGTCCAACACCTCCTTCCAGCACTTGTCCCATGAAAATCTCTGCTCCAGGCACAGGGAGAAGCAAGGGGAGACTGGTTTGCCTCATTTTGCAGGTGGGGAAAGTGGGGCAGAGGCAACATCAGGATAAAAGTGGTCAGTGACAGATCCAGGCACTACCAGGGCCTCTCGTGACTCCCAGCTCCCACAGCCAGCACCTTCCTCCCCTTCGGAAGGGACCGAGCAGTCAAACAGCCCCCAGCAGCCTCAGCTCCACAGGTCATCTCTTCCTGGATGAGTTTTCCACCTTTTCAGGCTTTTTAGCGAGGAAAAGAATCTCCAGAACAGCCCCACTGCTGCCTCATTCGCACTCCAGGCCCTGAGTGAGCAAAGGCTGCAGAATTCAGAGCCATTCCAAGCAGTTTGCCCTTCACTTGACATTTCTGAGGCTGCCCAAGGACTGGAGACAGAGAGCAAGGTGATCTTGCCATCTGATAAGAGGGGAAGGCAATTTCCCAGCAAAACAAACGACTGGGACTCAATTAGCCAAAATAATCTGCAGCCCAAGGAGAGATCTGGGGGAGAGATTCTGGGTGCTGGCAGCAAACTCTGCAAAGTGCAGCTTCTTCATGGCCCAAGTCAAAGAACTGCTCTGTCTGGCTGTCCTCAGAGAGGTTTCAATATGCACATATATATTAGAGGACAAAATTACAGATGTTTATCCAAATTTAAATCAGAACTTGATGCCAAAAAACAACCACATAAGAAACAAAAATATTGAAGGGATGCTTTTGCCAGCCTATTATCAAACAGCAAACCCAGTCTCAGATCAAGGGCTTCAAAATGCCTTGGTTTTATTTCAAATGGTCTCCTTCCACTTTAATTTCATACTTTTACTAAAATAAAAGTCGTGCTTCACAGCCTGTTGCCACTGCAGGCATTAATCCAGCGTGGCACTGTGCAGCCCAGGACAAAAACTGGTGCTGATCCTGCTTCTGTTCCTGCCTCTCAGTGGCCACGAGCACAGCCTGGCCAGGGGAATTGTGTGCAAAGCTTTTCCTTGGCTTTAGTGCACTCGGATTAGGCTCCTCACTGCTTCCTAGGGCTTCCCACTACGGAAAAGGGCAGAAAAAATAACACCAAGGCCAGAGAAATCAGCACAAAACCTGCTGATAGTCACCCCTTAGTGACTGCGTGCCACAGAGCCATCTACAAAATGAACCTGCCAACGCTGCTCCAAGCTGCTCTTCCAGGCACCTGGCACGACATCTTCTTGCTGGAAAAGGATAAAAACTGTACTTTATGGACAGCCAGGACGTTCAGGACGTGTGGTCAGGTCGGAATGTTCTGGATGCAGGGGGAGACGAGCGACCTGTTAATGAGGTTTGCTCTTCCTGCCGCACCGCCAGCGAACAGGAACGTTCTGATTCCTCAGATCCATTTGCAGAATTCATAAGGAGCTGAGGCCTTTCCCAAACACCAGAGCCATATTTATATGTATGTGGGTCAGCTCTGGTGGTTTTTAGCCGAGGATTATCAGCACCTATTTCTTCCCCCTGAATAAAAGGCACAAAGGAAGATGCAGGCGCAGAAGAATCAATGAAGGCAGGAAAGACTGAAAATGCAACATTTGAACCTGTAATGTGAAGGTCGAGCAGCACAATGGGCACAGCGGCACAATTATGAAACTTTAACAGAACTATTTGGCGAAGCTTCTCCAAAAATTGAGGAAGAATTGATTTGGAAATCCAATTTCATTTGGGATCATTTGCAGTGCCACAGGACAAAGTTCATTGTCAGCAGCTCTTTAAGGCTCTGCAGCTTCAATACGAAATTGGAAGTGATTTAAGCAGCTTCATCATTTCCTGGGTAATCAAGGAGCCAGGGATCCCAAACACCCACGTTTGTCACCCCTGTGTGTCACAGAGAGGACTCGATGCCTGGAAGTGAGGACAGAACCATCCCTCCTGTCCCTGTCTCACCAACCTGTTATTTTACATCTCAAAGAAGTGGCTGGAAGAGCAGAGCTGGGTGGGATGAGTGTGACAGCTCAGGAACCCCTCCCTCCCCTCTTCCGCACCCTGAGACATCGATTTCCAGAGCCAGGGAAGGGCAGGGGTCAGCCTGGTGGAGGCACAAAGGGCCCTGCAGCCGCAGCCTCCAGAATGCAGAACTGAAACTGCCTGCAGTCAATCTTCACTGCTCCCTGACATCAAACAACTTCTAATTTTAGCTCTGCTGTTCTGTAACCCTACCTAGTTCCCATCCCACCCCCACAACTACATAATAGATCCTTCCCTCAGATAAGTAGGGTGTTAGAACATTGAGAGGTTGGGGTTTTTTTTTTTTCTCACCCACAGGCACTAGCAGGAAAATGAATTACAGATTTATTTTTAGTGGAGCCTTTGGCCCTTATTTTCTCTGTAGGTTCCAGATCACAGGTTCTGCAGCTCAGAACTATTCCAGCCAACACAGCAGCACAAGCAATGCAGAAAGAACCACAAAAGAAGGAAAATCAGACGAGCAGAGTTTTATTCAGTATCCCATTTATGGGACATCAAGTTCAGCCACCAGCTTGTTTTTGTCCCTGCAACACTCTTCTGGCATTAGATTCTCATTTTTCATCAAAGATCTAAATTAGTTTCCATCTCTGCTGGATCATGAGCTCCCCAAAACTCCTAAGAAGGAAGAGCAGGACAAGCAGCACAGCCTGAGATGGAAGGGGAGGGAAAGGCTGTTGTGGTTTTCAGCTTTCTGAGATTTAAAACTCGAGGCCTGGCTGATTACAGTCCCCGAGGAGCTGTGAGATAACAGTGATGTCAGCCTGGAGGCAAAAGCTCTCTCTCACAATACCAGGTCACAATATAAGGATGGAAGCAGCATTAAAACACAAAAATGACTGATTAAACCAAGACACCAGACTCTGACGAGGCAAATTGCTGTTGTCATCTGTCCTAACAGCGTCCTCAGGGGCTGCAGCATCATTCCTGCCACCAGGACGCTGTGCTGGAGCAGTGACGGCACAGCAGGTCCTGCATCACGCCACTGTCACCCTCTGATGTCACCCAGCCCCTCTGGCTGTCCCGAGCTGTGCTGCAGAGCCCCGGGGCCACACCGGGAGCTGTGGCCAGCTGGGGGTGAGATCATTTTGGGCAGGATGAGGTGGCATGCTGCAAGAAATGCAGGACATGGTGTGAGGGAGCAGCACGCTGGCCTGGGCCAGGACAGGCCCAGAGGTGGCCAGAGGTTCCCTGATATCACACACTGGGATTTGGTGAGATCAGACAGCACGGGATGGATGTGGGGCCTGAAAACGGGGAAAAGCAAGTCCTGCTCCTAAGGGTCAGAGCAGGCTGCTCCTGCTGACAGCTTTCTGTCCCTCCCTGGTACAGACAGAAATCATGTGTCTCTCCGAGCATGGCTCAGAGGAAATCTGGGTTAACCCCAGCAGTGCCACTCCTGCACCAAGCACCAGAGCATCCCATGCACTGGATGTTTTTTCTTTATATAAATACTAGCCCTCTAAGCCCATTTCTTATCAACGCTGTCCAGCCCACATTAAACACCCCAAGCTGGTTCAGAGAACCCTGCATCCATTCTGCCCTTAAACCTGTGCTCCTCCAATCAATCCAGCAGGGACAAACACACACATTTGAGCAAAGCAGGACCTGAAATGACATCCCTAACTCACCCTCCTGTGCTGGATATTGCAGCACAACCAAATAAACAAAACCGCCTGTAAATATCCTCGGGGGAACAGAGTGACAGCTGCAGAGATCCAGAACGCTGTATAATTAAATAAGGGAAGCAATCAGAATATTTGATTTTGGGATTGGGATGAAGAGGGATGCTGAAGAGGGATGCTGAAGAGGCAGGGCTTGGGTAGCACTTGTCAAGTGATTCCAGGAGAGCCAGGGGGACTGGTCGGGATCCTCACGGTGTCCCAGCAGGACAAAGGGGCCCAGGAGTGCCCAGAGCCCCCGGGGCCCTGCCTGGAGCCCGAGGAACCGAGGGGGAAGAGCGTCACCTACTGAAGCCCGGCCAGCACTTCCTCCAGCACGGTAATCTGCTTATGTCCCCAGGAATCCTCCACATCTCCCCGCTCAGCTCCCAGCCCGCACAATCACCAGGATGCTCCAACGCGAGCTGCCAGCAGCGCTGGGCTAAACTGGGAACGCCAAAACTCCCCAGTCCCGCGGTGAAGCCATCTCCCTGCCGGGTTTGTGGGGAGGCAGGGACGGGGAGGCAGCGGGGCCATGTCACTGCAGATCCACTCCCTCCCAGCTTTTCCAGCATTTCCAGCACATGCTTTGCTCTCCTGCTAGTACACTGAGCTATTATGCAACTCCTCAGCCCAACTGCACAGCACAGAAGGCAGCGGATCACTGCAAGAGAGGGCTTTTTTCATAAAAAAAAAAAAAAATCGTGTAGTATTTCCAAATGCTAATATCCGTATCATTTGTACAGCCTGTGTGAGACAGAGCCACGTACACACAGGGAAAATTCAAAGGCTCTCAGTGTAATTAAAGAAAAGACAGAATTAGAGAAATTAGAAAAAGAGATGACCTATTGAGTCATCCCTGGCTCGGGTCTGTCCCCTGGGGCCCAGTACAAGATGCTTCTTAGTGCTATACTGTAGTGCTTTTATTTTTTTTACACAGAAAAAAAGGATAAAATTAAAATAGCATCAATAAGTAAAATAACAAATGCAAAATAACTTTGCTGTTTTCTCACACTTTACAGGCGAGGATCTCAAAGTACCACATTCATGCTGATGCAAACCAGCGCACTTGAGAGGCAGGCTGTTATTTCTACGATTACTTCCTTTTTCATTCCAGAAAAAAAAAGGATTAAGGAAAAGAAACAGGCCTTCCCATTGCTCTTGTCATCCAATTCAACCCAAATTACGAAGCCACATTCCACTGTTAACTGTGGAACCGTTCCCATCTGATAAAGTTCTGGTTAAATCAATTTCATCATCATAATTCAAAGCCTATTTATTCCAGCTAAGTGGTTTTGACTTATTGGAAATTTAGAATGGTTTTTTTTTAGAATACTCGGGATTCTATGTAAGCCTTTGGTGGTCAAGTTTATATTATATTTTATATATAGATATATAACTGTATCCTCTATTACATATATATATTTACCTACTCCTGTAAAATACAAACTTGACCAACGTGCGAACATTTCAGACACACACACACAGAGAGCTTTGTCAATTGCCTTTCACCCACACAATGTTTGCTTTCACTGCCCACTTAGCCAAACCTGGTGAGTTTCCCCCCAAAAGGAACGACGAAAGAATTAACGAGCACTCGGGTACCTTGCCGGCAGCTCTGGGTTCCCTGGAACTCTGCGATGTTCCTACAGCACCACGCCAGCGAGGAGCATCCCCAAAAGCCGCGATTTAAAGGACAAGCCGAGCAGGAGCCATTCCACGCACGTAGCATCCAAAAGACTTTTATCCCCCCACCTTTCTTCGGCAAAAACTGCCTGTGCTTCTTTTCCTGTGTGATCACGCAGCCCCGAGCCCGGGTGATGCGGTTCGTGCAGCGGAGCAGGGGAGGGGGATGCAGCCGGAGCGCAGGGATGCTCAGGGCATCGCAGCGGATGCGGAGCTGCCCGGACAGCAGCGGCCCAGCGCCGCATCCACCGCGGAGCCTGTCCCGGTGCCTCCCTGGCCGCCGCATCCCGCACCCGGATCTCCCCGGCCGTGCCGCAGCGGAGCGCATCCCTTTTTTCCCATTTCGGGGAGGGGGCCACAGCATCCCCCCCAGCCCTGTTCCCCACCGCGGGCTTACCAGGCGAGCTTGAACCCTTTCATTAGTACAGCCACGATAATCCGCTGCCCGTGTCCTTGTCTGCCCACTGACAGCTCCAGAGGTCCCAGCACATATTGGAGCAGCCCCGGCCGGCGAGCGTCCCGCGGGGAGCGCCGAGCCCCATGCG
>VZSE01012745.1:4527-17166 GCA_013398275.1 Promerops cafer
TTTTTTTTTTTTGTAAAATAGCCTATGCTTCCCTCTGGTGGGGAAGAATTGCTGCGCCAGGGGGATAAAGTCCATTGCTGTAATTAGGCATGTCATACCACAGTGAAAAACCCTTCCTGGCTGCCCACTGCTCTGACAGGGGCTGTGGGTGATGAGCCACCTGCCGTGCCACCCACAGGTAATGCCTCCCTCTCCTATGCCTGGAGCTTTGCACTCACCCACTCTCCTGCCTTCATTTCTAGCCTGTGATTCTCAACATGTTCCCAGGTGTCCCGGGAGGTTGAATAACCCTGTTCCTGTTCAGGTGAAATGAACCCCGGTGGGTCCCAGAGCTGTTGGCTCCTGCACCACTGGAGCAGAGGACACAGGGCATGGCGGCCGCCTGGGGAGGAGGTGGGATGGCAGGACCCTACTGGGATCATCCCAGCTCAGGCACAGATGGGGCAGCAGAGCTGCTGCAGAGGGTACATGAGGTGGTGGGAGCCATCCCTCCTCCCTGCAGTGGGCTTAAGGTGATGCAGCCTCCAGGCTGCACGAGTGTGTGTGTGTGTGTGTGTGTGTGTGCACTCCCCTGTCCCTGTTGTCCACAAACAGAAACACGAGGACTCCAGTATCAGAAGGCAAAGAAGGCTACTTTATTCTAATTCCACAACCTTTTATAAGGTGTTTCGCTACAGGCTTGACACGATTGGTGAATAGAACCGACACCTCTCCAGCATTATTGGCTTAGACAGGAAAACAATATGTGCTGTGTTTTGAATAACAGACTAGAAGTGAAAGACAAAAACAACACCTGTTATTTTGAGAGAGAATATTGTTTACGAGTATTGTTTATGAAGTTCTCTTGGAAAGTGAGAAGTTTCTCTTGGGAAAGTTAGCAGACCTGCTGCGAGAAACTCTCACAAACACAAACTGTCATCCCGACACTTCCCTTCCTCATCCTCACCTCTATGGGGCTTCTCCGTGCTCCAGCTGGTGTTGGCAGTCATGGCAAGTACCAGGAATGTCTTCTTTTTTGTGGCATTTGAAAGAATGTGCAAATACTCAATGAGACATTACATCTTCCCCCTGAGACTTGTGAGCTAGCTCCCCACAGCAATAAAGTCCAGTTTTGAACATTTTGAACTAAGTGCTTTTGGCTGTGAGTCCCTCTTCCCAGCCCTTTTGGGGAAGGGGGAGCAGGGTGTGTGGGTGCTACCTCAGGGCTTGCCAGCACACCCACCCTGCCAGCTCAGAGCAGCAGCAGTGGGTTTAGCTGGAGGTGCTATTGCCTGGCACCTACTGGCCCTGCAGGTAAACCCATTCCTGGTGCCACCACAGACCTGGTGCTGGCGTCCCACTCCTCTGGCAGGGCTGCTGGAGATGCAACAGGTACATCCCCCTCCGGGCTCGCCTCTGGGAACTGAATGGTCACATGATGGGAGCACAGTGGGCTGCAGGTATGTTTGTTTGGAGTGACCCAAGAGCACATTGGACTGTCCTGGCTCCTCCTGGCTGGGTACCAAGCAGGCCCTTGGACTCTGAGCCTTGTCTGGATGGATTTTGGGGATACCACCCTGCTCTGACCCTTCCCTCAGCCCATTTCTTCTGCCCAGCCTCCTATACCTGTCCTCAAATTCCCATGGTGGGCACGCAGCAGGTAGGCAGCCTTGGAGACCTTCTTGCCCTGGAGGTCTGTGGCAGCATCTCAAGGAGCAGTGCCTGATTTGGCCCTTGCCTGTGGCCACCCTGGAAGATACAGGAGCTTTTCCTTCAGCCCCCATCTGCCCTGTGCTCTCAGCATGCTGGCACTTGTTAATTTATGGGAGACATTGTAAGTGTTAATTTACAGGAGAGATTACAACTTATCACAAAGGAGAAGCAGAAAAGGCACGGTTACAATTTCCAATTCTGCCTTTAATTAACACTGGTGGTGGGCTGCCCAGCTGTGGCAGTACCAGGAGCTGCCACACAGTAAATCCTGCCTGAAACACTCACTCGAGTGATCACAGAAATGTGGGCTTAATTAATATGAATAAAGTTGCTTTATGGCAATTGAACAATTGAATCATGCTCAACACTTACCCAGTCGATGCCCAAGTGGGTGGACAAAGTTTTGCCCTTGCCAAGTTTTCCATGACATGGATGTGAATGTGTCTGGGTGACAGGGATCTCTGGGGACAGTCCTGCTCACAGCCTGGCCAGGGAAAAGTAGACCTGCTACCCCCAGACCCTTATGTGCTGAGCTGGCTGGCAGGGGGCAGTGCCATGGCAGAATGGGGCCAGTCAGGGGCTCCCAGCAGCAGCAAGGGTGGACAGTCCTTCGAGGTTGGAGAAGGAGCTGTACTAATTAATGATGTCCCCGTGCTGCTTTAGAGGAGGGGGGTGAGTGGGGCTGCCTGTCCCATTGGTGCTGGGTCAGTCCCCCACCTCGGAGATGCCTACAGTCATCCTGGGACCAGGAACTGGCTGCCATCTTCTTGGCTATGACACCAGAATGCACACCTTGGAGGATGGGTAGGCAGCAGGAGCTAGAACATGACACACACACTGAGCTCTCTTCTGGAGGGTGCATCCCAACCCCTGCATCCAGCTGCAGAGCTGTTGTGGAACCAGCTGTGCTCCAGTGGCACCGACACGGCTGACCTGAGCTGTCCCCCACCCAGATCCTTCTGGGAGAGGACATCCTACGCTGTCCCCAGGTGCAGGTGGTGAGATGAGCCGGGGCCTGCAATGGCCAGCAGGTACGGCAGGTGCAGGAAGGTCCCTGTCCCCGCTCACAGCACAGCCGGCGCACGCACGGCAGAAGCAAACACGGCCGTGTGCGGACACTGACACGCGTGTGTGAACAGCGGCACGCACAGACTCAGAGGCGCTCCTGGGTTCCCGGAGCTGAGTTTGCATCCCCGCGGCAGCAGCCGCTGGATGGCAGCAAGTCCCCAGGCTGCCACCGGGGCCACCGCAGCAGCAGCGGGGATGGGGGCTGCTGGGCAGGAGGGCGTGGGGAGCGGGCCCTTGGGGAGCATGTGGGGACCAGAGAGGGGGCGGGCAGGCCCACCGGGCGGCCGGGAGTGTCCTGGTGCCAGGATGTCCTGGTGAGGTCTGAAGGTGAGGGATGACTCTTGGGAGCAATAAAGGGGCACAGCCGGGGAGCTGAGGCAGGGGCAGAGGCAAGGGGCAGCCCCGAGGCCGGGCCAGATGGGTGTGGGACAGGTCCTGCTGCACAGCCCGGCAGTGCTGGACACTTCCCCGGGGGCAGGGGCACAGCACCCGCCTGCCCAAAGGCGAGGGGTACAAGGTACCACAGTGAAAGGGGTGGAATCATAGAATCGTAATTTTTGTTGGCAAAGACATCTGAGGTCACTGAGTCCAACCATTAGCCCAGCACTGCCCTGGTGCTATTTGGCCCACAAAGCCTCCTGAGCCTTTGATGCTAATTATTGTAGACGTAATGAAAGCACTCTGGCTGCCATGCCTGTGGTGGCCACTTGTGCAAACACCAGCGGGGAGAACAGCCCTAAGGAATCAAACTCTTCCAGCAGATTCTGCAGCAAATGGCTTCTCATTCTACAGATATCCCTCGCACAGGAGGGTGCCTTTGCACAGGCATGAGCACGACACCCCAGCCTGATCCAGGTGGTTCACACCTCTCTGGCACTTCTGGACTTGGCAAGAGAAAATCAGGCCCCAGGCTGTTGGCTGCAGGAACCCAGAGGAACACGGAGCTCCTCTGGAAACACTTCCAGTGGGTGAAGGATGCTGCTGGTTCAGCTGCAGAGGGCTCTTTGGATGAGAGAGTGAAGGCTCTTTGCATCCATTGAAATGTCCCAGAGACGGTTCTGGGGTGATGAGGTGCTCTCACAACTGAGAAGGGTTGGGAAAGCACTCAGGGCAGCTGGAGTTGAGGACAGCAAGGACGAGAAGGATCCAGGCCAGCATGGCAAAGTTGGTCCTGCTGGCAGTGGGATCACTTGTTCCCATGCTTTTGAAATCAGGAAGCCAGTCCCAGGGAGATGATGGGGAGGAGACAAGTGAGAGAGGAGCTCTCTGAGCCACCTGACCTTTGCAAAGGGCTTCTTGTTCTCACCTGGATTTCTGGTCCTGCTTGGACTCAGGGACGTGCTGTAGGTCTCTTTCTTGGGCAATGTCCCTAAGCCTCAGACAGGAATGAATGGGCTCATGAATGGAATGTGAGTCTGAGGGGATTAGGGAGAATGTCACCTCTAACAGCTGGGGTGGGAACGAGTGGCTGCAGGAAGGTGGTGGGTGGAAGAGCTGGCAGAGTCCAGCCTGGCTGCAGTTGTGTGGGATTCACAAATGCCCCCAAAGTGCTGATGAGGTAACTGGGGCACTGGTGGGATTGGCACATTATTAGCAATATGGGGATTACAAATTCCAGGGCGAAGTAAACCAGGTAGCAACAGGCTGGGCTGTGATGGGCCACTATTCAGCCAGCTGGGAATTGCTCATCAGAAAGCTGGGGCAGAGCAAAAGAATAAACAACATAAATAGCATAGGAATAAGGTGAAAGTTTGTTGTAAGTTTAACGTAATTAAGGTAAATTAGTCATTACATGATGTTGAGACATGGACACGTAACGATGCCCTTTGGGCCAGTCTTATGTGTGTAGCCTTAATGAGTAAGAGCTGCTGGGATCTCTCTGTGGCCTGGGTGGGTGCACCAAGAGGGGAGCACCCACACCCCAAGTGATTGGACTTGTGTTCCTGAGCACGGCCTCTCTCACTCTCCAGCAGCCAGGCTGGCTCTCCTTGGGGACAGGAATAGTCTCAGCACAAAGAGAGAAGGCAAGGCAGGATGCTTTCCTGTCAAAGCCTCATTATTCGAATTCAAGCTCCTCTTCAAAACACAGAATGTCAAGAAACAGCACGGCTCCAGCATCAGTGGTCTCCTGGGAGAAATGTTAAAAGTGTGATCTTAAGCATCCTGTTTCTGTAACACAGGAAAGCCTTGGGTTGGTTGTGCCCTGATGGATTCCCCAGGGTGACTTCAAAGGAGCCTCCCTCCCCAGCCCCCAGCTCATCACCAGTGTGGGGTTTCATCTGAGGAGCCAAACCCCGGGGGACAGAGGGGAGCCCTGTAGAAGTTGGGGGCCTGGGAGGCCTTGGAGGGGTGGTTTTGGTGTCAGCAGCATGTGCTAAGCCCCATGCTCAGCCCTTTCCATTTGGAATGCTGTGTCACAGCCCCCCTGCTGCCCTGCTGCCAGGCTGGCCTGAGTAGCACGAGGGTGCCTGGCCGAGGTAGTGCCCCCCAAGGTGGGCACCTTGGCAAGCTGGAAATGACCTTTCTTACCCCAAAGAGGTAAGGAGATGCTTTGGGAGATGTGTGAGCTGGTGGTGCTCAGCATGAGCAGGGAAAGGCAGCCCTGGTCCCTGCAAGGACAGCCCTGGTCCCATTCCCTGTCCCTGGAGGGACATCCTGCCTGCTCCCTGTTTTCTCCCTGGGGTAAAAAATAGCCCTGCTGCAGCCTGGCTTGTGCTAGACATCTTGCAAGGCCTCAGTTCAAACGAGGGACCCCGGATCACAATCTGACACCAAATAAAGGACAGACCTCAGCTGAGCTGGGCTGTGTGTCCGTTGGCAGTGTCCTGCCCTTGGCGGGCTGCTGGGGAATGTGGGCATCAGGGACAGCATGGAATGGGGGTGGCTCAAAGGTGGATGGTTGTCTCCACAGGAGAATGGAGTTCCCAGACCCAGACTGATACTGTCCCAGGGCTGTGTCTGGACTCAGCACTGCTGTTACCCATAGGAAGGGCCTCGTTCCCAGGTCTCTGCTCCCATATTTCAGATCTGCTGGGTTTTAAGCCCTTGCAGCTTCCTAGTGAAGGAAATCCCTTGGCATCCTGACCTTCAGCACACCTTTGAGTGCTTGGGGGAGTTCCTGGGAAGGGGGGGCACCTGGGGAGGAGGGCACCTGGCTGGGAAATGAAGGTGATTTTTCTGCACTGTGTTCCTGTGGGCTCACATAAACCCATTCTAAATTCCCTGGGGGTCCAGAGACAGGAGTGAGGGAGAAGGGCAGAATTCAGCCCTACCATCAGAAATGGCTCTTGCTTGGATATACTGCCAAGCATCCTCAGGGCTCCTCACGGGTGGGAATAACCTGCTTTTCCTTCTCCACTGCTCCCTTTCCATTAGCATCAAGTTTCAGCAGTGTGCTGGCACCATGAGCTTTGGCTGCTGCTGTCTGGGACACTCCTGTGTCCATGTGAAGTCCTGCTAAGGCTGGCCTGGATGGGACTTACTGGCAGAGCATAAGGACAGGGACCTGAGGTGACAGCAGACATCTTGCTGCTGGGTGAGGGCTGCCCTTGGTCAAGGTGTGTTCAGTGGGGATTGTTTTGTCCATTAATTGCTGATGCATAACCAAGGCACACTCAGCATCAGGTGTATCCCACACAAAGGAGCTCAGGTGTATCCCACACAAAGGAGCTCAGGTGATGCTGATGGACCTGACACATCCCACATTGAGCAGAGCCAGCCTGGTCCCTCCTGCCCCTGCTGCTGCTGGTGCACGCTCTGGGTTTGCCTTCCCTGTCTGGGGCTCCCCTTGGCTCTCCTACATCTTCTGGTGCTGAGGAGGGTGTCAAGGGCCACGCTGAAGCATGGGGTCAGACCCCCAATCACCTCAGCCTCAGAGCAGTCCCTCTCTGCTGCCACTCCAGTGCCACTCCTGCACTGCTGCGTGCCCCAGCAGCTCGGGGGGCACACGCCCCTCAGGGACAGGCTTAGGAGGAAGGAGCTGGTGATTCCAGGAGGGAGACACCAGCTTGTGCTGCCAGTTGGACACCAGGACACTCAGCACAGCCAGGACATGGCACCAGCTCCCAGCACTGTGCCTCCACCCCATCCTGTGGCTCTGCTCCAGCCATTCCTTACAGTGTAACTTTCAGGCTTTTAATTAAAGGGCCATGAAACGCTCATTTGAAATGCTTAATTTAAAGTCAGAACTAATTAATTTTATGGGCCTTGGCCACGTCTGTTTAATTTCTGAGTTCATGCCTGGGCTGTGCTGGTGGAGGTGCAGAGAGCAAGGCAGCCTCTGGCTCCTGGGACAGTCTAGACAGCCCTAGCTGTGAGTGTGGCTGGTGGTCCTGTGTGGGGCTGGTGGCCCTGTGCAGGGCTGGTACCTCACTTAACCTCCTTGCCAGGCTGGCTCTCACTCCTGTCCAGCTGAGCAGGAGGAAAATAGGGCTGAGTTGGGCCTCTGTCCCAGCTGGTCCCACAGGGCTGGACCCACATCCCAGCACCACATCCCAGGGAGAGGCTCTGCTCCACAGCAGTGTCCTGGTTTCCAGGGATTGGCTCAGCATGGCACTGCCTCACCCTGCATTTGTCAACCTTGCAAGAACCTTTTCCCCCACTTCAGAGTGGATTTAGGGCCAAAGATTTGCTTTCTCATGGCTGGCCTCTCCCAGACCCCCAGTACCATTGCAATGACTCCTGTGGCCATGGGAGCTTGGTGGAGCTTCTCCAGCAGCATCTGCTCATCTTGGGGATGCTCAGAGCACTCTGCCCAATCCCCCAGTCCCAGGGTGGCCCAGATTATGATCTCACTGGGAAAAACAAAGAGGGGCAGCCAGCCTCCACCTGCTCCCTACACCTGTGAGCCCAATGGCCACCAAGGGACAGCAGAGCCCCTTGCTGCTGGCTGGGGGGGGCTGGGAGCCAGTGCACAGGACCTGGAGAGCAAAGCTCCTGCCAGGAGCAGCCCAGGAAGGGAGAGAATCCCCTGCTAGAGCTGATGCCACGCCTGAGGGATGGGGGGAGATGGTGGGGGGAAAGGGGTGTCTGTCTCTCCCATGCTTCAGACCTACTGGGAAGGGGTTATGGGTGGCTCTGGTGAAGGTCTGCAGGTGCTGGGGTCCAGCTGGGCCCCTTGGCACAGAGACCCCATCCCTGCAGAGCTGCATATGCACCACAGGGAACACAGATGGGTTGTTTTTGAGGGCCTGGCAGACCTGCAGTCTCCTGCTCTATGGCTGACTGTAAAGGGCCTGCTATAAACTGTGATTGAAAACATGAATCATCTCACTAATTAAACAGAGTTACTCCATGTCAGGAAATCTGTCTCTTTTGTCAGGATCTTTGTTTTTAAATGGGCATAAATCTCAGGCAAAGCCAAAGATTGGCTCCTGGACCCTTTATCACCAAGTAGCAGTGATTTATCCTGTGATTTACCCTGGCACCAGAGAAGGAATAGAATTAATAATAAATATTAATTTCTAAGCCACTGTAAGCCTGTAAGTGTCTAAACACGCACCAGAGCAGCATTACCATTCCACAAACTGAGCTTGATTTGGCTCTGGGAGCATCTTGCCAAGGCCAGCCTGGTCTGGTGGGGGGATCAGGGCACTTTGGGCACTGCACTGTCTGGCAGGCTCAGTCAGTGGGGGCTTGTGTGCTCCCCCCACATCAGCTGGTGAGGGTGGCCAAGGAGGGCCACTAAGGGACCTATTTGTGCTTCAGGGCTTGTAGCCAAAGCATCAGCTGGTGTGATGCCCTGCTCTGCAGTGCACTGGCTCCTGCTGAGACCAGTTTAGGCAAGGGTGGCTCGATGCTCATATCCCCTCTGAATCACCAGGCTCTGGGCCTGATTCAAGGTGGGAAGGAGGTTCTCTGATAGCACAGGCTTCAGGAGGGGTATGCAGGTGACCCAAGTCCCCATCCTGACCAGATCTTTGTTCACTGTGGCCGTGAGCCCTCTCTCCTCCTGCCCAAGCAAGCTGGGACTCATGCTGTCCTCGCTGGGGGTGGTGTACCCACACTCTTTGCAAAGAGCCTTGGCACTTGTGCATGACAGTAAATCCCTGCAAATGCTGCTTGCAAATTTCTTTGCAGTGTTGGGAGAGCTGGAGGACGACATCAGGGTGTTAATGTCACAATGGTGACATCACCATGGCTGCAGCACTGTGCAGGTACTGTTGCCCAGGGTGGGCTCTTCCTGGTGGGGCCCTGTGGTGGGACCCCAGCTTCTGCCAGCCCCCAGTCCTAAGGTTGTGCCTGGTCCTGCTAGCTCCCAGGAACAGCCTCATCCCTGATTCCTGTGCCATTTGCTTGTGGTGCCTCACTGGTATTTACAGAAGGTTCCCAGGGAGTTACCTCACATCCACCAATCTGTGACTGAGCAATGACAGAGGAACAAGGCACCAGCAACCAGTGGCAAATCGTGCAAGATGTTCACCCAGGAGGATCCTCTGACCTGTATTAGCAGCATCTGCACAAGCAGGAGAGAGCATGGAGCAGCTCAGAGCAGTGGGTGCTGCAGCTGAAGCCAGATGTCCATGTTACTAACATGAGGAGGAAGAAACCCCAGCCCTGAAGCTCCTGCTCCTCAGCCTCCTCTCTCTGAGTGGAATTATTTGCATTCATGTCTCTGTGGCAGCTCAGCCAAGCAGCCCACAGCAGCATGCTTGCAGTCGTGCAGGATGGACTCAGCAATGCCAGCAGGAAGGGCCATTATGGTGGGGTGTGACTCTGGGATGCCAGAAGAAGCTGCTGACAGCTGGGGCTGTAGCACAGCTGTTGTGGAACACATCCCCAGATTGGCCTGTCCACTGCAGATGTGGCCCAACGCCCTCGTCTGGGTTTTCAGAGGGTACCAAGTAGGGATGTCACTGCCTCAGGACTGTGAGCTTCACCAGGATGCTGCTGGTCCACCCTCGTGCACTGCTGTGCCCGTGTCCACTGCAGGCTGTGGAGTGACTGAACCCCTCTCAGCTCTGTAGAAGGCTTGGGGCTCCATGAAGGACCTGCAGAGAGGACTGGGGGACATGCTGTGTCCCCCACTGCCTGTTTCTCCTGCAGCAAACCAGGCTGGGGTCTCTTCCTCACGGCCCCAAATCCCAGCACCACCCCACTTGTGTTCTGCTGGCTTCAGAGCACTGGGAAGGAAGGATGGGGGCTTGTCATTGCCAAAATACTGTTAATTGGCTGCTCAGACTTCCTTCTGCAGCCCACATAGACTTCCACTGAGCCGTCCCAGTCCTGACAGAGTTTGCAGGGAAAGCCTGGAACTACCATTCAAGCCCTCTTTGGAGCCTGGGGTACATCTCCATTCCCATCCTAGAAGGGAAGTGGGGAGCAGCCCCCTCTTGTCACTGCCCTGGGTGTGACTGGGCACCTTGAGGCTCACACTGGGGTCTTATTCATCAGCCAGCACGGGAATCAGGGGAGGGTTTGCACCCACATCCACACCCACATCCACACATACACCAGTGATTTTTGCCGTGACACACCATGGCAGTGCCAGGGACAAGTATGTGTTGCAAGGCAGAGGGACAAGCGTGTCTGGCTGCAGAGTGTGGCTGACCCAGGGCTCTGCAAACCAGTTCTGCCATTCCAGACATGCTGGGTTTGCTGTGAGTGCCTTTATCAGCAGCAGCAAACACTGATGAGATAATTAGAGCTAAAGCATGGAGTGCAGCAGGAGAGCACTGCCCTGCGCTGCTGGGAGCTGTGATGTGTTTGGAGCTGCCCTTCCCACAAAACTAGGTCTCCTGCATATGTGCTGATATAAAACCTGCTCCCTGGGTGATTTTAAATGACTGACAGGAAGAAAACAAGTTTATTACCTTGAAAAACCACCAGCTCTCATCACTCCTGCCGCAAGGCAGATGGGCACTGCCAAGAGTGAGAACCAGCTCAGGAGCAGGCAGTGGCTGGGGGGAACTAGAGAGAGAGCTGGCAGTGCCCTGGCAGAGCTGTCACCACCAGTGCAGGGAGCTGGGGGGCTCTGAGTTGTGCCTGGGCTCCCCAAAAAGCCCTCTCAACACCTTACTCCCTTTTAGCTGAACTACCTCCAATCTTCAGTCCATAGACAATTTGTATCGCTGCCAGAGGTTTTCTCCTGCTTTAAAGGAGATGATTTTCAAAACCCATTTGTATAGTGAAGAGTAGTAGATGAGAATATCACTGACAGTACAAAAGGCCTGGGGAAGAGTGTGAACGCTGCTGGCAAAGTTTTTTTAGGTGAGTAGACACTCAGGATTGCTTTGCCAGTGTTTTCAAGGCATCTACCATTTATCCACGGGATGATCTAGGTCACCTGTGATGGCCCTGAAGGGCTCAATTCTTGCCCCTAAAACACACAGAGGAATTTACTAGAGAAAGTTTTAACAAACACTTCTGATGGTTTTAACAATTTCTTGCTGTCTGGGAGACCCAGCATAGCCAGCACATCAGTATGTCCTGGCCAGAGCAGCCAGGCAACACGACTCACAGTTTCTGTTGGCTACTACCAATAAAACAGCTCAAGAAACTGTTCAAAGGGTCACAGTCACCAGGGGGTCACTTGTGTTGCTCTAACATAGGTCTGGGGTGAAAAGGGAGGTTTGGGACTCCAGGGATGATGGCACCCTAATGTGCTGGTGAGGGCTGTGAGAGCTGTGGGGCCCTATGGCTCCAGGGATAAGTACAAGGATGATGCTGTGCGTGGCTGGGGATGATGCTGTGCCTGATCAGGGAGGATGCTGTGTGGGGTGCAGGGCAGATGTGGCTGCAGAACCAGCTAGGCTGGGCTCTCTGGTCTCAGGGTGCTGGCAGAACAGGCCTACCAAGTGTTTTGGGGGCCCCCGCAGCCCTGTGCTCACTTCCCCCCCTTCCTCAGCACCCAGTCCTGTCTCTGTTCTGTTTCTGTCAGTCTCTGACTGTTTGAAGCTCTTTTCCAGGGTGGGCTGTCAGGCTGGCTGTGGTTTGAAGCAGAAGCTCCTGACACACCATCAGGAGTCTGCAGGAGCAGTGGGAGATGTGGTGAAATGCTGAGGGAGCAGCTTTGAGCTGGCAGCAAGCTGGGAGACCCAGGAGTGAGGAGGGGGCTCCGTGCAAGAGCTCCAGTGGCTCCATCCCCTCAGCACCCTGGAGCAGGAGCCAGCTGCTGGGATGCTGAAAGTCTGGGCTGGGGCTTGTGGAGGAACTACAGCGTCCATAGAACCCTGGCAATGTCCTTTCTGTTGGTGAGAGCCCTCACCCTTGCCCTTGCCTTCACCTTCACCCACTTGTACCCCCATGGGGACTGGTGGTACGTGGGGACAGCTTTGCCCTAAGACCAGCCATGCTTGGAGGCAAAGTTCCTGCACCTGCAGCACTGGGAATTTTGCTGCCCAGTTTCTGTGCTCCCAGCAGGCACCATGGGCTCCCTGGAGCAAGAGGGGTGGCTTATGGTTCTCCTCATGCTCCTTCCTGCACAACAGCACGGATTGGGGAAAGTTGGTCAGTAAAGGGGTGAGATGTGCTGCTTCCTCCCTTCTGGGCTTTAGCCCTCAGTAGCTGGGAAGCCCAGCATCCTCCAGCAGCCAGAGCCGCCTGTGGCTCTTGGTGGGGCGGGGGAGATGGAAGAAAAACATCAAGTTCCAGATTAATTGCAAGTTCAATGACTGTGTACATGAATATTTAATTATCTACATCCTTCATGAATATGCATGATATGCAGATGCGAATGGGAGCCAGCAGAGAGGGTGTGGGCAGGAGCGCAGAGGAGGGCTGGAGTGGGAGGAAAAACTGGCAGCAGCAGCAGCAGCTGTCAGGGAACCCACTTGTCCCTGCACTCTGGCACACAGAGACCCCAAAGGGAAGGAGCTGCGGGGCTGCAGTGGACAGCCCGGGGCAGGCAGCATGGCACCAGGGCAGTGTGTGACACCAGGG
>VZSE01012745.1:20338-123358 GCA_013398275.1 Promerops cafer
CCGTGTGTCTTCAGAGGTGACTCACGTCTTCAGTGGTCACACCAGGTGTCAATATTTAAATCTGACCACTGATTGGTTTGACTAAAACTTCCCAAAAAACTCACTTCCTCCCAAACCGAGACACCTGACCATGAAAGGCCTGGAACGCTGCAAAACTCCACCGCTGAAAGATGTGGGGCCACCTTCCCCCAGGGACGTGCCTGTGTGACCTTGTAAGGACCCAGGGCCAGGACACACTGGAAGTAGAACTTGCCTTTCTGCTTTGCCCAGTCAGCTTTAGCCCAAATCCTCTGTTTGGGGACACAGCTGCACACCACTGCTGCAGCAGCAGGGCACAGGGAGGGGACAGGCAGCAGCTTGAATGGAGTCAGTGACGATGCTCAGGGGGAAACTTCTGGCCTGAACCAAGGGCCTGGGCTTTGCTTCTGTGTTTGATCTTTCCCCCAGGGAAGCAGGGAGGAAGCACAGGATTTTCTCTGGCTTTTGCAGCTTCTCTTCCTGCTTTTGCAGATCTGAGCTAATAAATAAATCAGTGCAGCTGATTTTCTAGCCCAGATCCTCTGGTGCCCTGGTTTGCTGCACGCTCCCATCAGTGAGAGGCAGTAGGGGAAGGGCAGTGCAGCCATGGGAGACCAGATTCCCTGTGTGCCCAGGACAGCAGGGCCCTCGGGCCAGACCAGTGACTCGGGATGTGCTCAGGAAAGTGTGACAGGGATTAATGGCACAGGGGCACTGGGGTCGTGTCTGGAGCCATGCTGTCCTCTACACCCCTGCCTTGGGAACGAGGGTGTCCATGGAGCCCTCCAGCATCTTGTGAACTTGCAACAACAGCACCTCTGGTGCTCAAGTGTAGCTAAGAGGATGAACACATGTGCTTCCACCTCTGGAATATTAGGGAAGAGGAGGACACGTGCTCATCACCAATCCCTTGAAAGTGGTGGGTGCAGAACTACCTGCAAAGGGCCCACCTGCAGCACAGAGCCACTGGCCCTGAGGCACTCAGGGAGCTCACCATGGAACCTGTCCCCCTCGTTGGGGTGCAGGAGAACAGGGTTCCCACAGAGTCCAGGGGCTCCCATCCATGTGCCCAGAGCCAAGGTTCCAGCCTGGTGCCACCAGCCCAGTGCCACTGGGGTACCAAAGACCAAATCCATGAGACCTTTCCCAGCTGGTAGGGGTTGCTCATGAGCCAGAGGGGATTGCACTGAGGGGACACACTGCAAAGGGACCCTCTCCTTGACTCAGTGCTGTCCAAGTGCTCTGTCAGTGAGCTGGAAGGAAAGAGGCGCTTCCAGGGGGGATTTCAGGCTGTTGGAGTTTCAAACACCAATAGACCCAGAGCAGGTGCACAGTGTGGTGGGGAGCCAGAGGGGAGCAGGACTGGCCGGTGGTGTGGGTGCAGCTCCACTCCGTGCCAGAAGATTCAGCCTTTGCTCCAGAGCCAGGATGCCTGTGCCTGTCCTGCACACGGCAAGATGCTGAGGGCTTGGGAGAAGCTTAAAAGGCAGTGACAGGAGGGTGGGCTTGTCAGAAGCAGTCACGCCAGTCTGTGAAAGCACAGCCGCACGGGGCGGGATTGATTGACCGTCTGCACCACCGCCCCAGGCTGCTGCTCTCGGCACCCTCCCACCGCCTCTTCCGCGCCCCCAGGCTCACCTCCCCCTTCTGTCTCCTCACTGAAGCTCCTCGGGCAGAGACCCCCTCGGCTGCAGGAGCACAAACCCTTGCTCAGGGACAGCAAGGCTCCCTGGAAACCTATCCTCCGGAACACAGGAGATGTGTGTGGGGCAGAATCGCTCCCTGCTCCCAGAAAACTTGCCTGGGAGGAAGGAGCAAGCAGCCCACATGACCTTAGTGCAGGGAGAAAGGTTCTGCTGGGTCTGGGAATGTGAAAAGTGCATCTCTGGCCCCCAGTAGCATCATGTTCTCTCACAAAGGTCTTTAAGACCTTTTATTCAGAGATTGGAGACAGGTGGCTCAGTCCACTGTGCTATCAGGGAAGGCAGCCCAGGGGGGCCAGGAGACAGTCACTGGTGCCACTGGTGCCACTGGTACCAGGCAGTGATGTGGGCAGCAGAGGATGCAGACAGCTGCCCTGGGGCTGTGCTGTGCTCTTTGTGCCACAGCAGCACAAATGGTCTGTCTCTCCTGCTGCTCTCTCAAAGCCAGTCACTGTCGTCAGAGCCACCAGCACTTAGAAGATCAAAAGTCTGGGAAACTGCTGGGGTGGGAATGCTGGGGCTGCTGGTTGGAAGGGTGGGGATGTTGTGCAGCACAGCTGCTGGTGCCAGGCTCGGCTGCTAACGTGCCCCAGCACTATCCATCAGAGATCAATGAGCCACTTCAATGTCAGGTGAAGGAAGAAGATGGGACAGAGTGGAGAGGAAGCCCCGGCCTCGTGTGTGTTAAATCTTGCCACGAGTCCTGAGCAAACCTCTGCTCCCACTGAGCATCAGAGCCAGGGACCTCAGCAGAGAAATCACTGCCCTGACACTGCACATCCCATCGCTTCTGTTCAGAAGCAAGGAGCAAGCATCTCTTGTGAGAAGCCATTCAGTACCTGCCAATACTGAAAATGTCTCTCCTCAGAAGCACACAGCACATCTGCTTGCAGATCCCACCCAGGACTGACTGCTGGGTGACGTGGTGGGAGGAGGTCACAGGTGACCAGGACTGGTCATCTGTAACCCATGAGCTACCCAGGTAACTGAGTTCCTTCACAGCTACCTCTCCCTATGGACAGGGATAGACATGATCCTTAGCTCAGGACCTGTGCTAGAGTTTGGCCCAGCTCCAGCCCCTGGGCAGCTCCCAGCTCCAGGCTCTGGGCTGTGAACAGTCCAGGAAGGGAGAGAACGGGTCCTGCTCACAGTCCCCATCTCCTCCCTGCCCTTGGACCCAGCCAGTACAGATTGAACCAAGCTGACAAATCAGACAGCTAAAAATAACCCCCCTTTCTTTCATTTCTTTTTCTTTGGGTTTTTTCTCAGCTGGATTTGTCCCTGCTCTTGTTCACAACCCTTTGCCCCTGCAGTGGGTCACAAAGGATTGGGGACAGCAGAAGAACAAACTCCTCAAACTGTCCCTGGAGTCACAGGACGTCTGTGCCAAGCTGTGCCAAGAGGAACAGGGGCATGGGCTGGGGGCTAGTGTGATGACCCCAGGGCCTTCCAGCCCAGCTGACATCCCGTGTGTCCTTCAGACAGCATGGGAATGCAGTGGGAGCTCTGGAAGGGAGAGGAGGCTCTGGATCTGGGCTGCAGGCAGAGGCAGAGCCAGCCCTTGGCCAAGGGGCACAGACAGCAGGCTTTGGCACCCTGGCGTTTGTACCCCAGGGTATCTGAAGCTGTGGCTGCCCCATGGCTGGAAGTCTCCCAGGCCAAGTTGGACAGGACTTGGAGCAACCTGGTCCAGAGGACAGTGTCCCTGCCCATTGCAGGGAGGTGGAACTGGATAAACTTTAAGGTCCCTCCCAAACCAAACCAGTCTGCGATTCCACGATTCTATGATTTATATCATGGCATTTGTACCCTGGATTATTATCTGTACCCTGGGGTGTTGCTGTCTGAGTTTTTAGACATCCAGACTGAAAACAGGGAGAAATATAAGTCCCCACCATCTGTTACCAGCAGCATCCTTCCCCTGATTGCCCGTGGTTGATGCCAGTCACCAGTTACCCACTCATCATGCGAGTGACTCTAATTTAAATTTGATTATATTTTATGGCTAAAATAATCTGTATGTGGTTTAATTTTCTATCTGCTTTTGCAGCTCCAAAGACTCAGTCAGGGCTGGGGAAGGTCTGAGGCAGAGTGGCAAACATTGACCCCTCTTTCCTAGAGCCCATCCTGCCCTGAGCTGGGTCTCTGGATGGCACAACCAGGGACCTCAAGCAGCCAAAAGAAAACAAGCTATTTGTTACCTGAACAAAGTGTCTGCTCAGCTGGGTATGGGGTGGCCAGATTTGTCTCCCAGACATAAGGACTCCAGCAGCCCTGACCAAGGGCTGCTGACCATCCTGCTTCTGCTCCTGCTCTGACAGTGTGGCCAGGCTGGGGACCATGGGAACCTCCTTCCTGCCCATGGCACTGTAGAATTCCTGACGTGTTCCCAATGTTTGTATTTTTTCAGAGAATTCGGTGAGGGCGTTAGGTGTGAAAAATGGATCTGTCTTGGGAAGGGAGGCGTTACCAAGATGGTGATCTAAAAGGAGGCAGCAGAAACATAATCAGAAACCAGACGCTGGAACTAAACTTAAATCTTTTTGGTTTTAACCCTGGGGACTGGCATTATGTTGCAAAGCAGCTGCTGTGCTTTGGGAAACAAGGAGCCAACTCTCCTGTATCCTACTGGAGAGGGCTCACTGCCAGGATCACAGCAGCATCAGTAAAGAGGACTGGTTTTTGGGCTCTAACCCCAGCTCACTGATACCACGTGTTCTTCTAAACCAGGGACGTGTAATCTGGAGGCAGAGGAAGCATTTCCAGCGGGCTCCTTGTGCCTGGGGAGCTCTTCCCAAGGTTCCCTGCCCAGCCCTGGCTCACGGTGCAGATGTGTGGGATGGGCAGTCTGACACAGCAGCTCCACATCTTCCATCTCGCTGTGCCAGGGACCAGTGTACAGGGAAACAAACCCAGCGTGGGCAAGCAGCAGAGCCAAGGCCAGCATTCCTGGGTTTTGCCTTTGATGTGTGTTTACTTCCAAAGAAGCTGGATTGAAATAAAAAACCTGGACAGAGGAGAAAATGTTTTTAATTGCAGTGGGTATGCTCTCTTCTGGTATTACCAGCACTGGCAGAGATTTGGCCTTCCACACAGACTGCCCAGCAGACTCACAGCCCTTCCTATCCCACTGCTGTGGGATCTTGCTCTGGTTCCCAGTGCCACATGCCAGCCCAGCTGTGCCTGGTTATGGTGGTGGGAGCTTTCCTTGGGAACACATGGCTGATTCCCTCAGTCCTGGTGGCATTATCTTCCCCGTCCTCCTCCTTGCAAGTATCGTATATATACGTATATAAATTGTATATATGTGTATATATATATGTATATTGTATATTATATGTGTTTTCCCCTCTCCAGGGGTTGCCCTCCCTTCCCGTGCTCCAGTGAGGGCTTCCAAGAGCTTAAAACATTCACAACCCACTAATGAGGACCTTTGCCCCTGACCTGGCTAAAAATTGGATCTTTCTTCAATTAGCACAAGAGAGGTGACTGCAGCTAGTCGGGCCTGAGACCTGAAGGCAGTTTCCCTGCTGGCCAAAGGAGATAGGAAACGGGGTGCCAGGAAACCCCTTCTCTTCCTGCACACCCTACCCAAGCAGCCCCAGTCACAGCCCCCCTCCCCAGACCTACAAATCATTGAGCAATGGGCACAAATTCATTTATTACATCAATTGAAACACCACTTCCTCATATTTTTTTCACTTGTAGAGAAACAACAGTCCCAGGAAGGTATATAATTAATGGCTCATGATGGCAAATTTTACATCCCCAAATTGGAGTGTTTAATTCAATTAGATGTTATAAAGCTCTCATTATCTCCTTCAGATGTTAATAAACTCAAGAACTTACAACTCTCTGTATTTGCAGCTCTCACCACCCCAAACTGCTGTTATTTATATGTTTCTAAGCTGTTTCTAAACAGAACAGATTTATATTGCTTTCTGGCCCTATGCCCAGAATGAATGGGCAAAATTTTGGGGGAAAAAAATTTAAAACTGGAAAATTCTCTTTCTGTTTTTCTGTCCTCTGCCCCTTTCACTGAAGGGTGCATGAGCTGTGAAAAAACCCCCAGGGGTCAATGCTGCGGGAGGGAGGAGGGGAGGGGCTGTGTCCAAACCCATCAGGGACTCCTCAGGAATGTCAGAGAGGAGCATCCAGTGGAGCTGAACAGGAGACGCTGCCCTCGCCCCGTGTCTGCCTGCTTTTGGGGGCTTTTTCTGGAAACGGGTTTTCTCTGATGCCTGTGGCTGACGGGCTGTGGGGCAGAGCTGCAGGACAGATGGACACAGCCCAGCCCTGCCAGCATGGGGGTCGAGTTGTGATGGCAAAGATGGCAAAATCCAGCAAACAGGATTGCCAAAGTGTGTGTTTGTTCATGCTCTCTGGGGATGTTGGCTCAGCAGCCAGACCCCACAGGGATTTTATTCAAGATGACCACAGGGTGATGTCTGGAGTGACTCAGAGCATGCTTGGCTGAGCTCAGGCAGCCGTGCCCAGCTGAGCTGCTGCTGTCATGGGATACAGTCCTTGAGGTCTTGTCAGCTTTTACTTGTGGGAAATTGGAATAACTGGGGAAACCCAGGCTAGCAACCATCTCTGATGCTTCTGGAAGGCTCCCTGCCATTCCCTGTGACTCACCATGTCCAGTCCCTTGGTACACACACTGCAGGATGCACAGGTGCAGCAGGTTTCCCCCCCAAGACTGGCATAGTCAGTCCCTCTGTCATCTCTGAGGAAGGGAGTGCTGCATCAAAACAGAAAGAGGGAAAACTTTGGTTGGATATACAGAAGAAATTCTTCCCTGTGAGGGAGATGAGGCCCTGGCACAGGGTGCCCAGAGCAGCTGTGGCTGCTCCTGGATCCCTGGAAGTGTCCCAGGCCAGGTTGGACAGGGCTTGGAGCAACCTGGGATAGTTGGAGGTGTCCCTGCCCACAGCAGGGGTGGAACAAGATGAGCTTTAGGGTCTCTTCCAACCCAAACCATTCCATGACTCTGTGTCCCCAACAGCATGTGGATAACGGGGGTTTTGGAGATCACCTGCCTCACAGAGATTTTTGGAGCCTGGTTGTGCCTGGTCCCCAAAGCCACAACCCTTACTGGCCACATGTGAATCAGCGTAGCCCCTGGCTTGGTTGTGCCTTAGAACTGAGTCAAATGGTGGCACGTCCCAGGTCACTGTGGCCACTGGCAGGTGTCAGGGCTGATAAGGTGGGGACAATCTGCTGTGTGCCAGTGTGGAGCCCCCGGCCAGGCACTGACCACACGGCGCCACACACACGGCTCAGAGCAGCACCTGGCAGGGCAGAGCAGGAACTGAAGATGTTTCATAACCAACAGCAGTGGAGGAGATGAGGAGCTGGGCACACACTGCTTCAGACATGCTTCTGACAATTCTCTGGCTCCAGACTGTTTCAACTTTAGCTGAAAAAGGTTGAGCTATTAGTTCATGGTGCGGAACAGAACTGCCCGAGGCTCGTGAGGCCAGGGGGATGATGTGAAAGTCAGAGAATTATTTTGTATGAATGCTCTTTTTCTTTTTTTTCACTCTTTCCCTAAGTCCCTGAGGCTTTTCAACCTTTAAATCTGTACTTGTGTGTGGTAGCTGCATTGACCAGCTCTGTCATGTCAATAACCCATGTCACACAGCATTCTGGAGGGCTCGTTGGCACTGGGGAACATTTCAGCTCATCCTGGTGCTGGGATCCACTTCCAGAGTTGTCTTCTAAATTAAACTGACTTGGGTGCACAGAATGGGAGCAGTGGGAATGCTGAGGACTGGAAAGAAGGATCACTGTCAGACCAAGCTGAGGATCCACATGAGCTGGAGCCTTGTGAAAGAGCATCACTACAGTGAGAACAAGCTGCAGAGAGGGTCTGGGATCCAGAGGAGCAGAGGAATATGTCAGTCTCAGCACAGTGAGCACTGAGATGGACACTGAGCATGCCCTGGAAAGCCACCTTCCAAGCAGGAGGCACCTGTGGCACCTTTGCACCCTTATTTGAGAGAGGGAAGTCTCTGTGAACCACTGTTGAACAGGTTCAGTAAGAGGATCAGAGCTGAGAAAGCACATCTGGACTAGTGATTCGTTTGATGAATTCAGGCAGTGATTCTGTCTGCAGGTTATCAGAAAAAAAAGTGCTTTGATTTGCAGAAATTCCTTCATTATTCTCAATTATTCAGAGCACGTTGTGCTGCCTCAGCACTGCTGAGGGAGCTCTCTGTGCAGCACTGGCTGTGATGGTGGCCCCCAATCCCATCCTGGCCTCTCAGGTCAGTGCCTGACACGGTCCCTGTGCTATGACTTCTGACCAAGACTCCAGTGCAGTGCAGAGAAGAGCAGCAGGATTCCATCCTGCCTGAAGAGCTTTCCTTGGGGATTTCTTACACCAGGGATGTGTGACCAAAAGTGTGACAAATGGCTGAGGCGATGCATGCCTGCCATCACCCCAAATGGAAGCCAGTGTGGCTTTCTGAAGTGGGAGATGCACTCTGAAGTGGGAAAACTTGCTTTTACAAATGTTTCACTGGAGTTTAGCAAGAAAGCTGGGGACATGAGGTACATCTACCTGTCAGAGCAGCTGTGGTTGCCCCATCCCTGGAAGTGTCCAAGGCCAGGTTGGACAGGGCTTGGAGCAGCCTGGGCTAGTGGAAGGTGTCCCTGGCCATGGCAGGGAGTTGAACTGGATGGGCTTTAAGGTCCCTTCCCACACAAACCATTCTGGGATTCTGTGATACCTGGGAGGGGCTTTTGGCCAGCTGCATGGTGAGCTCAATCAAAGCTGCCAGCTACAGCCTCAGCATGCACAGGGCGAGGAATTTTTAAGAGAACAGAATAAAATGTGCAGCATGACCGTCGCCATTCCTGAGTCACGTCAGTAGCACGGCTTTGAATCCCAGCCTCTGCCAGATGGCTGTGGGGCAGCCTTAGAAGTTGGCACCACAGCACTCCCCTCTGTCTCCCTCCTGAGCACCGATCTCTGCACTGTTTTTATGTTGTTTGCAGAGATTTTGCTAAGGAATCCCCAGCAGCCAAGCGTTACACAGAGCACTGAGGTGAGTGGCTCACAGGCACAAATTAAAATTGGCCAGGCCATGACATCTATGATGGCTTAAGCCACCAGCCCCAACTGCCCCACAGAGGCCTTGAGCCTGCCCTGCCTGCCCCACACATCCTCCTTGAGGGTCAAACTTTTCTGTTGAAGCCCAATCACTGTCTATCATTTTTGACACAGCCATGAGGACATTCGAAAACGCTTTTCAATGAAAACAAAACCCAGCGCTTTTGTTTAATTTCTTGGTGCTATCAAAAGCTGCTCACTGCCCTATTTTTAGCTCCCCCAGAACAAGCTGCATGAGCCGGTGAAAGGAGCAGCATGCTGATGAGGGGGTGTTAATGAATCCCAACCTCCCACTGCTCCCACACACAGGCTGAGCCCAGCAGGGCTCTCCAGCTGCCCACACTGGGCATCCCCCACCTCAGAGTGCCCCAAATGGGGGTGTTGATCTCTCCTTGCTGTGCCCATGAAGTGCAAGTTGGCAAAGACCTCGGAGGAGTACTGAGACCTGTTGGTTCCTCAGTAGCATCTTCCTGCTGGGACAGAGCAGTCCAGTGGAGCCCAGCATGCCAGGGGATTCATGGATGTGCTCAGTCCCTGCTGAATTGCTTCCACCTTTGGCTCAAGGTTTGAGCTTAGGTGTGCTGGGTGAAATTCCCATTGTGAGTCCTTGTTTGGAAAAGAACTGCTTCACGGAGAGTTTTGTCCCAATGAATCACACTGGAAGGAGATGGCAATGAAGCACAGCTGGATGCTGGGGAAGGGCAGCACTTTCAGCTCCCTGGAATATGCTACTGAAGAAGGAATAAGCTTGACCCAGATACATGAAATAACACGGTCCCTGACAAAGCACTGCAGCAAGAGCTAGAATTTCACATTTATTAAAAAAACACAGATACACAGCCCAGATCTAGGGATGCACTGGGATAAAATGGCATCAGCATAGGCTGAATCCAGCTTGATACGTGGGGTCGTAGGCTGGAGACACACACATGACACAACACCAGTGGGTCATCAGCAAACAGCAGTGAGTTTAATATGGCTGCCCTTTCTACAGGGGCTTTGGATTTCCCAGACTCAGATAGTTGATTGGATGAGCAGTGTCTGGCACACTGAGCAGGTGTGTGTGTGTCCCAGAGCACTCACTGCACCACAAGCAAGTTCATTAGCAAGCAAGTGGCCCATCACTTAATCACCTGTGTGGTGTCATTGACCTTGTGTCCCATTTCAGGGAGGGAGGTCACTTGCTTCCAGCACCCTGCTCTGGGACAGTGTTTACTCCTTACTGGGAGTAAGGAGTAAAAGCCTGTGGTTGCTCATCTCGAGTGCTGCCAGCCAGGCCCAGACAAGCAGCCTGTTAGTTCTTGTCTAAAACCAGAAATCTGGATGGAAACCTGAAAGCAAAATACCCCATCCCTGTGAAAAATGCCTGCAACAGGCATGTCCCTCTCCATTGGCAGGAGGACATTGAATTTCCCTCTCCATTGGCAGGAGGACATTGAATTTCCCTCTCCAAGGCAGCAGCCACTGGGAAACAGGTACAGCAATAACAAATGGAAGATGTATCCAAAAAAGAAATAGTTGAAGTTTCTTTGCCCCAGCGGGTCTGCCTCATCATCTCATGAAGCCAGGACCTCATATGAGGTGGCTGGTGGTACTGGCAGGAGATGCCCACAGTCTGCCAGGCCCAAAGTCTGCACAGAACTGGTGTGGGAAGAGCCAGTGGTGATTAATGCCTCATATTTCACCCCAGAGGTCCCTAAAGCCTCCTGTTTGGGTGAGTGTTCCAGCACCTTTGGTGTTGGTCTGGTTTTGTTCATTTCTAAGTTGCAGTGAAACTCCCAGAGGTGGTACTGGAACACCCCTGGCTCTGCTGTACATCTCTGGACAGCACAGGACACGTGCAGGGCTGTTCATTCTGTGGGGAGGCAGCATCCCTGTCTGCCATCAGGATAGAACCAGAAGATGTGTCTCCCAGGTAGCTGCCATGGGGAAGGATATCATCTTCCCATGTATTTCTGGTGGCTCTAAAAAGTAATTCCAAATAGATTTTGGCATCATCTTCACTCTTTTTCTGAGAGGTGTCCCACAGCAGGGACCCCTCCACCATGTGCAGCCAGTGTGGTGTGACCAAAGGGGTGAGGAGTGGTGACATTCCTCGTTACCCACAGGCAGAGGAACTGCCCTTGGGGACCCCATTCAGCAGCTGTGGGAGGTGGTCCATTCTCCTGGTCCCCTTTTCCAAGTGACTGAGCTGATTCCTCCAGGCCATTGAACACACGGGTTCCTGTTCCTCACAGCTGGCCTTGGGGCATTGCTCCCTGTTCCTGCCCATGCTGGGGCTCCTCAGGGAATCTCACAGCTGCCCTCCAGCCTTTTGAGGAGTTGAGGATTTTGGCCAGAGGATTTTAACTGCTGAAGGCAAGCCATCCAAAGAGGACCACAGCTCCTGGCTGGGTAGCTGCACACCGGGGAGGAAACAGCACGTGTGGTCACATGTGCTGCCTCTGGAACAGGCTGTGGAGCATCCTCTGCCCACAGGAGAGCAGAGGAAGGAGGAAGATGCTGTGGACAGCAGAGTGATGAGCCCTAATGGAGCCACAGACACTGAAGTTACCTCCTGCACTGGGATGTGTGGTCCTCTCTCCATGCCTGTCATCATTCCCAGGTTAACGTGCCCTTCGGGAGGCCACGGTGACACCTGCTCAGCCAGAGGCAAAGAGTAGCCACTGCTGTTCATGGTGTGGGGCTGCTGGAGACCCGCTGAGCCCCACGTGCCCCTCACACACAGAGCTGGAAGGGAGGGGAGGGACGGGACTCACTGCAGAGGGACCAAACTGAGCTGGGGATCGGAGGAGCTGGCTGTGGCCAGCCCTGGGGGTGGTTTCCAGGAGTGAAACTCCTATGGGCTGCAGGCTGAGGCCAGCCTTGGGGCTGGGAGGTGCTGGAGCTTATCCTGACTTGCCCCACACAAAACCAGGCTGTGATCCCACCTTGGTTCCCCTCAAACCACCTTTGGTGTGGGGTATGTGGGATGTCCAACTCCCCCACAGGGTGCTGGAAAAAGAGATGAAGCAGTGCTTCAAAGGCAGCCCAGAACTCCCTGGATTCTGCAGGAGATTCACTGCATGTGAGGAAGCCCCTCTCCTGCTCCAGTGCTCAGACAGATTGTGCTGCCAAGCCCAGCCAGCCCAGGCACACTGAGTCGATGGCATTGCCCGTCCCCACAGCAAGGGGGATCCTGTTCAGCTCTCACAGGGAGTGTCCTGCCCAGGGCTGCCTGGGCTCTGCCTCCCTCGGTACCAGCCCTGACACAGAGCAGCACCAGCAGAGCTTCACCTGCCATATGAGAGCTCCTGAAAGCCCTGACAGCTCCCGGGGCCTCAGTTCCCAACTGGGCTGGAGAGGCAGCTCCTGCTCTGCCTCTGCTGTGGTGGGGCAACAAGACAGGCTCTTTATGGCAGCCAGATGTCCAAACAGAGCCAGGAAGGGCAGCTGTTGCCAAAAGGATCTGCTCCCTGTGTTCCTGGGTAGTTCCAGCACCATGGCATCCTTCTCCACTAAAAACAGGGAACACCACCAGCACACCCCAACGGCACAGCCACAGCCTCAGGGCTGGCAGCAGGGCTGGTGCCACGAATGGGAAGCAGAACCATGGCTGAAGACAGTGTCATCACACTGTGACAGGGGCAGGGCTTTGGCCAAGTGCTGTTGCATGGCCACTTACGTGCTGCATCTGGCCACTGAACAGCAAAATGCCTCAAAAAGGCACTGGCTGGGGAAAGGCAAACTGTCACAGGGATGCATGTGTCACACAGCTGGAAAACACAAAGTGATGTCCCTGCACCCACATTGCTATAGCTGGACAAAACAGAGCAAAATTATCTATAAAGGCTTATCCACGTTTATCCCAAATTCCCCATGTATGCCTCTGCCTTCCCACATGTGCTGTTGACAGCACAGCAGCATTTAGGGATGTATTGCAGACTTTCCTGGGAAAACACACTTAAAAATCCTAATCTGAGCCTTGTACTCATCTGACCTACTCAGCACCACAAGATGTGCGTAGCAAATCATCTAGGTACCGAGTAATTAGAGCCTGGTGCTAATAAACAAGCAACAAACTCATAATTATCTGCAGAAGTTTTGATGAATGATTTTTGGAAAGCCCTCCACGACTCTTGCTAAGTTTGGAAGGACTCAAATCTATCTGTGCCTGCGGGAATGAGTCAGTGGGAAGGACAATCACTCCTGGCAGTAGCATGGGGCTATTGCTGATGCCCTGGCTTGGGGAGGAGGGTTCTGTGCCCCACGAGGTCTCTGGAAAAGCTCCAGTTCTTGGTCCCTGTGGAGCAGGGCAGAGAAGCTGTGCTTCTGTGCGCAAGGAGACCCAGAGTCCGCGCAGGGACAGCGGCGGTCGGGCTGGCCTCGGGTGGTCCTGCACAGGTGGCTCTGGTGGCCATCCAGTGCACGCCTCTGGTGTCCCGTCCAGCCAGAGGGGGCAGGGCAGGCACCATGGCCCGGGGTCAGTGGTGAGGGGCTGGCAGGGATCTGCCCCGCAGTGCTGCCTGTCCGCCCTCGCCCTGCCTGCTTCCCAGCATGGCTCCTGCTGCGGTGCAAAGCCAGGAGAGCTGCCTCTCACTCAAAAAGGGCTTGGCAGCACCTGATCCCAGCCAGAGGTAATGGCAGCACCGGGTGGGAACCCACCCGAGGCTGATTCTGGAGCAGGCAGCACGCAGGGCTGTGCAGCACTGCTCTGGGGGAGTCCTGCTGGGGCAAACCCACCGGTGACACGGAGGGCGTGAGGCCACCTTTGGCCAGACCTTCACCTGCAAACATCCACTGTGCAGGAAGGGGCTTCTCCACCCATCCCTGCTGTGCTCAGCTCGGGGCTGGGTTCCCTGTTCTGACAGGGTCCCACTATGGTGACCCCTGGGCTCTGCTCCCCCAGCCCCACATCTCTCTCTGCACGTGGGGATGGAGATGAAGGCTGAGGATGAGGCTGAAGCACACATCATCTCAGCTCCATCACCTCAGTCTCCCATCCGTGGTTTGTGCCTGGGCTCAGCACACACCCAATCCCTCGGGACTCTCCTGGGTTGTGCTGCTGCTCCCATCAGGACAGGCAAGCCCTGGGAGCACGAGGCACTCTGTGGTGATGCTCTGCAAAGGCTGTGGGCAGCACAGCTCCCCTGCCCACTGTAGCCCACACAGCAGTACCCTGGGGTTCCCAACAGGTCCCCCACCCCTGCCTCCTGCAGAATGCCCAGGGAGGTGCTGAGCTCTCCCCAGCCCACTGAGCATCAACCCCTTCCAATAGCAACATCCCCCCAGGAAAGCAGCATCCCGTGCACTGGGCCAGCTCTCCTGCCCTCCTGAGCTGGTGGAAATACTTTTTTCAAACCCGTAAACCTTTGTGAGTGGCTATAAAGTTGCAAAAATTCACCCAGCGCACTGCAGCGCCTGTGAGGACTGACCCAGGTACTCCCTGGGGCTGCCTGCTGGAGGGGGCACCAGGCAGCACAGTTCCAAATGTTCTGCTCAATATGAAAATGAATTGAAAGTGGTTTTTTCCTCACTCTGTCAAGCCAGCAGTGTGTTCCCCAAACACAACTCTCAGCTGGCTGATGGGTGTCTCAGAGGGCTCCTTCACTGACAGGGTGAAACACCTGAAGCAGAAGTGCTCTCCAAAAGTCCTCGTAGCCCTGGTTTGTGATGATTTATCCTTGGCAGTGAGGCAGAAGCCATTGGATGGATGTGCCTGTGAAGGAACACATTTCTCCTGAGAGCTGCAATTACGAGCTGTATGAGAGTGAGACCAACTTTTACAGCAGCAGCAAAGCAGTTCCACAAACCCTGGGATGTGACCAGCATGAGGGGACAGTGTTGGGAAGTCTACTTCCATCAAACAAGCATCAGATCTCCTTAAAACCTTATACTGACGTTCTCTTTGCATCTGTGAGTTGCTGGGAAGGTGAGAAACTTGCCTTACTTTAAGTACATGGGGAGGTATGACAATCCTCCTGGAGCTTTAAAAATAAAAAAATAAGTGTGAGTTCCCTGCTCTGCAGGAATTTGGTACCAGCTGAAGACTGAGATCCTCGGATAGCTGCACAGTGGTCTGGTCAAGCAGGAGCCTCTCTGGAAAACAAGGAGATAAACCACCTCCATAGGAACACTTCAGAGCTCTTAGATGTGAAGGCTTTGCCTTTTGTCTCCATCCAGATGAAGAATATTTCTGTTTTGCCATGCCAGGGGAGTGGACCATCCCCAGGGTGCGGGGGCAGCCGGGATGCCCGGGTGGCTCAGCACCCTGGGTCCCATCTCTCTGGGAATGGAGCGTGGGCTGGTGGGCATTCAAAGCTCGTGGTGGAGATCCCACCACAATCCTCAGTAAATGGTTTGAGGAACTAATTGCCCTCCTAATGAGCTGAGTGAAGTGTTTCCCCTCTGAAGTGCTGGGTGAGACTCCCTGCTCTGCTCTTGTGCCAGACCTGTGTTAGGTGAAAGAAGCTTTTCCCACTCAGCGTCAGCTCCCCACACAGATTTTCATGGACTGGACTGGCGTCACCATGGCCTCTGCTACAGGGAGTAGCTGAAATTTTGAAGCCTCACCACAGCTTTTCAGCTTCTCTGCATAGTTTTAGCTCCCTTATGGAATGTCCCTTCGCTCCACCAGCCCCAGCAGCAATGGAGGGGGCAAGACAGTCAGTGTATGTGTACACCTGTGCTTGGCTCCATCCTCCACCTCCTCTTCCTCCTCCAGACTTCAATTTCCCATCAAGCCTGACCATCACTTTAATTTGGAGCCAGCACACACCACTCTGCTCCCCAGCCCCATGCCTGCCGAGGGAGGAGCAGAGCAGCAGGCAGTGCACCCTGTAGGACCTGCTAGACCAGGTGCCTTTTCCACAGGGAATTCCTCTCCTGACACCGGGGAGTCACAGCTGCCTGGGGGAGGGGTGCAGAGAGGAAGGGGCTCAGGGAGGCTTCACTTGAACCTCACATGTGGACCTGAGGGCTGACAACCTGTGATGAGGTGGCAACCATATTCATGGGTAGGGTCTTCTCCCGCCAGGCTCAGCCACATCCATCACTGTCCTTGTCACCTCAAGCACAGCCTCACCTGCTGTGCATTTAAGCATCCGTGGCTCTCCCAGCTCCTCTCACTGAGCAGCAGCACATCACGTTGTTCTTGAGATGAGCTTCTCTCGATCTGGTTTGCATTTTGTTCTATTCTGCATGGCCTGCCCCAGTCTCATCTGACTGGCTTGCCACAGTGGCACACAATGGGGCAAGCTCCACTCTCCGGGCTGCCTAAAAGCTCTTCCTGCTGGACAGGAACCAGCTCCCATCCCAGAGCTGTGTCCAGCTCTCTCCCTGGGTTTCAGCCATAAGATAGACTCCGTGCCTGTTCCTCAGGTTAGCTGCCTCCCAGGAGGCTGCCTGCTCCCACTGCCCAGATAAACATCTGGGCTTCACCATTCCCACTGCCCAGATAAACATCTGGGCTTCACCTGCTGCAGTCTCACTCATCCCCACACCTGTGCCCTGGCAGCTGCTCTGCCTGTGCCACCCCAGGGAGAGACTGTGGGCAGCCAGCCCACAGTGATGTCTGAGACCACGCAGCCTCTGTTTCACAGCCCGATCCAGTAAATGCTGCCAACGTGCCTCCTGCTCCCTCCTCTGCCTCAATAACAAAGACAGCACTGTTTAGGAGCACAGTTATTTACTGGGCAGCGAGCTCAGGACAGCCTCATGTGCCCCACACATAGGGATGGGCACCTGCTCAGCCAGAACAGGGATCCTGCTCTGGCAAACCTCAGTCCTGCCTCCCCAGTTCCCTGCCCAGCACGTGCTCCTACCCAGAGGTGTTCCTGTGAGCCCCAAGGAAGGATCTGCTGTCATTTGTCTCTCCTTAAATTCCCTCAAGCTCAGCATTCATTTTTTCTCTCACCTTCCAGCTGATGAGGTGTGAAGAGGGAGGAGGAATCACTTGCTGGGTGCTGCAGGCAAGGGGGTGGGGGAATATAGAAGCTGTGAGAGCACATCTTTCCTTTTTGGAAAGTCTTTGATATCTTTTGAGTGCAGATGATGACTGCTGAGGAAATTTTGAGTGCTCTGGAGTGAGCATACTGCTTTTTTCTGGTTATAAGCCTGACCTAGGTCTTACTAAGTGCATATTTGCTTTGTTTAATTTGTAAGGTAGCCTAATGCTGGGGTGAAAAAACTATAGTAGTGGAACACCTGTTACCAGTCAGTGTGTGAGGCTCAAAGAAAGTGGGAGGTTCATGTGAAGGTGGAAGGGCTGCCCTGAGTGTGTGTGAGCCCTGAGCTGGGGAGGGGGAATGCTCCTTGCAGCACGGTGAGTCGGGGCAGCTCTGGTGATGCCAGGATCTGCCTGGGGCTGAGGAAGGCAAACCAGGTTTGGCTGCTGAGAGCTGGCTTCTCTTTTGCACAGCACAGGGGTCACCTGAAGCATTCCCCAAGCCAGGGTGGTCACTGTGGGAGCCCCATGAGAGCAGCCTGAGCCATCCTTGGCTAGGACCTGGTGAATGCAGGTGTGGTGTAACTTCCCTTTCCCTTTGTGCTGGCACAGGGATGTGTGTGTACAAGGGCACATTCTCAAATGCAGCTTTGGAAGTGTGTCAGAGGAAGGAGAAATAGTCATAAAAACGCATTAGAAATCTCTGTGCTTCGAGTGCCAATATTCCCCTTGGATGTTCCATCGAGCAGGTCCAGCAGCCTGAAATCAAGTTCATGGGGAGCGCTCCAGCAGTGCTGCCCTGCTCCTTGCAGTGCATGCCCCACTGAGTGCAGTGCTGTTTGTGGCCTTGGGAGTAACTTCTGTACTTCCTTCTTGTTTTATTTCCTACTGAACTGATTGTTTAGGGGTTAAATCGTGTCCTTGGGTGCACGGCTGGATGGGCTTGGGCCCCTTTCCCATTCAGGGGCTGGTACAGGTGCAGCTCAGGCCACCACAGCTGGCTTTGCGTGTGGGATATCGTGCAGAATGCAGAATTACAGGTGTGTAACACTGACCCCTGAGCTCTGCAAGCACCGTGCATGTTTTCCCAACATGAGTATGTGACAGTGGGGACCCACAGCACAAGGATGCCAGGGAAAAGTACAGGCAGCATGTCATCCCTCTGCATGCCTGACCTGAGGGACTCAGGAGCCTTTTCCTTGGCACCACAGGACTTTGTGAGCAAATCTGCTGTGAGCTCTGGCACGGGAGAGTGCAAATGGCATTGGCAGTGCAGAGATGTGCAGGAGGTGGCTGGAAACCTGGCTGGATAGTTCTCACCTGTCAAAGCCTGCCTCCTTCCCCTCTTGAGGGTCCTGGGGAGGGGAGGCAGAGCAGGGGACTGCTCACAAACAGGGTGACACAAAGTCCTGTGACCCTTCTGAAAGAGCTGGGCTGGACTGCGGGAGCATCCGGAGTTGGTTTGAATACAGAAAAGGGAGGGACTTGGGAAAACAGATTTTCCTCTTAGAAATCAGCCCTCAGAGCCCGTGGGACAGCTCATCTGGCTGCTGGGGCTTCAGCAGGTCTGTCAGACCACGGGGCCTTGACAAAGGGCAGGACACTGCCACTGAGCCCTTGTGTGAGGACGAGGCATCGCTCTTATCCAGCAGAGTAAATTCTGGGACAGATGAGGACTCCACCTCCCTCGCCATGGGAGAGAGCTGGAGCTGGTATCAGGCTCTGAAATTCCAGGCCTCAACATGAGGTGGTGCACAGCATCCGCTTCTATCCCTGCTCTGCTGCTCCCCTCGCAGCGGGAGGGAGCGAGGGCCAAATGCCTTTGGGGAAGAACTGGGGATACAGGAGGTGCTAATGAGGGCTGGAGAAATGAAATCATCAAAATGTAGAAAAGAATAGAGAAGAAATTCTTCTGGGGGAATTCATCCATCCAGCCCTGCTCATCTCCACACTGCCTGCCTGCTCCTCAGAAGGAGTGGGAAGAGGGATGCAGAACTTAAAAGGATTTTTTTCCTCTGTGCTTTCCACAGGAAGAACAAATTTTCGAGGGGGAATCCTGCTTTATAGCCTCGTGTTATTTATCCAGTCGGCATCCCAGGCACGCGGCGCAACTCGAGTGTTTCCATTCCTGTCTATGCAATGTGGATGTGAGTGCAGAGCAGCCTTGGGCAGGAAAATTGCAATTCCCTGAGTCCAAGCAACACGCTCACAACCGTGTGATGCAGAAACTGAGACGGTCCCTGTTCAAAAGTGGCTGCTCACCACTTGCCATTCCAACACCGATACGCCTTTGTGGGCAGATGATCTCCCCACCCTGGACTGCTCAGCACATCAGCATGAGGAGCTCTGCCCTCCTGCTGTCCTGCAGCTCGTTAAAGTGCCATTTGAACCCTACCCCTTCTGTGTTTTGAGTACCTGCACAGACATGACAGCACAGTAATTGTAAATATTTGCCCAAGGTCACCTCTGACACCTCTGCCGATTAATGCAGGATCCCAGCTAATCTGACACCCATCAGGCCTCGAGGGAGGCTGGCATTTGCAGTGATCCGTGAGGAAAACCGAGGGACTCAAATACACTCTTGTCTCTGAGCTATGGTCTGGTGGGTCCCAGCCCACTCTGGGCCTTGGCATTGGGTCTGTTCAGCAGCTGGAGCCACAGCTGCACACATCCACCACAGCCCCTCAGCTTGGGAGGGCTGGCAAGATCCTGCAGAGCAAAGGGGGCACCGGGGCTGGTCTCCACTGGGGCATCCCAGCAGCTGCTCCAGCCCCACGAGCTGGTTCCCAGTGTGCCGAGGGGACACTGAGACTGATCTCTGCTGTGTCACCCCCACAGCTGCTCCAGGCCCCTGTGCTCCCTGGCCCTGCTCATTCTGCAGTGAGGCTGGCACTGGAGCTGGGAGCTAGAGGGACATGGGCACACTGTGGAGCTGGCCACCGCTTCGCAGTGCCACCATCTGGGCTTTGTGGCTTTGTGTCCCCAGCTGCTGTGGGAGGAAGGCTGAGACTCTCAGAGGTCAGGGCTGAGCTGCCACTGGTATCTGCACCCCAGCACTGCGGCGAGTGCTGGGCAGTCAGGTTGTCACCCAGAGATCCTTGGTGATGGGACTTTGCTGTGGCCTCCAGCCATCTGCTCATTGTCACTGGTCTCAGTTCCCTGCAGCCTAATGTGCCATGTCTGGGGGCTGCATATCTCTGCTGTTGCCCAGCCATGGGCTCTGGCTCTGCTCAGAGCCTGAACCCACCCCTGGCTACCTGCTGTGGGCTACAGGTGGCTCTGAATTTGGAAAAGTGGCTGTAATTTCCTGCCTGTCCAAGGGTCAGAGGATGGGGCTCTGGTCAGGCTGTTCACTCACCTCACATTGCTCTGCACAGATGTCTTGGTTTACAAGGCAGTATCTGCTAGGCAAAGGCAGCAAAGCCTCCCTTGGAATGGAGAATGTAAAACCCCCTTCCTCTGGATTATTAGAATTGTGAAATTAAGGGGCTCTCAGGCAGAGAGGTGGGGGTAAGAGTAGCAGTTTTTGCTAATATGTGCAATAAAGCAAACACACAACAGCAGCTCTGGCGTTAACCCCAAACAGACCCAGACCCAGTGAGAGCCTTGCGGCGGCAGCACTTTCCCTTCGCTGCAGTTCCGGGCACAGCCGGCAGGGGCGCTGCAGCTCCCGATGTGCAGGGCAGGTGCGGTGCTCCCCACGCGGCTGCAGGGGGCGCTCCGGCGCGGGCTCGGCAAACACGCGGTGATGGCGGCGTGCCCGAGGCGGGAGGGAAGATGGAGGAGAAACGCCGCTCTACGGAAACCCCGGGGCAGCCGGCCCAGCGCCTCCAGCAGGACTCTCAGGAGCAGCAGGCTGGAACAGCAGGGATGAGAAGGAAAGAAAATCCCAGGCTGGTGGGCGAGATGCACCAGGAACTGCACAGCAGCAGCTGGAACTGTGGGGCGTCCCGGCCGGGCGTGCAGAGCCCAGAGCAGCGCCGAAGGAACAGCGGGAGATCGGGATAGCGGTGACCCAGGTCCAGTCAGGGCAGAGAGAAGAGGCACGATTCCCCGGAGAGCACGAGCAGAGGCCGGTCCATCTCTCAGGCTGGTGATGAACTGTCCCCGCAGCAAGCGACAGCCGTCCCCGTCCTCACCCGGTGCCACCCAGGCAGCAAGAGAGCGAGGCTGCCCCCAAACTCGCCTTTTACCTGCCTCGTAGTCTCGCCATGGTTCTGCCTTTTCCCCCAGCCCTGTTCCAAGCACCCAGTTCTCAGTGCCTCCCAACCTCCAACAACAGATATAGAGACAAAGGCTGGTCCCAGGGCAGCTCCAGATTCTGTGATTTGGCCACAAGTGCCTGGGCTTGTGCTTTCATTGCTAGAAAATCAGAGATGGGGTTTAATGCAGACAACATGGTGCATATTAACTCCCCTGTCATCAGACCCTGCTGGAAGCAAGCATTTGTGATCCCACTGCACAATGAACCAGGTGAGAACCAGGCCAGCCATGGTGGTGGTGGCAGCCTTGGCTGCTCAGCGGCCTTGCATCTGTCCTGTCTCACTGGAGGGCCGCAGCAGGACAGCTGCCGTGTGCTCAGAGTCCGCCCAGACCAACAGGGTGCCTGTGTGTGTGTGTGCAGTGATGACAGCGCTCAGGGCACAGAGGAGGCGCCTGCTGGTCCCGGCTCACAGCGCCTGCTCCAGCACCTGCCGGCAGCTTGCCCAGCCTCACCTTCAGATGCACCAGGAGCCTGGATGTATTTTTCCTCATGTTTATTTTTAAAAGATGGCTCATTTTACACTCTGGGCAGACTTCAAATATAAATAACCTGTGCCACATGTCCCCATACTACCAAGGAATAAATTATAGTTCTGGGTTCCCCCTCCCATGTTTCCCTTTGATGTTATTGCTGTGGATACATATATATGTGCACTTTGCATGTAACAATCCAACCTCACCCAGAGCTGGCTTGCTGTATGGAGAGCACTGGGACGTCCCTTTGTGATGCTGAACTAGGTGGTGAAAACCCCATTTAATTAATTTTTCATTTTGAAAAAAATAAATGTGTTGAAAGAGCTGCTGTCAGGGTACCAAGTCTCACCATAAACACGAGGACATACGATGCCATCCATCGCATGGGGACACACAGTTCCCCATATCTCATAGGGACACACACTGCCCTCCACCCCACAGCAGCACACGGTGTCCTCCATCCCATGGGAACACGCACTGTCCCCCACCCCGTAAAGACCTGACTCTAAGCCCACAGGAACACAGAGTGCCCCCCACGCCACGGGAACACGCACCGCCCCGACCCCACGGGGGCACACGCCACGGGAACACGCACCGCGCCGACCCCACGGGGGCACACGGTGTCCCCACGCCCCGCGCGGTGCCGCCCCGGGCCGGGAGCGCTCTCGGCGCCGCTGCCGCGGCCTCACCTGCGGAGGGGTGGGGCCAAGAGGGAGGGGCNGGGCCGGGGGGGGTTCCCGCGGGCCGGTTCCCGCGGGCCGCCGGTAGGTACCGGCATCGGGGCGGGAGGCGGCACCGAGTCGGGGAGGGAATGCTGCGACCCACTGGTAGGTACCGGGGCGGGAGGAAGCGCTGAACCGGTCGTCGGGGCCCCGGCGCGGCCCTTCCCGCGGGTTTGCAGCAAGTGCCGGGGCGGGGGGCCGCCGCCTTTCCCGGGAGCCGATGCCGGCTCCGCCCGCTCCCAATCGCCTCTCCCGGTTGCCGAGTGCGTCTGCCAGCCCGCCCCGGCACCTTCCGCCGCTTGGCGGGGAGACCCGGGTGGCCTGTCCCCGCCCGGGGCTTCACGCGGCCTTCCCGTTCCCCCGGTCCGCCGAGAGCCGTCGTGCTGGGCAGCGGCGGTGCCTTACGGGCGGAGCGGGTACGACCTCGCCGGCTCCCGGCTCCCTGCCCGCGGCTTTAGGGATCCCGCGCCCAGCTCTTCATGCCCCCGCCGTTCGCCCTCGCCCCGGGTTTTACGGTGGAGAGTGTCGTATCCCTCCCGCCACGCAGCCCCGTGCCGGCGCTCCGGCTCCCGGCGGTCTGTGGTGCCGGGCTGTCGTCGCTGCCGCAGAGCCGATGCGGGGCCGGTGCTGCCCTGATCCTCCTGGGCCCCCCCATACCCCTTCCCCCAGCGCGGCCGGAATGTGATGAACTCCAGGGCCATGGAAGTTCATCGGTAGCGGGCTCCGTGACCGGCGCAGGGGAGAGACGCGGCCACGTGTGGGGGTCTGCCAGCGCTGCTCCCCAGGGCAGCGGGGTCGGGAGGCATTGCCGGGGTACTGCCCGCGCTTTGGGGTGTCACTGCTGAGCTGGCAGCGGAGTGTGTTTGTTTGCACCCGGGATCTGTGTAGCTGCTGGAAAACGTGCCCGAGTGACACCTCGTTCTCGCGCTTTATTTTCGCGTTTTGCCTCAAAAAACATCCCAACCGCAGGTTTATTGCCCCTATGCGCACAGCTGGCGAGGGCTGGAGTGCGGTGAAGGGCCGTTCTGCCCAGCGGTCTGCGGAGTTTCTGGCGAGGAGAGATGGCTCTGCTTGCTCCGTCATTCCCGCAAGTCCGGACACGCCGGCGTTAATGGCTCCTGCCCTTCCTGGCTGTCGCCCAGGTCTCCCCAGCCAGCCCGGAGGTTTCGGCTCAGCTTTTGTTGTCGGAAGGCGGCTTCAAGGAGACCGGCTCTGCCGGAGGAGCTGCCGCAGCCGGGTGGGAGCTGGCAGCGGTGCCTGGCGGAGCACAGGGCACTGTTGACTCCCAGGTTGCAGGGGGGCATCACCGGGCAGCGTCTGGCAGATCTGGGAGGTGCCACCGGCCTGTCGGCGGGGCGTTGAGTGTGGGCTCGAGCTGCTCCTAGACCTTTCTGCAGTGCCCTTCCCTCCTGTCCCCCACCTGGCTGTAGCGGGCGGTGAGCCTCGGTCTGTGCTGGAGGGGCTGTGCAGGGCTGCCTCCTCTCCTGCGAGTGCCACGAGCTCTGTGCTGAGGTTCTCGCTGCTGCATTTCACCATCGAGGAGCAGACTGGAGGCTTGGCTTGTGCCCCTGACCAAGGGCTAGTAAAACCGGCCGTAGTACAGAGGGAGGGAAGGAGGGAGGCTGGCCCAGGCAGCAGTGCTGGGATGCTCCTTGAGGATGCTCCTGGGAAAAGGTAGTAAGTGCAATAGCAATAGGAGGAGGAAGGATGAATTGATGCCAATGACAGCAGCAGCTGTCTCGGTTCAGGCAGGTGGCTACAGAGCCCTGGGTGTGCCGGCTGCCGAGATCCGAGCTGGGTCTGTGCCCTGAGCAGCCTTCCATGGCGGCCGGGAGGCTGTGCCTGTGCACAGCCCACGTCCTGCCTGGTTTGGAAATGCTGCTTTGCAAAAGAAATGGAGCTGCAGTGGGTGATAAATCCCTGCCTTGCAAAGCGTGCGCTGGGTGAGCTGCGCTGGCCTCCGTGGTACAGACATGGCTCAGGGGTGCGTGTTGCTGTGTGTGCATGTTTGTGAGCAGGGTGGGATTGGCCTTGGGACCATGTGAGATTGATATGTGACTTACTTGTTTGTAAAGCCAGGATTATGTTGTCTCCTGCTCCATCCGCTCTAGGGATGGATAGGTGTTGCCAAACCCACACTGCAACTCCCCTGGGCTCTCTGTGGGTTTCTGAGCTGTCTGCTGGGGCTTCTGTAGTGGGGAGGGGTGCCTTGGACCTTTTAGCCCTTGGGTCAACCCCTGGCTTTAGGGGGTTGGTGCATCCTGAAGGCTGGTCACTGGAGAGACCAAGGCTGTCCCGTCAGAGATGCTGGAACCGTAACTGTCTCTGCAGGCTGCACAGCTGCTTCATGAAATGAAGCTGATGAGCAGTGTGATTATTTAGTTCCTCTGGAAGGAGTTGCTGCTGCCGATTACAAACACCTTCTGTAACGAACCCACCTTAGCCTGCTTGGAACCCCTCTGAGGCTGGTGCTCCCCTCATTGGGGTGAGGGGATCTGTGGCTGCTCCCCTGAGCTCCCTGCTGGAGAGGGACAAAGCCTTGGGGAGGCTGGAGCCTGTGGAGTTGCTTTCCCTTCTTTTAGTGTTCTTTGCCTGGCAAGCGAGTGTGTGTTGCAGCCTAATGAGTGCCTGCCTGTACCATCATCTTGTGCAAACGGGCAGCCCTTGCAGCCCCTCTGACTAGCGAGCACCCTGGTGGGGATGCTGATGACTGGCCTCAGGCTGCTGCTTCCAACGCCATCACTCGCTGCTGTGGAGCCTGGGTCCCAAAAATGCCAGGGCAAGGAGGTCACCGGCGGGAGAATGGTGCGTCTGTGTGGCTCTGAATGGCGCCTTGTGCTGTGCGAGGGCGGGGAGCGTCTCACCCCTCAGATCCTGGGCGCCTGCGTGTGTTCCTACACAGTGCTGGAAGCACTGGGCTGGACCTTCGTGCCAGCAGTCCCAGACCTGCCTCTCATCCATGGGTGCAGGGAGGGGCACGGTGCTGAGCCTGGAGCTGTGTCATCCTTGGGAGAACGTGGGGCAGAGCTAGGCATGCTGCAGCCCTGGCTTTTGGGGTGCCAGTGGTGGGGCCCTGCCAGCATCGGCAGGATGTGATGGCTTCAGCATCTGCCTTTCCCCATCTTTGTCCCAGCCGCTGGCCCAGGGAGCGTGGCCAGTGGCAGAATTGCCCTTTTTGTGCTTCTGGATGCGCTGCACTTTCTCAGGAAACAGCCAATTGTGCTCGCTGGCACTCCATCACTCTGCCTGCTCTGGCCCCCTGCCCTGGGGCCAGGCGGGTCCTGGGGCCAGGGTGGGGACACCCTTGCCCTTGTTTTCTGGGGCTCCCAGCTCACTGCTGTGGGGAAGGCAGCCCCCAGCCCCCAGTAATGCCTGATCTCACAGCAAGGACAGGAGTGGGCTGCTGGCCCCCAGGCCTGCTCCAGTGTGGGAATGGGACTGGGTTACAAAAATCTAGAATGCTGATGGAGGGGGTCAGGCTGGACCACTTTTATCTCCTCCTCATGCAGTCTCAGCTCTGTGGTGCCAGTCAGCCTCCATGCAGCTCACTGGTCCCCATGTCACTGTGGGCTTGGCTTCCTCCCCCAAGGAGCAAACCTGAGGTGCCCTAGGTGCCAGGAGGGCAGGGGACGTCTCTCTGCTGGGGGAGTTCCCTGTGTTTCAGTGCTGCTGTCATCCCTGTCACGGAATCATTAAATAGGCTGAGTTGGAAGGGACCCGTCAGGATCATTAAGTCCAATTCCTGGCCCTGCACAGACACCCCAAGAATCTCATCATCTGGCTGAAAGCATTGTCTGAGTGCTTTTTGAGCTCTGGCAGCCCTGGGGTCATCACCACTTCCCTGGGGGGCCTGTCCCAATATTCAGTCACCTGCTGGGTGAAAAAGCATTTCCTGATGTCCAACCTAAATATCTTGTCCCTGTCCCCCTTTCCCTCCCCCTAAATGGCATCCCTTTCTTCTGTGTGTGTTTGCTCACAGGGGACGTGGGCTGTCCCAGATATCCCAGGGCTCTGGGAGGGGACACTGCACCACTGCAGGTGCCAGCAGGTCCCTGATTGCCCAGGTGTGTGGGAAAGCCTGGTGTGTTCTGTGTCTGCCCCCACCTCAGCCAAGGCTGCCCTGGCATGGTCCAGGAGCATTTTGGACTGTGCTGAACAGGGGGAGTCTCTTAAATCAGAGTGGAAAAGGCTTGTGGTGATTCTGATGGAAACTGTTTATTATTGAAGGGGAGCCTGGCTGGGAGGTCTCAGTGAGGAGCTGCTGCAGGAGCCCAGTGCTGCTGCCAGGTCTTCCTGACAGGGTGGTGGCATCTGGTTTGCTTCCTTTTGGGCATTTCCCACGGGGTTTCCACCCTTGGACAGGAAAAGGGTGCGGATGGGATCCGGCTGGAATGGAATCTCAGCCAGAGCAGCCTGTGAATGAATGGAGACGCTGCTGTCACTGTGTGGGTTAAAAAGCTTCTGAGTTTTTTACTCTCAAAGGAGTAGAGTGACTGAAGGGAAGTGGGGGAGAGGAGGAGGGAGTTGTGTGGGGTTTTTGTTTGTTTGGAGGAGTTCAAGTTTTTTATTTTTCCGGGATTTTTTTACAGATGTTGCAGTTGGATGCTGCAAGCTCTCAGGACTCAAAACAGTGTTTTGTAGATCTCACTGTTTGCTGACTCTGCTAGAGAAGGAAAACCCACGGGCTTGTGAAAAGCCAATGTGAGAAATAAACGGAAACTTGCTGCATCACTGAGACTCTGAGGGCAGATCCAAGGGACTCCTGCCACATCCATGTGGGAGCACATACAGCAGGTCTGTGTGCCAGCTGAGTCAGGGGTCCCCCAGCTGCACACACTTTCCGTGGGATTCCAAAATGAAAGGGCTCCATGCCTCTGTGGAATGTCATTATTGTTGTTTATAACTGAGATTCGTGTCTAAGAGAGAAATGAATTGCTCAATCTATTGCTCCTTTTGCAGATGCAGGAAATAGACTACGTTGGGGTGGTGGCCTAGAAATTAGATTTTGCTTTAATACACAAACCCAGTTTTGAGTTGGTTGACTGAAGGGGAAAAATTACATTCAGGCAGGAGGCAGAGGCCTGGCTGAAGTGGGGTTCTGTGGGGGCACAGGGGAGGTGGGAAGGTGCCAGCTGTCCAAGGTGCAGCCCACAACATCCTCTGACAGCACAGCAGCAGTGTTGAGGAATAAATTAGCTTTCGTTTTCAAAGAGATACAGAGCAGCCTAAATGCATTTCGTGGATGATCCTCAGAAAACCCCACAAACCTGGTTGTGTAACAGGACTGAATGCTGTGAGGCAGGGAAGGATGGTCTTGAGGATGGTAAATAACCCAGAGCAGCATTGGGCTGGGGCAGTAGCACTGGCCTTTGAGCTCAGGGTGTGGGGCTGTGGGCAGCTGCTCTCGTTCACTGCCCCCTGGGCCTCCTGGGGAGAGGAGTGTGGGGGTGTTTTGAGCTGCAGGGTGACCTGGCTCAGCACTTCTCTAAGGGGCAGGCTGGGGTTTTGGCTGGGTGCTGTACTGGCTCTGTCCACCTGCACTGTCGTGCTGATGCTGGGACCCAATGTGACACTGTGATGGTGGCACTGCTGGCTGTGGTCCTGCTCAGTGCTCCAGCACTGGGATGAGGGAGACCATGGGCCTGCCAGACTGAATATATATCTATACACATAACACTATTAATTTTTTTAAGGCAGGATTTTTTTGAACACTTTTGCTCCTGTCAGTACTTTCCCAAGCCTCTGGCCACCATTGTGGTCAGTCCTGGAGTGAGCCTGCAGAGTGATATGCTCCCTCCAGCACCCCAGGATTTTGTGTGCACTTGTCATTCCTCAGCAGCTGTGAGCTTTGCCTGTCCGTGGAGCCGCAGCAGTTTTCCCTGGGGATCAGGAGTGTCAGGTGCTCTTGGAGGCACCTCAATGCCTCAAACACCCAGGGAGGCTCTGGAATCTCCTGTGATCGTGACAAACGCAAAATTCTGAATGTTCTGGGTTCCTTTCAGTTCATTAAAGAACTTAGCAGTGTGTGAGAGCAGGTATTGTCAGTGCCGTGCCTCTTGTTGCCAGAAGCCTCTGCCTCCCTCCGGCAGCCCACAGGGAGGGAGCAGGATGGCAGGAGGGAAGTACCTTTCTAGTTACTTGCTTCATGTCCTGAATTGCAGCTGGGCAGAGCTGAAAGGGATGGGGGGCAGATGCACAACTCCTGCATGCCAAAATTACCTTGGCTGCCCCTCAGAGCAGGGAGGAGAACTTCTGACAGATGCGGTGTGGTGGGGCCAAGCTGGCCAGGAACAGAGGTGATGGATGCAACCAGCATGGTCCAAGTCTTCCACCCAGCTGGGTAGGGATGGTAGACTTTTGTTTGGTGTGCTCTGGCGTGCAGCCTGTGCTGGCTTCAGGGTTGTTCCCTGGTCCATTGCCACAGGCTGATCCATGGGGTGCTGGGGTGAGCTGCATGTTTCTCCCTGGCTCTGTGAGCTCCGGGCCTGCCTTCAGCAGTTAGTCCCCATCCTGGCATGAGCCATGGGAACCCATGTCCTACAGTGGCACGGCTGTGCTGGTGTCCTTGGCTCAGGAAACCCCTCTTGGGTGGCTGGGGAGTGAGCTTGGGGCTGGTCCCAGAGGATGCAGTGAGGTATTGCTGGTGGAGCATCCTTTGATGTGCTTCATAATGTGTGAAGGACACCACTGTGGGTGTTGGTGACATTCAGAGCAGAGCATGGGACATGGGGACAGCCAGTGACTCTGCCATACCTGTCTGTTCTGTGTGCTGGAGCCTCCTCCTCTCTCTAGAGACTCAGCCCCTTGACAGGGGATATTGCAGGGGGAGGCTGAGTCAAGGGGAATTGGTGCTTTTTTGTTTATAAATGTATTTTATTTTGAGATGACGGGCTTAAGTGCTCCTGTGCAGCAGTGGAGAGGCCTCCCCAAAGCGATACTGATGGCTTTGAGTCACCTCAGAGCGGGAGCATTTTGTCTTGAAAGGCTTTAAGTGACCTGTGTAACGCGCTGGAAAAGTGTCCAGGGAGCTCTGGGTCGCTCTGTCATTCCACGGCACCCAGAGGAGGACTGGGAAATCTGCCTGGTCTACAGAGCACTCCCACGGGGTAGGAAAAAGGGTTAAAAATTGCTGTGGTTTGAAAACAAGCACTAGCTGGGCCTTCTCTGGAGTGAAGAGGAGGTAACTGTCCCTTCCATGCGGGAGCTCTCCTTGCGGTTTGCTCGTGGCTGATCCGGAGCCCGTGCTGTGCTGGAAGCGGGGCACACGTGTGAGCTCCATCTCCACACCTCCTCTGCTGGGACCCTCAGTGTATGGGCCCCACAGCCCCCAGCTTGAGCTGGGCTGGCTTGGGGAGAAACGTGTCTCCAAGACTTGGCCTTGTGTGCCTGGAAGCCTGGAACGGTGAAGCCCCAGGCTGAACCCTCGGCAGCGGCAGCTTCCCTCCTTTTAAATCATTAATCTCTTTTAGCTGGCCCGGGAGCCCAGTCTGAGTGCCTCTTTCTGAGCATTGCAGGGGGGGGAGGGAGGAGGGTGTAAAAGTCCAAAATATCTGCTACCTGCTTTGTTTCTGCACTGGGCATGAGCACTAATTATCCCCCCATTGTCTCCAGTTCCTGCAGGAAGTCTTGTTTATCCTTGCAGCCTCCCAGGAATGGAGCCTAAGGAGCTGTGCGGATATATTTAACCTTGCCCAGAGCAGCACAATGGCCCTTGGATTTCCCGGCCCTGTGGTATCTGCGAAGTGCAGCCGATCTGTGGGGCGGGGAGGTTGGAGAGGGCGCTGGGTCAGGACAGCCACGAGGCTCCGGGCTGACTGCACAGCCTGCAGGCAGTGAGGCTGGGTCTGCCATGGCGTCGGAGCTGCTGCTTTCCCGCTGCAGCAGCCAAAGGGCACGGAACCGATGGCGCTGGCGGCGTGTGCTCCCGTGGGCACAGGTGGGCTCGGAGCTCCGTCGGGGCCGACGGCAGCCCTGAGCCAGCAGGGACGTGACAGAGCCTTTGCTTCAGACAGCACCTCCCGTTCCCTCTGGAGCCCTTCTTGCTCCCTTGGCCCCACTCAGTTTTCTCCCTTCCCGGGTGGTGCAGAGGGGCAATGCCCAGAACAGGTCGGGGGGCACCATGGTGGGATGCCCCTCTCGGGCTCTGTGCCTTCGCTGGGGTGGGACTGTGCTGTGCAGGGGGAACCCCCCTTCTTTGGTTGAGGATCTGTTGTTATTCCATCCCCCAGAAAACATCCCTGCAGCAGAGCAGTAAGGGAATTTTGTGATGGAGCAAGGTGGTCTCATCCCATCAGTGAAGGCAGCGATGAAGGTGAAATTCCCAGAGGGAATAAGGTGATGTGCAAATGGAGGAGTTAAAGAGCACAAATGGCCAGTGCCTGCTGGGCTCTGGTGGCTCTTCTGGAGGGTTTAAGAATGAAGCAACTGAACTGCCAGCACACAGGGGTCTCTCATTGAAGGGAACTGCTGCATGGGAACGCAACCTCCTGGCTCTGTCCTTCATTTAAGAGATGAAGGGACAGCAGTGGAAATTATGTGGAGCAACTTTGCTTTAGCACCAAGCAAATTGTCTGGGAAAATAATTAAAGCTGGTATGGAAATGCTGTTTCAGTTTGATGGATTAGGGACAGCAATACTGGCTTTTATAGGGGGAATCCAGTTTAACTGCAGCAGGCAGTGTTCTTTTTCTAGTATGGCAATAAAGTGATTGGGGTGGGCAGCTGGGAGAGGGATCACTGGGATTTTCAGAAAGCCTCAGACAAATTTGTGGAGTTATTACAGTGGGAGTGGAGGAAAGGCCGAGTTCTGTTTGGTGTATTCAGGTGTTCTGTGAAGGAGGAGTAGAGGTGATGATGTGACCAATTGGTGCTCTGTGCTGGCTGCAGCTTTGAGCTTCAAATTTGCTGTTAAATATGCACAGCTGATGTAAATAAAGCACAGAAAAAATAGGTAAGGGTGGATGTGAATTGGCTGGAGAAGCCTGAAGGCCTCCCCTCTCCCTGGGGTGCCTTCCTTAGGTCAGAAGCTGTTGCTGATTTTGCAGCTGGGGCTGTGTTCCCTCCTAGGACCCTGTTTCTCCTGGACAGGCTCATCCCAAGGGCAGATTCAGGGAAGTTGGTTGGGAAGGCTGAGCTCAGGAGTGCAGGGCCATTGACAGAGCCAGGGAAATGGAGGGGGGACCTCTCCCCTGGAGCTGCAGAACGGGTCCCTGCTGCCGTGGGGGCTGCGCTGGGCTCCTTGGGAATGAGACGAGCGAGATGTGGCTGCTGCACAGGCTGTTCTGTCCTCCCCTCAACACTGATCCAGTTTTGAACTAATTTTCCCAAGGACAACAGAAAGCATGGAGACAACTGCTGCCCAGATTTTGTATCCTGCTGTCACTGAGCCAATTAAGGAAAGGGTTGCCATATTTTATTACTTTTTTCGCTAATGCACGGGTGGAGCAGTACAGCTCTTCTAAAGCCTCATTCTTGGAAGGGGCTGAGCAATCTCGGCTGGATCTTTTTTGAGGGGGAGGGGAAGGGGGAAAAAAAAAGAGGGATAAGAAGGGGAAGGGGAAATAAATAATCATACTTGGTGTGGAAAATACCAACCTGCAGAATTAACATTTGTCTGAACATGTATGGATATCTTGATGTGGGACTCTGAAGGCTGGCCAAATTCTGCCCAGGGTTGGTGCTTGGGGAGACCAGAGGGAATTTTATGTGGACTTGAAAAACATGGGTAAAACTGGGGCCTGGATGCTGCTCAAGGGGAAAGTGTGAATTTTGGGTTGGCTGCCTGTGGCCTCAGGTGATGTACACCAGGATGTCCCCCCTCCCAGGTACAGATGGGGTGATGTGGGCAGCATCACTCCTTCCATGTCTCTCTTTCCTTCTTCCCTTGGTGCCAAACCCCTGCATCCCTCCCGACAAATCTGTGAGCTTGAGGCAGTGATGAAGTGCTTTGATATTGTGAAAATAATACTTTGGGAGAAGAGGTGGGGGAACCTTTGTATCCAAGAACCCTTGGTGTAACTTGCCACGGGTAACCTCAGGGTCACCCTCACCACGCTCTTGCTGCTCCAGGCTGGCACACAGGTTTTGGAGACCATCTGGGCTGGAAGTAAAAGCAGCAGTCACTGTGTCCCAGAGGACCTGGCACTGGCTCTGCACTGGCCCTGCATCACCCTCAGCTCTGCCCACCCTGGAGTTTGCTGCCCTTCCCTTATCTGTTCTGTTAGTCATTGATTTCCCCCCCCCACCCCCTTTTCCCTCGGTTTTGGGCAAAGCTCAGATCAATACAGAGAAACGTTTGGTTGGATGCCATGTGTTGTTAACCTGCTGCTGCTGCACATTGTCATTACAGGCCAGCATGGACAGGGCCACTGACCCCTGGGCACAAGGGACACAGGGCTGTCTGTAAACAGTGTTAGTATTTTATAGCCTTTATATTTAGGGAGTTAATGAGTCTAAAGAAAGCAGATTTTAATCTAATTAGCTATTCCTTGAGCTGTGTCAGTCCTGGACATCAAAGAGAACATCAAAGTGAGAGGCATGAAAGGCTCTGATGGCAGCATGGCTGCTTTGCCAGGTGTAGCATCTTGGAGCAGGGCTCCCCTCCCTCCTCTGGGGGGGCTCCTGCACCTCCAGCTGGGTTCCTGCACCTCCAGGCAGGCTCCATCCCTGCTGCTGTACTGCCTTTGAGCAGGGCCCTGTGCCTCCTCCACATCTCTGAGAGGGCTCCTGTCACAGCCTGAGGCTCCTCTTGGATATGTCACAGGTAAAAGCTGTTGTCCCAGCAAGGAAAACAAGATTAATGTACAAATGTCCCTCAGTAACAAAACCAAAGGCTGTTTAAACTTTTTTGCATTGTTTTCCCTTGGATAGCAGTGGAGCTGCATGTGAAGCCTGATGTTGGATGTAGGAGCTTGTGGAAGTGTGAGAGGTTGCTCCATGTGACACCTGGCTCTGGCAAGGTGTTGGAGAGCCTCTCACAGCAATCCTGATTTTTAAATTCTTTTCCCAGTCTTGGTCAGGCCTTCTCTTTTTTTCACCTTTGTGTTTGCTGACCAGAGGGAATCTGTGAACGATGAGGGGAGGCAGGAGGGGCCGTGCCCCTCCAGCTGGGCTCGTGCAGCGGGATGTGGGGCTCTTGGGGCCAGGCACAGTGAGGGACTGGCAGGGGAGGTTTGCCAGCCCAAGTGCTGGGAGGTGCCCAGAGCACTGGGGGTGCCCTGGAACCCCTCATCCTGCCAGGCCTGCTGTGTGGGGAGCCCAATGGATCCAGGGCAGCCTGAACAGCTCAGGGCCAGGAGTGCTTCCTCCCCGCTGGTTTCCCATGGCTGCGGCCCCTCGGAGGCTTCAGAGACCTTCCGTGGGCTGAGCAGAGGAAGCTGCTGGGAGCCCTCGTGCTCCTCCGCTTGTTTGGATCCAGCGACTTCTCCACTGTCTGTCTTGGGAAAAAGAAGAATAATTTTAAATGTATGCGTGTGCAAGGCTGCATTTGGCCAGCAAGAGCTGCTGCAGCAGCATGAACGTACCAAAATGTCCAGTGGATTTATTTTATAAGCCCCTTGAGCTGGTGAAGGGAGGGAAGAGCTCGGGGTTTCCTCCAGGCACTTGCAAATCCCATTTCAGACAATGGTGAAGAGATGGTGGGGTGGAGTGGAGGTGATGGGACTGGTGTGGATGGTGGGATGGGGGTGGGCAGGTCCCCGTGTGGCACCTGTGCAATTTGCCATTTGCAGGTGCTGGCAGCAGCCTGGGGCTTCCAGCAGCCAGACCCTCTCCTGCTGCTGGGTCATCCCCCCACACTTTGGTTACAGCCCTTTTTCCCAGAATCCCAGACTGGTTTGGGTTAGAAGGACCTTAAAGCTCATCCAGTTCCAATCCCTTGCTATGGGCGGGGACACCTTCCACTATCCCAGGTTGCTTCAAGCCCCTTCCAGTCTGGCCTAGAACACTTCCAGGGATGTGGCAGCCACAGCTTCTCTGGGCAACCTGTGCCAGGGCCTCACTACCCTCACAGGGAAGGGTTTTTCCTCTTTCTCCCCAAGCAGAGCCTGTGCACCACAGCAGGGTATTCCTGGGGTGAAAACAGGACTGGGCTGGGCACCACATTGCTTCCCACAGGGTCAGTTCCTGCAGCAGTGCCAGGGTGAGGGGTCCCTGTGGCTGTGACTGAATGGGGCTCTCTTCACATCCATGGTGAGGGACACCACAGTGGGCATCATTCAGAGCCTGCCTTGCTGTGGCTGAGCAGACCAGGAGGTACCACTTGTGCACCGGTCTGTGGGGTGAGAGAGGAGAGGCTGGGTCTGGTTCTGTGTCACTACATGGCTGTTAGGGAACGTGCTGGGATGCTGGCAGAGGCTGGGTAGCACTCGGGGTGCAGCTTCTGGTGCTCTGCAAACCAGAGTTGGGAGCAGCAGGTTGAGTCGCCTGCTGGGAGCTGTTTTCCAGCCTCGTGCGAGGGAAGGGAGCTAAAAATACAGCTTGTTTGCCTCCAGCTGGAGTTGATTTAGGCATCCCTGGCTGGTGTGGAGTGCAGCGGAGGACAGCCAGCAGTGGAAGTTTGCCGACTATAATTTGACTGCTCTGCCCTCCCCACCCTGCTCCAAAAAGCAATGGCCAGGAAAAGCAGGGAGCAGAATGGGATGTTAAGAGCTCCCGACCGGCTCTGCTCAGTTTCCACAACTTGATTCACCTTTTCTCCTTCACCAGAAGCAGGCCTGGAGCTGCTGGAGGGGATGTTAAGAGTGCCATGCGGAGCAGCCCTCCTGCATGGAAGGCCAGCGTGGCCGCGCCCTGATCCTGGCAGCACACACCAACACAAACATGAAACCATGTGATGTCTCCTGGTTTTGTCTCCAGCCTTACGGTCCAGGTCCTGCCCTGGCTGGGCTGGAAGGTGTCAGAGGAGCTGCTGCTCCTCCTCTCGCATCCCCTCCATACAGCTCCTGTCCCGCTGCGACCCCAGGCTCTGCTCCGTGTGGGGTGAGACAGCTCCAGTCTGTGCTTGCAGGGGCCTGGCGGGCTGGAGTTGACAGCGTCAGAGTGCAAAGCGTGGCAGGGTGTTGCAGGGATGACGTGTCCAAACCCCCAGGCACCTGCTGCTGGAGGAGAGGAGCAGCCCAGGAGTGCAGCTGTAGTCTCACATTTCTGCTCTCCTTCCTTGTAGGTTCCTGACCGCCTTCCCTGGTTTTTGATGCTGAATCAGGATTGCGTTAACTAAAGATGGAAACACTGGAGTCAGAATTGACCTGCCCAATCTGTCTGGAGTTATTTGAGGACCCCCTCCTGCTGCCCTGTGCCCACAGCCTCTGCTTCAGCTGTGCCCACCGCATCCTGGTGTCCAGCTGCTCCTCCAGCGAGTCCATCGAGCCCATCACCGCCTTCCAGTGCCCGACCTGCCGCTATGTCATCTCCCTCAACCACCGGGGCCTGGAGGGTCTCAAGAGGAATGTGACGCTGCAGAACATCATCGACCGCTTCCAGAAGGCGTCCCTGAGCGGCCCCAACTCCCCCAGCGAGAGCCGCCGCGAGAGGACCTATCGCGAGAGCCCTACCATGTCCGTGGCCGGCGAGAGGATCGCCTGCCAGTTCTGCGAGCAGGATCCGCCCCGCGACGCCGTCAAGACCTGCGTCACCTGCGAGGTGTCGTACTGCGACCGCTGTCTGCGGGCCACCCACCCCAACAAGAAGCCCTTCACCAGCCACCGGCTGGTGGAGCCCGTGCCCGACGCGCACTTCCGTGGACTGACGTGCCTGGAGCACGAGAACGAGAAGGTGAACATGTACTGTGTCGCCGATGACCAGCTCATCTGTGCCTTATGTAAACTGGTGGGCCGCCACCGGGACCACCAAGTGGCATCGCTCAGCGATCGCTTCGAGAAGCTGAAGGTAAGGACGCAGGATCCCTCCAGAGCCCTCTGAAGCTCAGCCTTTATGTGGGAGCTTAGGTTGCAGTGAATGTGATGTGGACCTGCGTGGATGATGTTCGACCTATATAAAGTTTGCAATCCCTCTCCATCCCCCATGCCTTCTGAATAAGCCTGCAAAACACTTTTCGTTCCTTTTTTTTTTAAATGAAAAAAAATCCTACAGCAGGTCCCATCCAAGGTCATGCTGGTGAGGCCGTGGCTGTGGCAGCAGTCATGTTCCCATTAGAACCCTGCTCATGCCTTTCTCAGCTGGTGCTTCCTCTGGCCTTTCTCCCTTCATGTTCCAGGCTCATTCTGCCCCAAAAGTGCTCTTTGTGGATCTTTGACCTGTTCATGTTCAGAACAAAACCACTCTCTCCACTCTCATGTATTTTGAGGGCAGAAGGAATACTTCAATGCTCCAGCAAAAAATGCAGAACACTTGGGGTTTCTTTGTGCAGACCAGATTATTTTTTTCCTCCTTGCTTTTAAACAAACTGGTGCCTGGAAAGAAATCTTCCTAGATGTCCAGTTTCCTGGGCTGGTTTCCCACCTCCCTGTTTCCAAACTCTCCTGAACCTGCTGTGAGGTGCCCAGTGCTGTGACTAAACAGCCCTGATGGCATGAGGAATGGGATGGGATGTCCTGGGTGTTTCTTCCTTACATTCCAGCCAGCAGGTTTGGCTTTAGGTTGGTGCTGCCGAATGGGGCCTGGGGAGGCTTTGCCTGCCTGTCTCCCATCTCATTATCCTCACCTAAGCTTCCCTGGTGTGCAGAGCTGTGCCAGCAGCCCTGTCCGTAGTCCAGGACATTCTTTTTCCATGAGGAAATGTCTCAATTAGCAAATTGGAAACCTTCGAAAGCAATGACCGTGTATGTTTGCATGCAATAAAACCTGGGCAGAGAAATTAAAACCCTGGAATATTCCTCCCTGATCCAGCCTGTGCCAGCCAGGCAAATCCATCTGAGGAAGTCTAGCAGGTTGCCAGAACACTATTCTTTTCCCTTTTAAATAAAAGTCTGAAGTGATTTTGGCCATGGAGGGAAGTTCTCCTCTGCTAAAAGCATTCTTCCTGTGCTTTTCATCCTGCCCAGCTCCTCTATCTCTGCAGGGCTGGAACTGCTGAGGGGGCAGGGGTGAGGGTGGCCACAGCTACCTGGAGAGGACCTCAATGTGTGTCCTTCTTCTGGTTCATCCTCCAGCACATCCCTGCCTCTGGCTGTGCATTGGTGGGGCTGGCTTTGGGTGTCTCTTTTCCTGACACGCTGCCTCTGCTGCAGAAATTGCTCAGGATTGATGCCAGCATTTGTTTTAGCATCTTGTGCCAGCTCCTTACGTGGTCTCTGTCCAAGCTCCGACCACCACGTGCTCCCTGGCAGCAATGAAAATCCTTGCAAGTACCTGAAATACTTGAAATCCTTAAATATGTGCTGATAGGATGCTGCTGCCTGGGAATCTGTGGCCAGTGGAGCAGCTGCTGCCTCCCACGGGCCTGCCCCGTGTCCCGTGCTCACAGCAGGGCTGTGCCCGTCTGTCCCCTCCTCTGGATGTCACTGGTAAGCTCGGTGGCTGCTCCCGTTGCTCTGCAGTGCTCTCGGGCAGCCAGCAGTGAGCAGATGCACTTAATCCCTGGCTTTGATCCCGCATCCTGAGTGAGCTGGGAACGCCTTTCAAGTTAGATTTTTTTGATGGAAAATTGGGTTTTTGAAGTGAGTAACTTCCTGTTGTCAGAAGGGCTGTGCTTTCCACAGAAATCTTTGGTGGGGAATTTTTTTTTGTCTCTTTAGAAGAGCTGAGTGCCTGAAACTGGGCTGGTGTGTGTAAATGAGAAACCTCCTCCCAGTGTTCCCCTCTCTTCCAAGCTGGTTTTACATCTAAAATTTCCAGAGTGCGCCTGACTTCCCTGTGGATGCTCTGCAATGATCCATCCCTTCTGTATTATACACCTCCAGATGTTTTAGGAACCATCTTTAATCCCTTTAATGCATGTGATGGGTTTATTTTGTGCATCTTCAACTCCATTTGTTTATGTCGTAAATTACAATTGCAGCCGGTGTGAGCAGTTTCCTGCATTGAAGCAGGGACTGCATGGATGCCAGGCAGGATGGGGCAGAGTGCTGGATCATGTCCAGGAGCTTTCTGAAGCTGGGATGCCAGGGATGGATGCAGTGACATTCTGTTTCCCTGGGAAGGTTCATTTCAAGGGTTACCAGCTGCAGATACCATTCCATGGTTCTGTGATTCCCCGGTCCCACAGGCAGCGCTGGTGCTCCTGTGTGTGAGCACATTGGGATGGTGGTGCTTGTTTTCCTGCCCTGGGGGTGCAGGAGGGATTGGGATACTGAGCACACTCAGTGACTGAAGTCGTCTGCCAGCTCAGCTCACTGGCTGGAAGTCGACATTAAAGATGAAATTAAAACTGTGTGTAGATTAAGAGCAAAACGAATGGCCTGACCTAGATACAGCGAGTGCCCAGGACAGCAGTGCATTATCTGCCAAGTGAAATCTCAGCCAATTATAAATTCAGATTGCTTGAAACTTGTAATTAGCATCCTCTCTGCTGTGCCTGCCTGGGCAGGGTTAGAACAGAGCTCCAGCTGGCTCCTCCATCCACAATTTCTGGTGGAAGGAGTATTTGAAGAAAGGAGTTTTCCTTAATTACTGGCCACTGTTGGTGACTTTTCCATGGGCTCTGCTCCCTTTAAAGAGCCAGAGAAGGGCCAGCTCTGAGGAGGCTTTTCCTTTGCTGGTGCTGAGTCTTCTGTAGACTGACAGGCTGGAAATATGCAAAGGAAAGGGAAGAGTGGTGTTTTGTAACACATCCGCTCTCTGCTGGAGAAAGAGCTGTGAGCCAGGTGGAAAACCCATCCTCTGCTACCTGTCAGAGCAGCACTGCCTCCCGTGGGGCTGTGGGAGTGAGACCAGGATTAACAAAGCCTCCCTGTGCTGACAAATTGTGCAGAGAGCTGGTAGTGATTCCAAGGCTTTTAGGAGAGTGGTAGGGTAGAAAATTGAGGAAAACCCTCTGTCACGCTTCAGCATGGGCCTTGTTCACCTGGGAGCTGCAAGTGCGTTCCCACTAGTGCAGAGTGAGTCACAGATTGCTGCTTGATATATAATTTACTGCACTGCCATGGGGCTCAGAGGAGTTTTGGTGTGTATATCTCTTATTTCTTCACACCGAGAAGAGTCAGCTGAGGACAAGGGCTGCAGTTGTGACTGCTGAGACTCCCACACAGCAGATGGGGGCTGTTCCCAGCAGGAACAGAGTTCTGGTGGTGTCGGAGCTGTTTGCCCCTGAGCCCTGAACCAGGGATGCTTTGGCTGCTTTGTTTCCAGAAGGAGAGAGAAGGGGATGCAGCCCCAGCCAAGGCTCACTCCATGTCAGTGGTGGTGGAGGCTGGAACCCCTCGCTGCTGTGGGAACCCCAGGAGGGGACCCGTCCCCTCAGATGCCACAGCCTCAGCTGTGTGGGCAAGGGGGCTTTGGGCCCCCCCAGCTCAGCCATGAGCTTCTCCACAGCTCTGGGTGGTTTTAGTGTTATCTCAGAGCTAGTTTGTTATCTAGTGACCTCCCTGAGCACGGGGACCTGTGCCACACACCAGAGAGGCAGGGTTCTCATCCCCATCCTTGCCCTCAGTGGCAGCAAGTGCTCAGCTGACACTGAACACCCAGAAGATCATCCTCATCCCTGCTTAAATATTGTTTGTTTGGAGGTCACAGAGGCCAAGAACCAGCACTGAGCACTGGGATCTTTGATAATTTGCTTTGCTTCCCAGAAATCTTCTTTTTAGGGAGGGTTTTCCTTTTTTACCTTATTAATAACTAAGCTATTATGGATATTGAGATAGTAGAGCTGCAAAACTGCTTTGATTAGATTAATCTCTCACTTTTTCCAAACATACATTCACATCCAAGATGACTTCAATGTTGCTATCTCAAGAGCAGCTTGAGCTGGAAAATGAAAGCATAAAACTGTGTGAAAATCCCTTGGTGACACTATGTTTGGGATGAGGCTAGAGGATTAATCTCTAGCCTTTGTATCCTGGGAGATAGCAGCCCAGAACTGGAGTCCAAGCTCTCTGGAGGGAGAAAGATGGTTTGTAGATGAGATTCTTTTCAAATAACAGGTGTCACCTTCTTTGATCAAAGTCCTTGTGTTTCTGCAGCAGGGTGTGGTTACCTGTCTGCTTTTCCCTTCTGTAGCTGCAGGTGGTTGAGCTGTTCAGAAAGGCCTCCCTTGCAGGCAGCCCTCTTGCACTGAGGGGCTGTGGAGGGTGTGAGTCTCCATCCTTCCCCATCCAGTGGCTGCATTTCTGGGGAGCTCACAGCCGCTGCGTTTTCCTTTTTGTTGTTTTTTCCCTCTTTCTGCTCCTGGCACTTCAGCCATGTCAGTGACAAGCCCTGCCTGAAGGCAGAGCTCAGTGGGATGGGATGAGGGGTCTCGAGCTGCTTATGTTGGAAGGTGCCACCCTGTGAACACCTCTATTTTTACAGAAATGCACAGCCAGCATTCTGGAGAGCGTGGCCCTGCCCGTGCAGCAGCGCTGGCCCGGCAGCAGCAGCGGGGTGCAGGGTTGGCTGGAGCGGGCTGTGCCTGCGTGGCACGGGGCCGTGTGCCCTTGCAGGTCCTGGGCTGCATGCAGGGTGGCTGCTGCGAGGCCACCAGCCCTCCTGTCCCAGCGCCAGCTCCCTGGGAGATGGAGCAGCAGCAGTGCTGTCCCTCTCCCCGCAGTGGCAGCCCTCCGTTCCCAAAACCACCGGCAGCTTTGCCGGAGGAGTCATACTCGTGCCATGAGTAGCTCTTGTTTAATATTCAGAATATATTGCGTTTGGGCACAGTGAATATTCAAGAGAGGGAATGAGCAGAGCTCAGCTGATGCTACTGCCTGAGCGGTGGTGGTGACGCTGGCTCTCCTCAGGCTGTGCTTGGTGATTCCTGGCGTGTGTGTCCCTGAAAAATGGGTCCCAGCAACATTCAGTGGCTTTGAGTAATTTGGAAAGTCAGCTACGTGCAGTTGAGTGTCAGATGAATTTCTCAGAAGGCTCAAAACCTTGCTCTGTGATACTGAATATTGCTATTATTATCACATTAGCCTGTGAAACACCTGACAGGTGTAATTAAGTGATTTTACCTTGACAGCTGATGTGTTTTTTTTAAAAAAACAACTTTGAATATCCAGTTGAAGTAGTTTGATGTGCCTTTTCTTAGAAATCAATATGCAGTAGCAGCACATTTGCTGATAAATCCTCCTGTATCAGGAGTGGAGATGGATCTCAGGGACCTTGAAAAGGAGGAGTGGGGGGTTACCTTACCAGGTTGTAGGCTGATCCTACAGAGTGTCCCAGCTCCTGCTTTGTGCTTTCAGGATCTCCAGGGGAACCATCCTCTTGCTGAAAGGTGCTTGTTGGCTACTGTGGAGCTGGGCACGTCCCCCAGAGCTGACAGACTGTGCTCCCCATGGGAGCTGTGACCTTTCCCTTGACCTCAAAGGTCTTTTCCACCCCAAAGGATTCTGTGAACAGAGGCAGATCAGCCCACCTGGTTTTGATATCTATCAACAAACAGGTAGGTCTGTGATGAGGAAAGCAGAGGTGTGTCCCCAAAATTTCCTGAGCTGGCTTGCAGATGAACAAGTTCTTGCACCTCTGATACCGGTTCCGAGCTCTTGGCTGGGTGGTCCGTAGGAGGGCACATCTGGAGCAGCTGGAGAGCCCTGTCCTCGCAGAGTGTGGTGCCCCTGTGGTGCTGTATGATGTGCAGTGGGAGCATATCAAGCCTGTACGTGTGAGGCAGAGCATTGTCAGGAGGTGGAAGGGAAGGCTGTGCAGCCAGGCTGGGTGGCAGCACTGGAATGGCACCGAGTGTGAGTTCCTGCTGACCTGTTTCACTAATGAGGCCCTCAGTCCCCCTGACCTGCCTGTCCCTTGTGCTGGGCTCTGGCCATGCACAGCACAATTAGGACTGCCTTCAGGTGTTCAGTGTCTGTGGGAGCCAGGCCCTTTGGGGCACAGATCACTGTCCTTGGCTCTGCTGCGTGGAGCAAACAGAGTCTCAGATATGAGGAGCAGGGACATTTCCAATCATCTCAGTCTCTGTGGCATGCATCAGGCATTTCCTGGTCCTGCTGATTGCCTTCCCTTCATTTGGCTGGTTTGGGAGAGTATTTTGCCTTGATGGGAACATGCCCAGCAGTGTTCCTGGGAGGGATATCAAGCACCACCAACTGCGTGAGCTCCCCTTGGCTCTGACCCCATCAGCTCTGTGCATGTGGGGCTTCACCAAATGTGCTCCAGGATGGAGAAACCTGGGCAGCTGAGGGCAGGACAGGCTCCTGTGCCATGGCCAGAGCTGCGAGCAGCCATGGTGGCCAGGGAATGGGGTGGGATCCTCCTGAGAAAGCTGTTGGATAAATCTGCATTCTGCTATCCCCTGCACCCTGCCATCTCTCTGAGCATGGCCCTTTTGGAGTCCATTCTGAGCACTCCAGCTTTTCCAAGCATTCACGTCTGCTTGTGAAAGGCTGGGATTTGGGCATTTTAGTGTTCAAAATCATCACGATATGCAGCCAAATACTTGTGAGCCAGCTTGAACCCCTTTGTGCTCTTGTGGGCATCTCTGGTTTATGGGATAAGCTCAGCAAATAACATGCAGAAAGGTGTGTGTCATGCAGGATGTGCCAAAACGATAAATCCAGATTCCTCCCTTGTTTCTCCAAAGGGCTTTTGGGAACCAGACATCCGGTATCCAAAAGAAAACACGCATGGGTTGCCTTTCAGCATGAGTTCTTTGGCTTTTTTTGTTTATTTTTATGATGATGGTGATTGGAAACCAAAGGTCGAGAGACAAGAGAGCCTGATGGATGTGCTCGCTGCAGCTTTGTGTCTTTGCTGGAGTTGGATGCTTGTGGCAGAGTGATCCATAAAAATCCAGCCTATAATGGAAAACATGAAAAAAACAAGCCCCTTCTTTGGCCTCCCAAGGAAGGAGCCGTGTCCTGCCTGAAGCTCTCCCAGTACTGTGGAGAAGGAGAAGTTTCCAAGTGGTTCAGGGGTAATGGAGCTGCAGCATGACGCCTGACAAAACCCATACCTCTTTCTGAAGTGTGTTTGTAAAGTTTCATCTCAAAATAACTCACCCTGAGTATTTCCATACTGCTCAAAATGGTGTTTTTCCTGGATAACTGGTGCATGGAACCGTTTTTTATTGACACTGGATGGAGGATTGTGTGTTTATTGGGTGCAGAAGTTGAAAGCTGGCTATTCCCTGATGGCATCTGCAGGCATAAAGCTGGGGCAGGGTCTTGGGAAGCTGTGAGCCCGTGGTGGAGTCAAATGTTGACGTTTTAGGAGACTAATGACTAGGTTAAAGGCAGGAGAGTCCGAATTTCTTTTCAGCCACAGCTGCTTCCAGCAGCAGTGGGTTTGTTAGCAAAGACTCCTGACAGTCAGATCCAGCAGGAAGCCACAAAGGCTGGAAAATGGAAGGATGCTTAGAGAGGATGTTGAGGATAAAGCACCTGGAGCAGGGGGGGGTTTAGGAATGTGTTTTAGGAATGCTGTTTGCAACATGAACTCACTGTTTTTGTTTGGAATGTGCCAGGCGAGGACAGAGCAGGTTATTTATGCATTGCAGGGGTGGAGGTGGGACATGCCTGGTGGTTTTCCTTGCATTCTCCTCCCAGACACTCTCAGGCTCCAGTAGAGGGACCATGAGGTATTGTCCTCCAGTGGCAGGGCTGGAGAAAAGGATGCAGTGGCATCTCTTCCTCAGCCCCTCCAGAAGCATCAATCAGCTGGCAAAAGCCAAGGGGTTGCAATTCCTGCTGTCCTCAGCCACCCCTCCAGCTCAGGGGGCTCTGGAAGTGGTGGGACCTAGGAAAACTGAGTAAACCAAGGACTCAGCCCATCTCCAGGGGCCATGGAGCAGGGCATGGGCATGGGATGCAATGTCCTCTCACCAGGCAAGGTCAGGCTCTGCCCTCTCCCCCACACAGCCTGTGTGTAACTGCAGTGTGGCTCCCACATGGCACCACACTGCTGTGGGTCTTGGCAAGCCCCTGCTTTGATGCCATCCCAGGGGCAGATTGCTCCTGGGATGCTCCTGGGCTTCCTGCACCTTCAGAATGCCAGCTCTGAGCAGTGCATCAGAGGCAGGGGAGAGTCACAGCAGCTGAGTCACAGTGCCACGGGCTCTGAGGGGCTGGTGCTACTCCATCGGTGCTGGAGGAGTCCTGGGGTTTTGCTTTAGTCTTACAAGTCACGAGAAGAAAGGGTGAATTTTTACCAGAGCTGGGCTAAGGTGATGTGTGTGAGGCTGAAGTCTCCCACTGTGCAGCATTTTGCCCAGTCCCTTGGGAATACCCTCTGCCTTCCCCTAAGAGCATGACCACGGGTCGGGCTGGGCTGGCTAATGCCAGCAAGTGCCAGTTGCTGGGGACCAGAGCAGTGCTCAGAGAGGAATCTGGTGTTGGTCCTATGGCTAATGCTTCCACTGGAGACGAAGTGCTGGTTATTTATTGCTTGGTCTTCTCTGTGTTTGGGCTTCCCTTGGGCACATCTCCCAAGCCCCCCTCGGGGGAAGCCCACCCTGCAGACAGCATTCCCAGCAGCACATCCCCACGGCTCTGCAGGTGGTTTCGGGGGGTGGCAAGTGCTGCCAGGACCTGCAGTTTGGGAATCTGTGTTCCTCCTCCTCCTCATCAGCATCTCTGAGCCCTGCAAACTGCCTCAGGTGTAGTGTGGTTGTTACGCCCTGGAAGAAGAGAAATTATTGTCTTGAGCTCATTTTTTTCTGTTTTTCCTGATGAAATGAGAGGGAAAGTTCTTGTTTCCCTTCCCACACAGTGATAGCGTGGCCACTGGAAAAAAATCCGTATTAAAGTTTAGGACTGGGAAGAGGGTGCAGGAGGGTGGCACAGCCTGGGGCAGGTCCCAGGGAGGCAATGGGGACCCCCTTCACCCCTTGCAATGCCCTTGCCTTGGGAAGGCCAGACCTCTGCCCAGGACCATATTTGCTCAACCCCTTCCTCATCATCCCTTGTTCAAACCCAGCATTTCTGTTTCATCTGATGCCACTCGGTTCTTAAAGCTGTGATTCTGAATTTCACAGTGTTCCTTGTGAGTCCCAGCAGGAAATATGTTTGGGACCAGTTGGGAAACAGAAGGGAAAAAAAAATTACCAGAAGGGGTTTTATTCACTCCTTTGATCTGTATTTATTTATTTATTTATTTATTTATTTATTTATTAGCAGAAAGCACAGCGAGAGCACAACTCGTCTCCCACAATCTGTTTGCTGCTTGCTGGGTATTAGAGAATGACACCAGCTGGGCTGGTAAAAGAGTCTTAAAAAAGAATAATCCCAAAGCCACATTAGCAATTAAACATGTCACTCCCTGAACTCTGGAGTTTAATCCATTTTCCTCCTGCTTTTTCTCTCTCTTTTTTTTTTTTTTTTTTTTTTTTTTTTTTTTTTTTTTTTTTTTTTTTTTTTTTTTTTTNTAATTTTTTTATTTTTGTTCTCTCTTGCTTTGTTTCTGGGTTTTGGTTGGAGGCCGTGCGAGGTGGGGGCTGTGTCTCAGACTGATGCTGAGTTATTTTGTGTTCTCCTCAGGGTTAGTTAGTGCAGTGCATGGGTGACCCCTGGGCTGTGGCTCGGCTCTGGGGGGCGTGGGGTGAGCGGTGCGTGTGGGTCAGACTCGGGGCGCGGGCTTTGAGACGCTCAATCGTGGACTCGTTCAGGCTGGAAAAGACCTTTGAGATCATCGAGTCCAACCATCAACCAGCACCCCCACCTTGTCCATCACTAACCCACGTCCTCCCAAACCTAGGCAAAGTGAGTAAACCAAGGACTGAGCCCATCTCCGGGGGCCATGGAGCAGGGCATGGGATGCCATGTCCTGCGGTTCTCATACCGCAGCAGGGACAAAGCCCCTTTTACATGGGACCAGACCCTTGAAAAAGAGGCATGGGAAGCTGGTGGGGGAACCACACCCTTCCCATTCTGAGCAGCAGGAAGGTAGGAGGGGCTGTTCTCCAGCCCCCACCTCCCCCCAGGTTGGGCTGCAGGGGCCAGGCTGGGGGGTTTCCCATCCTTTCATCCGGACTGGGTGTGAGCAGAGCAGAACACGGGATGCCCGGGGGTCCTGCCTGAGAGGCAGCCCTGACACTGAGCTCCATTCACTGCTGGGCTGAGGCACAGGGAGAGCGGGGAAAATTAAGGAGAATAGAGAGTAATAAACGTGACCGTTTTGGAATAATTGAAATCCAAGTCATGCCCAGCCAGGAAGTTTGAGTTGCCCACGGCTGAGCTTCATGTAACCTTGGGTAAGCGAAGGGATCCCACACACCTCTAGTGTGATCTGTGGTGAGTTATTTAGTGCTCAAAAGCTACTTTTTAACTGTTGTAAAACACCACGATAAAAAAAATGGAAATTAAATTCTAATGGGACTGTTCCAGAGCCCAGGCTGAGGCCTCTTATGGAAGCTGTTGTTCGCAGCAGCCCTGCCAGCATATAAATTTGTGGCGTCAGAGGGAACAAAAAGTTCCCATTGGCAAAGATAGTCTCTAAAGAAAGATGAGAGGACTAAGGAGGGGAAGAAAGGGAAGAAAAGCAAATTAGATGAAGGTTCAGTGAGTGACCCTCAGGGTTGGGGTCTGCCAGAAGGATCAGTGTGGGAGGGTTATTCTTGTGCCTTGACACTGTTCAATGTTGAAAGAGTCTTTTGACCCATCTGTGGATGAGCAGGGAAGGGGCAGGGGGAGTGGGCAGGGAAGGAGCTGGGAGCAGGCAGGGAGCAGGATTCCTGTGTCAGCCTTTCATTATAATAACTCAGGATCTGCTGCAGAGGATGGCCCAGGTGTCTTGGCTGATGCAGCTAAGCTCCTGGTGTGGTGGGAAAGGGTACAAAGAGGTGAGGCTGCGATTTTCCTGGATGTGGGAATTCCTGTTGTTCCTTCCATGTGCATAGTCCTCCTGAGGTGTTGCTCCAGTGCTGAACTTCTTTGGGAGCTGCTGCAGGGACCTTTGGGGTTCCCAGACTCTCTCTCCCTGCGCATTGGGGTGGGAGTCAGTCCAAGACCCCAGGGAGCTGGGATGCTCTGTGCAGCTCCCTGTGCTGGTGATGCTGATCTGCTGCCCACCAAGCCAGGCCCCAGTGGGACTTACTGGGTTGAAGGGTGCCTCTGGTTCAAGTGCCATCCCAGCTTTCCCAGGGGATTTGGGAAGCCCCTCCTTTGGGAGGGGAGGGGATGTGAGCCTCAGCTTTCATGTCAAATCAAGCATCCCAGGGTGGGTATGTGTGTTATGCTGAGACTTTGGAGAGAAGCTCAAACGTTGACTCAAATCCACTCCAGAGGCTTAGGAAAAAAAACCCCAAAGCGAACCCACAAGGTGTTTGTTTATTTTCTGAAACTCTTGGGATTTTCCAGCCAGCCTCATGACTCCCTCAGGCTCTGACTCACTGGGATGGAATGGAGGGCCTGCACTGAGCAGCCAGGGTTGGTGGGCAGGGGCTGCCTGGGGGTTGCTGCTTGCCCCTTGAGAGCCCTTCTATTGCTGCTGCACACCAGTGATAGTGGCTCCAGCCTGTCCCAGGGCTCTCCCAGGGAAACAGCTGGATGCTCTTCATCCATGCTGGGAAACCTTGTGCACGTGGAGATGGTCTGCATTTGTGAGGAGGGGGTGACAGCGACGCTGCCCCCTTGCCAGCCCCCCCCCAAGGGTCCGTGGGTGGCCCTGGGGTCCTGCCCACAATGCTTCAGGCTCCCCTTTCCTGGCTATATCATAGAGCAGATCTGTTTCCTTCCTAGTGCAGAGGAGAGAAGGAGACTTTTCCTTATATCAGAAATGGAAGGGTTTCTTTCTGGAGAAGTGAGCTAGGGCTGATGGGAGCTTTGCACTTCACTGGGTGCAGCTTTAGCCAAGTTTGAAGCAGCTGGAGCAGGTTTTGGCATGACCACTTACCCTGTGCTCAGCACGAAGGCTCCAGTGGTCCCTCCCCTCCGCGCTTCCCAGATGTTGTAACTTTTGGAAAAGTCTGCCTTGGGTTGGTTCCCAGTCTCATTCCTGAAGGTGGTCTGCAGAGAGGCTTGGGCAGCAGCATGGCATGGGGTAGGGAGCTTCTGGGGTGCTCGGTGCCACTGGCTGGCATATGGTCATGGTTTTGGGGGGACGAGGAGGGCAACAGGGCTGGGCACATGGGCTCCCTCTGCACTGGCCAGACCTGCTGCCCTCAGGTGCCTTGGGGACCTGCCAGCAGTGCCGTGTCTCCAGCCCCAGGGCAGCTGCAGCAGGCAGGGCTGTTTGCTCCAGGAGGGAAAACCTGTTCAGGCATTTTCTCTCGTGCCCATTGCCATAAGACATGGGAGCTTGAGTAATCCATGGGGCTGGTGCCCAAGATCTGCTGGATAAACTGGCACTGGCGTTGTGCCAGGGCAGCCCAGGAGCATGTTGGGATGTGCTGAAGGAGGCCGTGGGCTCGGACCCCTGCGCTGGTGTGGGGCTCAACCCATCAGAGTCACCAGTGGTGCCCTGGCTGTGCAGGGGGAAGTGCACAGGCTTTGCTGGCCCGGGACCTCTGCAGCAGCCACTTGGTCTGGTGGGGCTCTGGGATACAGAGGCTTTGGAAGTTCAGTGTCCGCTCTGCATCTCTGCAAAGTCCCCTCTGGCACCCCGTGCGTTGCAGGGGCAAAAGGAGTCCCCAGGCAGTGCCAAGGCTCTGGCCACAGAAGAAACTCTGAAAATGCTGTTTGTGCCATTGCTTGGTGATGGTTTTGGTGACTTTTTGGTAGGTTTAGGCATTTTGTTTACTTTCCCAGAAGCAAAGGAGCAAAAGGATAAAGACAGAAGGAGTGGGACTCTCTGCTTGCGTGTGCACAAGGGGTTAAAGCCTTCTCCAGCGTTGGCGAGTTCACCCCGAGGCTCAGTTTGTACCGAGTGCATCTATCTCAGCATCTCCAGCGCTGGTTTGAACAGCCTCACATAAGCAACAAATCAGCCAAAATAAGCCCCATCCCAGGCAGTTGCTGGCGTGTTGGTTCTACTTCCCAGAGAAACGCAGGGCTTTGCGTCCTCCTGCGCGCTTCGGCAGCGCCCACGCGGTGACCTGCCAGCCCGGGCTCCCCGCGTTCCCAGGACCCTGCCTGCTGCCCCCGCAGCCAGGTGCTGGGGCAGGGAGCCTGGAGCGCCCGCAGAGCTCAGCCAGCCGAGCAGCTCCCGCTCCCCTCGGTGTGGCTCAGAGCCAGCCAGGGAGAAACTCGGGGCAGGTTCCCCGGGAGATGTGGGATGGCCCGGCTGAACGTGGGGATGAACGTGCCCCCGGCGGCTCTCACACGCTGTTGCTGGGAAGGTGGAAAAGTTGGTTCAGTGCGGGCACGTCCCACAGGAAGCAGGAGTTTGGGAAGAGGTTATTTATGCAGCAGTCTCCATGGGCTTTACACTTCATAGGATCACAGAATATCCTGAGTTGGAAGGGACCCACCCCTTCTGGCCGGGTCCTCCACTTTTTCTATCTAAATTTGTTCTTCTGCCAGGGGAGGCGAGGAAGGGAGACCCTGGTTGTGGTGTCACCCTCCATCCCATGCCTGGTACTGCTCCATGCCAGCCTCTCACAGCAGGACACAACTGTGGATGAGAGGGGAGGTCTCCCAAGGGGCACACTGGGCTTAGTTGTCCCCATTTACTCCTGTCCTGCCTTTCTCAGCAGTGGGATGTGGGTTTCTAAAGCACCCTTGGGGGCTCTTCTTGCTCACTTGGGCAGGAACAAAGCGAGGCCCCAATGGAAGAACATTCTCATCAATGCTACTCTCCTCTGTCTTCAAGGTACTAAGGGAAAGTAGCAGGTTGTTTCCTTCAGACAGGCTGTTCCCTTGTCAATCCAGAACAAACAAGATTGCCTGGGCTGTGTGGGAACATGCTACAGGACCATCCTGGCTGTCCTTGGGGTGTTCAGGCATCTTTGGGATGGGGAGGACTTTGTATTGCTCAGTGCTGGGCTGTGCCTTCCTGCTGCTGCCACCTGCCTCGTGCCAGCTCCCTCCATCGGGGTCAGGTGCTGCCAGGTGCACCAGGAGCCTCTGGGTGCTGCCAGGAGTCACCAGGTGCACCCAGGAATCTCTGGGTACCATTGGTGCTGGGTGCTGTCTCTTACGGCCCCGGTGCCTGAGTGCTGGCAAAAGTGCAAGGTTTGCAGCTGCCTTTCAACCCTGACACTGATGTTTTGTGACAATTAATCTTGCTATTTATATCAGTCTAATTAGCATTATTAATATTATCGAGGCACCACAGTGGTAATTATATGTCTGCTTAACATGTGCTATCAGTGCTGTTCCAATCCACTGTGATTCTGCCTGACATTATCCCACCATTAGCATTGTTTGTTGTGTGCTGCAGAAGATAATTTGATGCTGCTAATCGCTGCAATCCTCATTAGCAAACTGTCCCCACGTGCCCAAGCTTTTAAGAGTCATGCCACCAAGTGGTGCAGCTTTCCCAGGGATGTTTCACTGAGAAGTCTTCCCCATTTTGGGGGTTTCCTGTCCTTCAGACTCTCCCTCAGAAGGGAGGGAATCTTTGGAAGATCCTGCCCCCCAAAATAAAGCAAGATGCTCTGGCATCTGCAGAAGCTTCTCTGGTATTTTGCCTGGAAAAGGTTTTAAGCTGAGAGGAATCCTCCAGCGTGGGACAGGTGAGGAGATGCGTGTGATTCCTGACATTCTCCTGCCCTGCTGTTCTGCCTCAGGCCACAGTCCCACAGCTCCAGCTCCTCCAGCTGCTGCTGCAGAGATGGGGGAAGGAATGAAAAAGGCTCCTGAGTATGCGCAGGAGCTGGATCAACAGGGAATTAAAACCCAGCTGCTGGAGCATTTGATCAGCTTGTTTGATCGTGGAAGATGAATTTTCAGGGCATGCTGGGAGAGGGAAGGCTCCCGAGTGCGGGCTCTGTGTTCCATTATCAGGCACTGGCAGCCAGCTCAGTGCCCCTTCCCAGCACAAGCCCCTGATGGGGAGTGTCAGGGGGGAGGCTGTGAAAAAGGAGGGCTGAGGAATTAATATTTCAGGAGTCTTGGCAATGACTCACTTGCCCTGTGTCATGCTGGGAGGGGGCTGCCTGGGGCAGGTGGTTCTGGTGCTTCTGACTGCCCAACTCAGTTCCTGCTGGTAGGATGCACTCCAGAGATGGGATGGGTATTACAGCCCTGGAGATGGGTGTTTCAGCCCAGAGATGGGTGTCACATCTTCCAGACAGGTGTTTCAATCTCAGAGATGCTGTCACATCCCCAGAGATGTTGTAGCCCCAGAGATGGGTCTCACAGCCCCAGAGATGAATGTAGGCAGAGTGGTTTCCTTCCCTTTGGGTTTCTTACTGAGCTTTTCCTATTGGATGGTCCTTCCCCATCCTTGGACATTGCCACCCAGCACAACCTCTTTGTCTTCCTCCTCTTCCTCCTTGGCCCTCATTCCCCATCCACTTCCCTCTCTCATCCCTTCCAGCATGGACTGTCTGATTTCAGGCTCTGCCTGTACCCAGCTTCCAGATGGAGGAACTGAGAAATAATCCACAGGACAGGAGCTGGGTGCCAGTGCCATGGCAGGTAACAGTGAGGTGCTGATAGAGGCAGCAGAAGCATGAGGAGGATGAGACACAAACAAACCTCAGGCTGGGACAAACAGGTGGGCTGGTGCCTGAGTTATTTGCAGACATAATTTATGCATTTATTGCCAATTAATATTTTAGATTAAAGCTGTGTTCTGCAGTGTTTTGGCTCAGTAAAGCTGAATCCTATGTCATGCTCACAGCACAAGTCAGGCTTGGTGTCACCCCTGTCACTTGTCACCGACCTCTGGTGCCACGTCTGGCTGATCTCTGCAGAATTCCCTATGACTCCTGCCATAATTTAAAATGAAGGAGCTTTAGCTTCACTCTTCAGCTAACTTTGCATTTGTAATTAAAACCATTTCTTCCCGGTGTTTAGGCATGAATTCTGCTTTGCAGCCACTTTATGAGTTTCCCATTCAGTTTGGGAGCAGCCAGATCTCAATCTTGATGTGCAGCCCAGATAGTGAGGAGGTGGGTAACAGATACCTTCTTTGGGATTCTTTCTTACTTTTTGCTTAAATTTTGCTAATTTGGTTTGGGAGGTGAGATGGGAAGTGAATGAAGTGATTAGTAAATCTTTGATAAACTCATTATGTGCTGAAAATCGCAATTTTCATGTTGAATGGAACCAGATGTTCTTTGGGAATGTATGAATCTTCCATGAGTTTCTAGCACTAAACTCCCTGCTCAGTGCATTCCCTTTGAATTGCATCTCTTCATTTCTGCCACAGATGCTTGGTTGTTTATTAAGTGCAGATAGGAATTTGCATAAATGACTTGCCAAATCTGATTTCCTTTAGCAGCTTCAGATGGGTGTTTGTGCCCCTGATGTGATATTGCTGCTTGGAAAGGCTGTTGGGGCCTGTGGAACCTCAGCCATACCCTGAGCCAGGTGTCACAGGTGCCCATGGGGTGGTCTCGTGGCTCCACATCACACATCACAGGGTTTTGCCTAATGAAGCTCTCCTGGTTGTGAATCACAGAGAGCCTCAGAGGGTGAGGAGAAAACTTCATTGGAAGAAGTGTTTTGCTGATGTTCTTCCAGGTAGAAGATGCTCTGCCTTTAGTAATTGTTGGTGACACTGAATCTCCTGCTTTTCAGACACACCTGTGTGCCTCACATCAGTACGTGCCAGGCTTTTTCCCTGGAAATTCCATCTCTGAATTCTCACACACCCTGTGAGTATTCCAAAGGGCTCTTCCCAGACAGACAGTTACCTGCAGCAAGATCTTAACATGATTGCAGTGTCCTTAGAGCACCCCTGGAGACTTCTGTTCACTGGAGTTAGTGTCATTCCCTGCCCTGCCCTGTCCTTCCTTCCTTTTACCTGCCCTCCTCTTCCCTCCCCTACCCTCCTCTCCTCTCCACTCTTCTCTTTTGAGGAAAACTTTGATGGTGTTCTTTACCTATTATGTACTTATTGAACTCCTTCAAAAGATGCATCTTCTTTCCACCAGTCAGCTCTTCCAAGAGGATATACATATTTATGGAATGAAGCATTATCTGTCTTTTGTACTTTTAAAGGGTTTTATTCACTTTGGCTTCAGAGCCAGCAGTGCCAGGGTGCTGGCTGGTGCCTGACAAATGTGGGCCTCTCAAGATGTCTCATGGTCTGATCTCTGCTTGAGCTGTGTTGTTGTTGGTTTGTCCTCTGGTTATCCCTCTGCCTTCTGACAGCCCCTCCAGCCACACGGTGTGTTCTGGTTTCCAAATCCTTCCCCATGCCTGAGATGGTTGCTCTGTGTTTCAGGCTGTGGGTTGTGCCTGTCCTTTGGAATCTCTGTTTTCCCAGGGTTGTGGGTGACTCCTGCTTGACCTTGCCTTAGGGCTTGCTGGGCTGCTCTCCCCTCAGGTGCTGCTGGTGGAGCTCTCTGGGCGTGGGACCCTGTGAGCCATCCACCCTTGGGTGTCTTGCAGACCCCAGATCTGGCAGGATGTGCAACAGGGGTTTGTTCCCCTGGGTGTCCTTAGGACACTGAGGATCTTGGGAAGGATCTGCACTGCTGCCAGCACTTGGATCCTCCAGCTCCAGCAGCAGGAACCCCAGGACGTAGAAGGAACTTGCTCCCTTGCAGCCTCCACAGAGCAATCCTCCTGTGCAGGGAGGGCTTTAGGCATTGTCCCCAAGGCTGCAGTGACCCAAAAGGGTGACAAATGAGTGCCTTTTGCTGCACAGGAGACACAGACACCTGAGAGGATGGCAGGCTGGAAGGTTGAGACCGAAGGAGCAGGTGGACATCTGCAGCGTCTTCTTCCATTTTTTTTTTTCCTCTCTTTCCTCAATTTTTGTGGTTTCATCACTGTGGCAGAATAAAATAGGATCATTATTAATGGCTTACTTTTCTGACAGAAGGGATTTTTCAGGGAAGCAGGAATTCCAGTGACACTCAGCTCCATTGGGGATAACAGAGCTGCTTCCTGGGCTCCTCCCAAAATGAGCCTTGGGGTTTTCTGGGGCCGGTGTCGGGGGACCACAGCTGGTGGGGAACTCTGGGGCTGCTGCCAGCACTGGCTTCTCTTGCTCACCATCACCCATCCTGCAGTGAGCTCAGAGGGGGGAAGTGGGGGGCTGTTCCCCAGCCCTTCCACCCCTCAGGCTGTGCAGCTGTGGTGGTTCCTACAGCAGAGCATCAGAAAATGACCCCTCTGCAACTCCTGGTTTGGAAGGAACCGGGAATTACTCACTGGAGAAAAATTCCTGGAAAAAGGCATTGCTTGGAGCACTGGAAATCTTTTCCTTCCACTCTGTCTTTTTAAAGGAATAAATAAAAATAGTGGGAAGTGCACAAATACACTCCAGCTCGCTGTAGTTTGGGAATTTTTTATAGCAAATGTAGCACATTTAATAAGATGTCTGAAAATCACATTCTTTCAAGCTACTGGGGAGTAAAATCTCGGTGTTTAACTAGGACAGCTCCAACAAGCAGGTCATGCTTAGATGACTTCAGGAAAGAAAACTGGCTTGTCACAGTGAAGACGAATTTAATAAAATATTTAAACAATTTTCAGTACTTCTGGTACAGAAAACCAGGATAATATGCAAGCAGAGAAGAATGTCTTTGGAGAGATTAAAGGATGTAAAGACTGAAGGACCTAAATCAGCCATATACATTTCTGCCAGGATGAACCTCTGTGATGCCCAGAGGCTGCCCCATCCCTGGAAGTGTTCAAGGCCAGGGGCTTGGAGCAGCCTGGACTAGTGGAAAGTGTCCCTGCCTATGGCAGGGGCTGGAACTGGATCAGCTTTAAGGTCCCTCCCAACCCAAACCATTCTGGGGTTCACTGTTTCTGAACAGCTTGGGGAACTGGGGGATCTGCCCAGATGCAAACAGCTGCCTTGCGTGCTGCTGGCCCCATCACACCCATCGAGGCAGCAGGCAGTGCAGGGTGGCATTAAAATGTCCTCTTCAGGCTGTTGGGTGTCCTGTGAGAGCTGCTGCCACCTGGCTTGTTCACAGGAGTTCCCCACCCTGGGCTGGGAGGATGCCTGGTGCTCCAGCAGCCGTGTGCCTCACATGTGCCTTCTGACTGCTGGGGGGGCTGGGGCCTGGGGGCTGAGCTGCCACATGTCTTGCCTCTCCATGGCCTGGAAGTGGGTGTCAAGATCTGTCCTAAAATGTCTTGGTTGATAAGGAAGGATGCAGAAGAGGGAGCACCCAAAAGCTGCTGTGCTGTGCCCTGTCACAGGAATGAAGGGAACCAGCCTCTGCTGGAAGTGTATTTGGTGGAAGAGTGGAAGCTGAACTTGTCTTTGGGCAGCTCCTGGTTTTCCCTTCCAGTTCCAGGAACTGCAGGAATGTGCTGTGCTTTGCCAGGCTTCTGCCTCGTGCTGACTTTCTGATGGAGCTGCACACTTAGGATGGAGAAGGTCCCCAGTAACAGGGAGGGTGTCAGCTGCCTCATTCCCATCCTTTTTCTCATAGCCAGGAAAACAGCTGTTGGGAAGAAAGGGTTGAAACCAGAAGATTTGGCAAGGAGGAATACTTTTGCTCAAACCGACGTTGCAGCTAGGAATGCTAAGAACATCAGTGTGGGAAAACTCCATTTATTATGCCGAGTTTTGTTCATCCTCTGCCTGTTTTGAGAAGTAGAATTCCGGTGTAGGGGTACTCTGACACACTCTGACAGACATGCTGGAGCCTCCTGCTGGGAGACAGATCATAAAAACAGCCTTGTGATAAACTGCGTGTGCACAAAGCCCTCTGATATATTGGGGCAGGCAGCCCTGCTTGCTGGGATGAGCTGAGCCTAAAGGAGCAGTGTCCCTNTTTGGCAAGGAGGAATACTTTTGCTCAAACCGACGTTGCAGCTAGGAATGCTAAGAACATCAGTGTGGGAAAACTCCATTTATTATGCCGAGTTTTGTTCATCCTCTGCCTGTTTTGAGAAGTAGAATTCCTGTGTAGGGGTACTCTGACACACTCTTGACAGACATGCTGGAGCCTCCTGCTGGGAGACAGATCATAAAAACAGCCTTGTGATAAACTGCGTGTGCACAAAGCCCTCTGATATATTGGGGCAGGCAGCCCTGCTTGCTGGGATGAGCTGAGCCTAAAGGGGCAGTGTCTCTGTGTGTGTGTGTGCTGGAGGAGCTGAGCGTAAAGGAGCAGTGTCCCTGTGTGTGTGGCTGCGGGGTGAGCTGAGCCTAAAGGGGCAGTGTCTCTGTGTGTGTGTGTGCTGGAGGAGCTGAGCGTAAAGGAGCAGTGTCCCTGTGTGTGTGGCTGCGGGGTGAGCTGAGCCTAAAGGGGCAGTGTCTCTGTGTGTGTGTGTGCTGGAGGAGCTGAGCGTAAAGGAGCAGTGTCCCTGTGTGTGTGGCTGCGGGGTGAGCTGAGCCTAAAGGGGCAGTGTCTCTGTGTGTGTGTGTGCTGGAGGAGCTGAGCGTAAAGGAGCAGTGTCCCTGTGTGTGTGGCTGCGGGGTGAGCTGAGCCTAAAGGGGCAGTGTCTCTGTGTGTGTGTGTGCTGGAGGAGCTGAGCGTAAAGGAGCAGTGTCCCTGTGTGTGTGGCTGCTGGATGAGCTGAGCCTAAAGGGCTGTCTGAGCGCCCAGCACTGTTAGCGAGGTGATGGAATGCGTCTGCTCCTGGCATTTCTGCTGTGGGCTGGTGTCACCCTGGTTACCTGTGTCTGCTGGTCCCACAGCGGGCTGGTGTCACCCTGGTTACCTGTGTCTGCTGGTCCCACAGCGGGCTGGTGTCACCCTGGTTACCTGTGTCTGCTGGTCCCACAGCGGGCTGGTGTCACCCTGGTTACCTGTGTCTGCTGGTCCCTCAGCGGGCTGGCGGGGCTTGCCAGGGAGCAGCTTGTTCCATGGCATTCGTGCATGTGTGGCTGAGCTCCAGCAGCAGAGGTTCTCTGCCACCGCCAGCCGTTCTCGTCTCCCTGCGTTGAGGAGGACAGCCCGTGCCAAGGACTTCCAGGTGTTCGGGCTCTTACCGTGCTCTGTCTGAAGGAATATTTTTGGAAGCAAAGCCCCTGCTGCTGTTAAGTAGCACAGGGACGAGGGTAAACCAGGAACAGGGAATGTGCGCCCTGGAGCTGCATCAGGCAGCCAGACACAAACCTTGGCAAAACAACGCTCAGACCAAGTCTGCAACTAATCAGCGACTTTGGAGAAACAACAACATTAAACTAATTTGTGTGACTTTTCCCCAGGACAGCTTTGATTTTCAGGAGAACTAGCAGCACTCCCTGGCCCTCAGGTTGTCTATAGGAGCAGGAACGTTTGGTCACATTCCTGGGTAACTGGTCAAAGAGTGAGGCATGGGGAGGAGGTGAGTGGGACCCTAGGTTGCTCCATCTGCAGGTGACAGAGCAAGTTTTAGGTGCAGCCATTTCTGTCCCTCTCATTTTGCAGGCATAATTAAATGCTGGAGCTGCCAGAGATGTGTGGCACTGGTAATGGTGTCCCATAGGAGTATGGGTATGAGTGACACCTCCCCATGGGTGAGGCAGCTGCATGACAGATGCAGAGTGTGCTTTTAGCTCATGTGGTGGGACAAGCAGCAGGTTTGCTCCCCAAAACCAGGTAGGTTTGGGCGATGCTGGTAGGCTCAGCCCGAGAGAAGATGCTGCAGAAGAGCCGACAAGACACAAATCCAGGATGTGCTAATTCAGCAGCAGCAGCACGTGCAGCAGCTGCAAATCCCATACTCAGCTCACCCTGCTTGCTCGGGTTTTTCTGCTTTAGTTTTTCTCTCCTCAATTTAAATTCCCAAGGAGACACAAGACACAGTAGGTGCTGATGCAGCCCGCACTGGAATGCTGTGTGGAGGAGCATGGATCCCACCTGCCTGCCTGCTCCCCAGTCCCTGCTCAGCCCACCACAGCTGCTCCTGTGGGCTCTTGACAGTTCCTTCCTTTCTTTCATCCCATCTACGAATTGGAGCGTGGCCACTGAAATTGTGGATTTACCCCACTGTGAGCAGGATCCAGCCTTAGGTCTTGCCAGGCTGGGATTACCCTGTGCTTTCTGTGAGGTGAAAGGGAGGGCCTGGGCCACCCCCAGGCTGGGCACTGTGCACCCAGGTAGCATGGCTGACTCCCACCACAGGGCTCATGGTGGATGTGGCTGGGAGCCCTGGCTGTGACAAACCTACCCCTTTGTCACCTGCATCCCCAGCCCTGCTCCCTGTAGGGAGCTTCCCTCCAGAGCTGCTTCCCAACTGAAGGTGAGCATAGAAAGAGCCAGTCAGGGTTGAAGCCTAATAGATCATCAGGGATTAAACCTGATGGATGGATTTGGAGCTGCTCTTTTACTGCTCACTCTGATCTGGGGACACGGCCATGTTGCTGCACCCTCAGGTGTGTGTTGGTCGAGTGCATCCCCCTGGTCCCCATCCCCTCCATGCCAGGGGACACTGCCAGAGCCCCTTTGCCTGGCTCAGGCTCTGGCTCTTGGCTCTGCAGCACCACCAGAGCCCCCCCAGCCAATGCTGTGCAGAGCCACTTGGTTTCTAGGTCAGCTCTGCCAGTGGGGCGACAGCAGCCCCGAATGCTGGCAGAGGTTTCAGCTCTTGCTCAGTCTGTTTTGCTCCAAAGCGACTTAAAATGCATTAGTGTCACACATGGCAGCTCAGTCCTGTCTCTTTGTCACTTGTCCTGTTGTCTAGGGACATTCTCTGAGCTAAACCCAGTAGCTGACTGGCTTTGCATATTTTTCCCCAAAGTTGTTTTTTTTTTCCTTGGTGGTGGGAATTGATTCTCAGCATAGAATTGTGGAATCACAGAATGGTTTGGGTTAAAAGAGACCTTAAGCTCATCTTGTTCTACCCCTCTTCCTGGGCAGGGACATCTTCCACTACCCCAGGTTGCTCCAAGCCCTGTCCAACCTGGCCTTGGACACTTCCAGGCATGGGGCAGCCACAGCTTCTCTGGGCAGCCTGTGCCAGGGCCTCCCCATCCTCACAGCCAAGAATTTCTTCCATATATCTAACCTGAATTTCCCCTCTTCCAGTCTGAATCAGCTGGATGTGCTGCTGCCAGGGCTGGCAGTGGGCAGTGCCATGTTCAGCCCTTTGTGCAGCCATGGGAGGTGGGAATGAGCCTGTGATTTTAGTTTGGCAGCACAGAGGCAGCTGCAGTGGAGTGAGAGGATGCTGTACCAACCCCACCATCACTGTCCTGCTCCAAAATCCCCTCAGAGCAGATGGGGTTGGAATGACTCTGGTGGGGACTACCTGCAGGTCACCCTGTCCAGCTGCTGCTTCCCCAGAAAGCTGCCCCAGCATTCCTGAGACAAACCAGGTTAATTCCATCATCTCCACAGTGGGTGCCTGTGGCAGCAGCTCACTGCAGAGCAGTGTTTTGGCCAGGAGTGGAGTTTCCCATGGCTCCAGTGTGATTACAGCTGCTTCATGCTATCAACAACGTTGTGGTTTAAAAAATGAGCAGCTCCCTCAGGAGCTCCCTGGCAGACTCCTGATGCCCTGGGTGATGTCCTGGTGACATCTGGCTTCCCTGTGCTGCTCCAAAACAAGTCAGAGGACACCCAGCAGGAATCCTGCTCTGTGCTGGGACCTGGCAGCACATCCTCAGCCCTGAAGGCTTGACTGTGCATCCTCAGCGTGGCAGCCATCCCAGATGGCTCCACCCCTGCCCTGTCCAGGTGAGGCTGGTGAACACTGATGGCTTCCAGGAACTGGTTTTCCTGCTGCTTTGGCATGCAGGGAGCATTTTGGAGTGGGTTTGACTCGGTGCCTGTGTGCCTGCATGTGGGTTTGTGGATGCACACGTGATTTGTCTTTGTGGTGCCCAGGAGGATCAGGGCAGGGATTCGCCTCCGTTATTGGAAGTGATTATAGATGAACAGGGGCAATGAGAAAAGCCCTGAGTAAATCACTGGAAGTATCACTCTCCAGTTTTGGCTGCCTTCCCATGAAGGTAAATGCAGAAACCTGTCTGGGGTAAGGCAGAGCCAAAGGACACCCTCTGTGCCATCGTGCCAGGCTCTCTCTAGCCCCTCAGCAGTGCTAAGGGATGGCAGCAGCCCCCCACCACCCCTGCATTCCTGTCCCTAGGGCTTTCCCAGCTCCAGGGTTCTCCAGGTCCTCCCATCCCACACCCATAGGTTCATGCTCCTGGAGGAGATCTGAGGCTTGCATGGCCCAAACCCCTGGGGACTTGGACCCCCTCAGCCTCAGGTCTGTGTGAGGAGTGGGGAGCCTGTTCTTTGGCCACCTGCTGGGGGCTCAGAGCCTGCTCTGTTCCATCTCTCAGCTGGTTAAAGCCACAAGGTTGACAGTGTTTCCCAGAGAGAACCAGCTGCCAGACTGGTGGATGGGCTGGGGACAGGCCATGGAGAGCAACTCTGGCCAGGCACAGGCAAGGTTGTGTTTGATGAAGCACAGGGACTGGGAGGACACCACATATTTATAGTTCCTGAAGTTGTCTTGAGCCTGCAACGTTGGTGCTTTCTTCAGACAGAGAAATAAATCCATTAGTCCAACTGCTTGTTTGGTATTTTGGAGGGAAAGGAAAATCGAGTTGTTGTCCACTGTGCCCATAACTCAACAAACATGAGTACTGGCACTCGTGGGTCAGTGCTGTGTGATTGCTCTCCTCTGGCTGGGTGGGAATGGATTTATTGTGCAGCTGGTCACTGGCAGGTAAAGGTGCTGAGCTGCTCTGTTGGAGTCGTGGGAGGGTTTGATCCTGTGGGTCCTTGACACTCGGGATGGGGGAGGTTCAGCCCATCCCAAGGTGCCTGGGCACCTCCCTCTCTGGTCCTGCTGTCCCTGGGTGACCCAGGCCCTTCTCCCTCTGGAGCACCAGTGACTCCTGCTCAAGGCCATTTCATCACTCTTTCTCACTTGTGTCCCCAGTTGTAGAGAAATCACCTATTTGTATTTCAGGACAGAAGCTGGACAGAGGTTTGGGGAAATGACAGGCATTTTGTAAAGCAATTAAAACCCAACCCCTGTAATTGCTGTAATTCATATACACCTACAAAATAACCAGCTGGTGTGATCCAGGCTTCAAGCCCATTTTAGTTGTTTCAGCATGTCAAACAGATGGAAACATTCCATCTGTGTTTTCCTGGGATGCAGGGGGGGTGGCAGCGAGGGTCTGTGGGTGCACTGAGGGGCAGGGGAGCAGCAAAGGGCTGTGGAACCATGGCTGACACCAGCATAGCACCTCTGATTGCCTCAGCATTGCCACAGAGGATGTGTGATGGAGGGATTGGTGCTCGGGAACAGGGTTTGTGTGTGTTTGTGGATGGGAGGAGTGATGCCATCCCCTAGAAAACTTGGGATGCTGCAGATGGGGTGTGGGCACGTGTGCTTCAAAGCTGTACCCCAGCCCCCCGCCCGGCCCTCCATCACACCCTGGAAGATTAAAGCAGATTGGTGTGAGTTCAAAGCTGCAACCTCAGAGCAGCCACGCTGGTGACGAGGGAGGTAATTAGCAAGTGAAATGTTCGTTGCTGTAGTGAAATGTTTATAATATTGGGCTATGAGGAGAGGGGGGCGGGAGCAGCTGGCTTTTCCATTATCCATACAACCTCACCCTGCAAACCCTTCTGGCGTAACCAAGGCTCCCTGGGTTTTATTCCATTTCTCCATCCTGTTCCTGCGTTCTGCCTTACTCGCCCTTGGCCAGCATTTTTCAGGGTTGCAAACAAGCTCGGAATATTTTAGAAGCCAGTGTTTTTTCAGGAATGAGTGCTCTGCCTGTGCTCCGTGCCTGTGGTGCAAGTTCTCCTGGCTCAGTAGCCCCCAGTTAGCCATCTGTGCAGAGCGGGGCCTGCTGGAGTCAGATGAACACACTTCAGACTGCAGTTCCTACCTGCAGATGAATGAACCACCTCAGGGACCCTCTTCCAGCCCTGGAGTTTAAAACATTAACAGGACATCATTTCCTGACAAGTGCTGCAACAGGCTTTGTTGCAGAGCAGGTGGAGCTGGCAGCGCTGCAGTTGTTCGTGCTGCAGTCTCCGTGCCACGGGGGTCCAAGGCCACCAGCCTCGGGGGTGGGACAGGGGAAGAAAGGGACCTGAGATGGGTCTGCAGCGAGAGCCTTCCTCCCGAAGGGCAGGGGCAGGGAAGACGGAGAACAGAGGAAGAGCTGAGGCTTGTAGGGAAAGGCACGGGCGGAGCGCAGGGTCGGGGGCCAATGAACATATATGAAAGGAGGAACTGAAGGGAAGCAGGCCAGTGGAGATGCACAGGGCAGGGTTGTGGTCCTTATTTGATGAGTGGAGGCCGGCTGCCTCACGGTGGAGGGGCAGAATCCTCTCTGTCACACTCCTCTCCCAACACTGCCTAAATCTCCACGTGCTGGGGCACCCCACAGTTAACACCCACAAGCTGTGTTCCCCCCATGGCCAGGGATATGGATAGCCCCTCAAATGGGGTATTCATCCGTGCCTCACTGGATCCCCTCCTTCTCCCAGAACAGTTCAGCCTGTGGGCACCAGAGCGGGCCCAGACATCCCTGTCCTCTCAGGTCGTGATCTGCTGGCAGAGATCTGCTGGCCATGATCTGCTGGTCACCACTTCCTGGTCAAGAGATGCTGGCTGGGATCCACTGCCCATGATCCACTGCTCATAATCTTCTGGCCCAGATCCACTGGCTGTGATCTACTGGCTGAGATCTGCTCTGGTGAGCAAAGGGCAGCGTGGCTGGGGACTGGAAGCCAGCACAGTGCAGCTGAGCTCTCCCTGCCTGTGCCATTGTAGCTCCAGCTGAAGTGGTTGGCAGAGGAGACATCCCTCTCCCGTGGCTCATCAGGCTCTTGTTCATCTCCCTCACCCTGTGCAGAACAAAATTGATGATGGAAATGGTCAAAATTCGCTCTCCAAAGGAGTGGCAAAGGGCAGACCCTCACGTTGTCCTCTCCAGCTAGTGACACCCCAGGGTCACCCCAGTGCTGGGCTCAGTGTCTCACTGGCATGGGCAGGAGCTGCTGAGGACCCCCAGAGCCTTTGCCCAAAGTTATTCCAGTGTCCCTCCCTCGGGCAGTGTACTTGGTGGCTGAGGGTCTCAGTTGCTGGCAGGGGACTGGGACACTCCAGCTTTGCTGATCTCTGTATTTTTCCTCTTTCTCCCATTTCTGGACCTGCAGCAAACCCTGGAGACAAATCTCACCAACCTGGTGAAACGCAACAGCGAACTGGAAAACCAGATGGCCAAGCTGATACAGATCTGCCAGCAAGTGGAGGTGGGTGAGGGCCAGGAGGGGCTGGGGGAGGTGCCCGGGGCAGCTCCCAGCTCAAGGGAGGCAATGCATGGATAACTCCAGAGTCCTTTCCTGGGGCTCCCCTGGGAGCAGAGATGAGTGTGGGGGGTAGTCCCAAGCAGTGGAGGACACAGGGGTGGTTCCCAGGGGTCTGAAGGAGTTGGCATGATTGGGAGCCACTGAGAAGAGACATGGGCTGCTGAGCTGGCTCCAGGCAGGAGGACCTGCCCACTGCTCTGTGCTGGGGGCAGCAGCTGCTTTTGGTGGAAGACTGAGTGAAACTGAGCGTGAAAACGGGGCTCAGCCAGGTGACACTGAGCCTGTAACAAGGCTCATCAACTGGGTGACACTGAGTCTGCTAAGAGGTCTCAGCTGGGTGACACCAAGCATGCAGCAATTCCTTGAACCACCAGCTGCCCATAGGACTAAGCCCCAGGCTGCTGCCAGGATCGCAGATGGATTCAGGAGGAGTTTGCACAACAGTTGTTTACTTCCCCCTCGGCACCCCAGGCCTTGCAGGGTGTGTAAGCCCTGTGCCTCCCCTGCACTCCCCCAGGCCATCCCATGGGCCCAGTAGCCAGCAGGATGCAGCCATGCTGTGGTGGGTTGTGGGGAGGTTGCCTCAGGATGCTGCAAGTAAGATGGAGGGATGCTGTGGTGGAATGCTGTGGCATGATACAAGGATGCAGCAGGATGCAGGGATGCTGCAGCAGGACAGGAGATCCTCCTGTGCAGGGTGGAGCCATTTGCCAACAGCAAAGCATCTTGATGCATTTGCCCAGGGAGCTGCAGCTTGTCCTTCACCACCTGCATCTCAGAGCAGCTGGGGTTCGGGGCTGTGAAGGTGCTTCAAGCCCCGTGGTTTCTGCAGGCAGCGTCAGCACTTTGTTCTTCACTCCCTCAGTAATGTCCTGATGATCTGGCAAGAGGAAGTGAGTGCAGAAGCCCTTTTTGTGAGTGCCAGCAGGGCCAAGTGTGCCTCCAGCAGCTGGCAGCCACTGTCACAATGTGCAAAAAGAAAGAGGAGGGAGCTGAGATGCTCTGAACTTCCAGCCAAAATAAGGAGCAGCAAAATCCCACTTGGCTCTGCAGCACTGCTGGCCTTCTGTGTCACTGGTGTTGTCCTGCTTCTCTCTGCCTGTGCATCACTCTGCAGTAGGAATGGCTTTGTTGGAGCTGTCTCTCCTGGGCTTCCTCTTCCCCAGGGCTCAGTGGGCTTGGACTGAGTCTGGGAGCACAGATAGCAAATGGATGTTTGGCAGAGAGAGAAGGAGCCAGGATGCCCTTGCAGAGCTCTGGTGAGAGTCACCAGCTCTTGCTGCTCTGATGGGCCACGCTTTGGCTCTGAGAACCCACCAGGGATGGAGCAGGGATGTGGCTGGATGTCCTTCCAAACCCCTTCCTTTGAATCCAGCTCCAACGTCTTGATGACCTGACGTAGGATAAATTGAAAGATGTTTGGTATTCCTGTCTGTTCCTCAGAGTCTGAGACCTCTAAGCTGTCATTTTTGACAGAGTTTGTGAGTTTTCAGCTTTGTCAGACGATCTGCTTAAAATAACAGTTCAAATAACATTTCTCAGCTATGCTGAATGCACAGCCAGGCCCTCGGAGGCACCTTCACAGAGAGCACAGTAAACTGTGAAGCAGAAAATATCTGTGCTCTCCATCAATCTGATTCCAGGGAATTTTGCTTTTGAGCTATTTGTGGACATGGCACACAGGCAGGCACATGCAATCCCTATGTACTCTGCCCCTCAGACATATTCAGTGTAACTCTCATGGCATGTCCAGAGAATGGTGCCACCAGCACCTTGAGGGACAGGGGTTCACCCCAGAAAAGGGCACTGCAAGCATCCTCAAGGCCCTGAGCCTGAGCTGCCTCTCAGAGTGACTCTGGTGCATGGGGGGCTGCACTGAGAGGGGTCGAAATGGCCAAATCCTGTGGCAGTGATGGAAATGTGGAACAAGGAGAGCAGATAACAACCCTGTGGAGGAGCTGAGTTTGTAAAATAGGGATGGTACCATCGCAGTGTCCCCACTGTGGGGAGAGCAGAAGCTGCATGTGTGCCAGGGGACTGTGGCCTCTGTGTCACAGCAGCCTCAGTGTGAGCTCCTGGTGTCCCCAGGGCACAGCTGCTACACAGCCAAAAACCTGTTGAGGACTCTGGAGGTGGCTTGGGGTCCTCTGCTCAATCCCTGACCTGCCGTGGTGCACATGAGGAGGTTTGCCTGTGCACGAGTCAGGCTGTGGGCTGAGATGCTGCTTCTCATCCCCACGATGTGTAGGACAGGCTTTTCCCAGAGCTGGCTTTGTTCCAAGACTGTTGTCCCTAGCACATTCCCCCCCAGCACTAAAGGTAGGTGAAATATTTTTTCTCTCCCTTGTTACAGCTTTCCTGCAGCTGTAGCACCTGCTGAGTGTTCACCCCCAAACCCAGCATTTACCTGGGAGCTGGTTCATCCCTACAAAGTGGTTTGGCCGTTGTCCAGGTGTTCTTGAGCTGGGGATTTGCCAGTGGAGCAGTCCTGATCTGCAGTACCCCCTCCATGCTCTGCTGGCCCTTTGGGGGAACCCCAGCCTCGAAAATGCTCCTTTTTTGGCAGAAGGCAACTGGGAAAGGGACTGTGGTGTCCTCTGCAACTTCACCTGCCTTCAGCCCCCCAGAACATCAACACAGTTGAGGGCAGATTTCTTGCCCTGGGCAGGTTTTCAGATTTAAGCTGTGAATGGCTACAGGTTTACATTGTCCTGTAGCCATCCTGGAAGGGGAATGCTCCAGGCCTGAGCTGGACTGTTGGGCAGCAGCTGGTTGGAGGGATGGACCCAGGGCCGAGCTGAGGTGCCCCAAACTCCCCTCCTGTCCCTTGGCCCAACATTCCCTTCTGGCCCCTTGCTGTCCACAGCCTTCAGCCTCATCTTCCCTCACCCTGATGTGTCCCAGAAGCTGAATGAGAGGGGGAGTCCAGGTTTGTGCTCCGGGGAAGTTGGGGTGACAGCCATCCCTGTGGGCACACAGCTTTGAGGGACCAGGGTGCTCCCAGCTCTGCCACTGCATCACTGCCACAGCATCACTGCCACAGCAGCTCTGCCACTGCATCACTGCCACTGCATCACTGCCACTGCAGCTCTGCCACTGCATCACTGCCACAGCAGCTCTGCCACTGCAGCTCTGCCACTGCATCACTGCCACAGCAGCTCTGCCACTGCATCACTGCCACAGCAGCTCTGCCACAGCAGCTCTGCCAGAGCAGCTTGCTGCAGGCTCCAAACCCTGGGGCCATTCCTCACCTCCTGCCACATGCAGCAGATTGGGAAGATTTTCCACTGTTTTTCCTCAGTGGAAGCTCTCTTTGCCGACCATCAGCTGTCACCCACTCCAGTGTTGCATAATCTGCTGGCCAGGTTTAAAAAAAGATCCTGTAGCAAAAATGAGTTCACTCAAGGCTGCCTTGCTTCAGAGGGATTTGGGAGTATAAAATGAGGAAAACTGATTTCTGTGCTAGGGGTGGATTCCTCTTCCATGAAGTGCATTCCCTCCTGTCCTGTCCTGTCCTGTCCTGTCCATCCTCCCATGGATGCTGGTCTTCCCTGGAGGCAGAGGACTGGAACCTCTGCTTGTGCCCCCACTGCACTCTGTGTATGCACCACCGTGAGCACAGCCATGAGAGTGTGTTGTGTCNCCTTGTTTCAGAGGGATTTGGGAGTATAAAATGAGGAAAACTGATTTCTGTCCTGTAGTGTGCTCTAATAAAGTGCTAGGGGTGGATTCCTCTTCCATGAAGTGCATTCCCTCCTGTCCTGTCCTGTCCTGTCCTGTCCCGTCCATCCTCCCATGGATGCTGGTCTTCCCTGGAGGCAGAGGACTGGAACCTCTGCTTGTGCCCCCACTGCACTCTGTGTATGCACCACCGTGAGCACAGCCATGAGAGTGTGTTGTGTCCTTCCTAAAACCTGTGTGTCCCTCCCAACACCTGTGTGCTTCTGTTCCTGGCCAGGTGAACACAGCTATGCACGAGGCCAAGCTGATGGAGGAGTGTGATGAGCTGATGGAGATCATCCGCCAGCGCAAGCAGGTCATCGCCGTCAAGATCAAGGAGACAAAGGTGAGGGGTCCCAGCTGACGTGTCCCTGGTCACAGTCCCCTCCTGTGCCCACGGGGTGGCTGCTGCAGGGTCTGTCCCTGCTGTCTAGGAGCAGCGCTCCCGCAGGCAGTGGCGCGGGACGTGCTGGCCGGGAAGGGTTTGCTCTGAGCAGCTCCTCTGCATCTCCTTGTCCAAACCCCGGGTGTCCCCTGCTGCTGCCCTCCGTGCCACCCCGTATCCAGGTGTCTGTCACTGCTGCTGCCCCAGGGCTCCTCTGCCAAGGACAAAGCGTGTGCTGGCTGAGACTGGAGGAGGAACTGTGTGTTGGTTAGTGTGACAGGTTGGTGCAGAGGCTTGGATCACTCCAGACAGCTTCCTCAGGGCTCTTCACCACTGGTTCTAATAGAATAATGTGGAATTAATATTGAAGGACCGTAGTCCAGTGCTGCAGAGAGAGCAGAGGCTGCATGCTCTGCATTGCAGCACAGCTTGGGGGGAGCTGCTTCTCACCCTCCTCTTTGTGGGAGTGTTTGGACCTTTTCTCCAGTGGTCCCAGGTGTTTCCCGGTGGTTTCTATGTGTAGCATCCCACCCCAAAGGGGAGGGGAGCACTCAAGATTCATAAATGCTCATGGTTGAAAGGAATGACAAATGTCAGAGGGTCAGCAAAAGCTTATCAAGTTTTATTAGTCAATTGCAAGTAATTTATTTGGCATGGAAATTGTTATATACTGATCTCCCAGTATAAGCACACAGTGGTGGGTTTTGGATAAAGGGATAGGGTGAAAGGGAAGAGAGAGAGGGAGGTGGATTAAAGCAGGAGAGAGAGGAAGAAGGAATGGAGATCATCAGTCCTGGTTCCAGCATCAGTCCAGTTAACAGGGTGTCCAGGTTGTGGGGGCACTGCCTGTGCTTCCTGGGGTGACCTTTTTATAAATAAGTTTTACCTGCCCTGGGGAGTTCTCACTTTCTCTGCAAATTAGTTTTCATGCACGGTCCATTCTTCCAGACCTTTCTGGAAATGAGTCAGAGGCTTCAGGGGTCTTTGGTGGTCTTGATCCCCCTACAGTCCATGCCACTTCTCCATCTCACTCCTGTGCTGTGCTGTGTTGTGCTTATCTCCAGGAGCCACAGCCAGGATGTTTGTCCCAGGACAGTGCTTCCCTGGGGCCCCTTCTCCAGCCCCAACAACCCTCAGGTGGCTCTGCAGCTGTCCAGCTGTTGGTGTTTGAGACATCAGCATCACCTTCTGAGCTCTCCATGTGCAGCAGTGAGAGGGCTGGAGGGCTGTAGCTCTGAGGGTGCCCAGGGGAGCCTGCATGACCCCACTGCTGTTCTCATTGAGCTGGGGTGTGCACTGGGGTCCCACCACAGTACCTGTGGCCAAGCCCCAAACACAGATGCTGCCCAGGCAGTTTGGGAGCAGGTTCCAGTGCGTGCATAGGCAGAAGAGCCACCAGCATGGCTCCAGGACACCCTGGCAGCAGTGGGAGCTTTGAAATCCTGCTTCTACCCCAAGCACTCCAAGGAACATATTTTATGTAACAGTGCTGTCTGCCAGTCCATCTGCCTATCTGCTTGCTCTTCCCACCCTCTTCCTTGACTCTTCCAGGCTCTGCTGTCCAGTTCCAGCCATGCTTAGGAGGACCTGGAAGCTCCAAGATGTTGTTTTCCTACAATTGGCAGCTGGGTAGAGGCGAAGGGCACAGATTAGTGCCCAAACCCTCTGCAGAAGCAGTGGAGAAAGGAGTAACCTCTAGAGGCTGTGGCTGGTTTGAAGTGCTCCAGCTGAGGAGCAAAGAATTCTGCTTCCCTGCTGGATTGCCATTTGGTTTTCCATTTGTTCTGCCCTGCTTTTCCTGACAAATGGCCCAACAGATGTATGGAGCCTGGGAGAAGGGAGGGGGAGAACATGCAGATTCCCTCATACCTTGATCACCCAGCAGTTCAGTTCAGCAGCTGTCAATGTGATGTTTTCCATTAGCTCTGTGAACGTTCCTGAGGTTCCCTTGCCCTGTGCTGAGTGACTGGCAGGAGTCTCATGGCAGCCTGCTGTCCTCAGGCTGGCTTGAGGAGGGGTGACGTTGTATTTGCACGGGAGGAGTGGAGACAGGATGCATTGCTCTCCAGCCTCCACCACACATGGGACCCTCAGAGCAGGCACAGGCTGTGCCCTGGGGCTTTCCCACCCCTAGCAAAATTGAACATGGGAAGTGCTTTGCTGTACTCCCTCCCCAGAGCCATTGGGACATTCCTGTGCCGTTTCACTGCTCCTTGCCCGCCGTGATCAGCTCCTGGCTCAGGATGGGGTTCCCTCTGTGCCTCTCAAGCTCCTGAGCACTGCTGTCTCCCTCTGCTCCTCCGACAGGTGATGAAGCTGAGGAAGCTGGCCCAGCAGGTTGCCAACTGCCGGCAGTGCCTGGAGCGCTCCACGGTCCTCATCAACCAGGCCGAGCACATCCTGAAGGAGAACGACCACGCACGATTCCTGCAGACTGCCAGGAACGTGGCCGAGAGGTGGGCTGGGCTTGGGACTCTGCTGCTGGAGCTGGCCCCTGCTTGTAGGTCCCTGCCCAGAGGTGACCCAAGTCCCCTCCAGAGATCCCCAGCCATCCCTGCAGCCTCCTGCTGTGCTGTCAAATAAACCCCGGGGTCAGGCTCCCATCCCTCACAGGACAGGTGCTGCATGACAGGTCCTAACAATACTGTGGAAGCAAGGCCCCTTCCCTGGGGTAGGAAGGTGGTGGAAATGCCAGTCCAAGGGGGGTTCAGGGGCCAGTTACAGCTGTAAACCCCAGGGATGGAGCCCCCCCACTCTCAGGGAGCCTGTCCCCAGGCTAGGCTGCCCTCCTGGGTGGAGGCAGTGGTCTGTAGGTGCAAGCTGCTTTCCTGACAGCAGGTGAGGTGCAGTGAGGCTGTCCCTATCCCTGTGCTTCCCCTGTGCACCCTGTTGCATACTGATGGTCCCTTCTTTCCTTCCAGGGTCGCCATGGCAACCGCATCCTCGCAAGTCCTGATACCAGATATCAATTTTAATGATGCCTTTGAAAACTTTGCTTTAGATTTTTCCAGAGAGAAGAAGCTGCTGGAGGGGCTGGATTATCTAACAGGTGAGTGCTCAGGTGTGCTCCACTCTGTATCTTCCCCTCAGCCCCCTGCCCTGTGCTCCACCAAGGGAGGGGCTTGGATTTTAGGATTTAACAAGCACCTATTTTAGGATTTAACAAGCACCAGGTCAGCTGGTGGCAGAGCTGGGCCTGTGCTCTCCGCAGGACAGTGATGTGTCCCCATCCTCCTGTTTCACCCAGCTGTTCCTGGAGGACCCATGGAGAAGTCCAGAAAGCTTAAAAATTATGGTCTCCATGACCTGGTGGGGGAGGCTGATGTCCATAAGGATGCAAGAGGGATAAGGATTATATAAGGCTCCATAAGGATTACAGAGGAGGAATGATGAATTAACTAATTATTATACTTCTCAGGCACTCTGTGCTTTAACATTTCCCTTTTCCTGCCCTTTTTCTGGGTCACTTGGTCCTAAATTATGAACCATTCTGGGCAGGACCTCAGTGGGTCCCTCAGTGCTGCCCTGATGCCCCAGCACAGACTGATTGTTGCCCTCGGGGGTCTGGGAGCAGCAACAGCTGCTGGATCAGCCTGTGCTGGAGCACTGGAGGAATGAGAGCTCCAGGGAGGCGAGGACATCCTCACTCACCCACATCTGATTTTATCATCATGAAGCAGATCAGCTTTCAGTGAAGGATTAGCACAAGCATGTCCAGATCAGTTATGGGATAAAACACTTATTCCACAACCAGTGCAAGGAAATAAGTGGATTTGGAAGTGGGTTTTCAGCCTGTTTCAGGGTGGGGGTGTCAGACCTGATGGAGCAGCAGTGAAAACCCTGTGCTCTGACCTCTGGATGCCTTGTTAAACCAAAAAGTTTAGTTCAGTGGGAAACACAATGACAGATAAAATGAGGGAGTTTCTGGTGCTGAGAGACTCTACTCCTGCTGCAAGCCCATCTCAGTCCTAACGTGAGCGGAAAAGCCCTGAGTTTTTAGGGAAGGAGAGCCCAAACTGACCAAAGTGTGTGGTCTGTGCCATCCCACAGCACCGAACCCGCCGTCAGTCCGTGAGGAGCTCTGCACAGCCTCCCATGACACCATCACCGTGCACTGGATCTCAGAGGACGAGTTCAGCGTCAGCTCCTATGAGCTCCAGTACACCATCTTCACCGGCCAGGCCAACTTCATCAGTAAGTCACAACACTTCAGCAAGGAATCTCATGTTGCCCAGACATGCTTCCATCCCTAGAAGTGTCCAAGGCCACGTTGGAGCAACCTGGGATAGTGGAACGTGTCCCTGCCCATGGCAGGGGTTGTCGCTGGATCAGCTTTAAGGTCGTTTCCAACCCAAAGCATTCTGGGATTCTCTAAGGAAAAGGTTCTCTAGTTCATCAGTGGTTTTAAAGGCTGGGTATTTGTGGAGGAAACAGCAGCAAAGGATCTACCAAGGGCTAGGGGATCAGAGCAGTGGACACCTCTCCATGCTGGGGGGGCCATCCCTGAGGTGCTCTGGTCTGCACTTGGGGTCATCAGCCCCGACTTGGTGAAGCAGCAGGAACATTGGAGGCTCCTGTTCATCTCACAGCTCCCAGATCTGTGTACCTGGGATCATATGCAGGGCAGCTCTGGCTGCTCCATGGCTGATAACTAATGTGGTTTATGAACCCTCTGGAACAGCTCTGAGGCATATTTCCAGGTAATTTTTCATGAAAATTACTGCCATACCTAGTTGTTTTTCCACACTGCCACAGATTTGTCTCACAGGGATGGGATTTGATTTGAGGACCGAGGACAGAATCACTGATGGTCTGTGACTGGTGAGAAAGTTTCATTCCTGGTTTTCCTGGCAGCACTTGTCATTGTGAGAAGTGCTGACGAGATGCCTCAGAGTGGGTGTTGGGGCTGCTGTCAGTCTGTCCTGCTGGCTGGAAGGATGTTGGCACCGGCAGCACGGTGTCGTGGCTCCGGAAGGCTGTTCAGTGCACTCTGAAATCTGCAGGAAGCTGCCAGAGAAAGTTCCCTGTGACTTTCCAAGCTGGATCTCATCTTCCCAGCCCCGGCCCAAAAACAAGATGATGTGTTTTCTTTCCATGGTGGCTGTTGGGTGCCAGTGCTGCCACAGCCAGACCCGCCCTGCTTGGCTCTCCTGTCCTTCCCAGCTAGAGCATGTTGTCTCCAGCACTTTGTCCTCTGGAAGCCTGGAGGGCTCAGCTCTCCTCTTGGATGGCCACCAGCTCCATGTCCCCTGCACTTCCAGCTGCAGACAAGATGGGGACTTGCTGGTGTCACCGAGTGGTTTTGGTAGGGAGGGACGTCTGAAGGTCCCTGTGCTAGCTCTGGGCAATTTGGGCTGACAGGTTGCTCAGGGCTTGCACCTTGAGGAAGAAGGACTGTCCAGGGATGGAGCATCCATTCCTCACCCTCAGCTAGGAGGATTTTGCCCTTTTCCACTCAGGATTTCCCCTGCTGCAGCTTGTGCCCTTGCCCTGGGACGATGACAGAGAAAGATCTGGCTCTCACCTTTTCCCATGTGCCACTTTGGACACACATGGCTTGGAGTCCCATACACCAAGGGACTTGGAAATGAGTAACCTGCCCACCTCTGGGGTCTGGCACGGGCATTGGGAAAGGAGGAGCTGTGGAGACCATGGGGGTGAGAAACAGTGAGGGCAGTGCTGGAGGAGAGCCCAGCGGGTCACATGTCAGAAGTGTCCTCCTTGGCCTGCCAGCAACCTCCAGGCTGCTCTTTGTAAGAGGAGTGAGGAAAACATCAGTTAAATCCCTGAGAAGAAAATTAATAATTTATTGTCCCTTGTAATAGCACAGTTTGGGTGATGGGACCATGTGAGCCCTGGTTGAACTTGTGTGAAGAGACACTAGAACACTGAGCAGGAGCTGGGAGCCTGACCAGGAGAGGAAATACCTTTCCAAGGTGTGCAGAGTTGGCCTGTGGAACCCATCCCCTTCACACTTCCATCAAAGCCAAGAGTTTGGCAAGAGCCAGACATTTTTATAGATGATGAATGCTACAATGAAAGGATTTTTTTTAAGCTTTGGCAGGGGCAGGAGCGAGGAGGTTGGTCTTCAAGGCCAAGCTCTTTGAGGTTGTTTTGCAAAAGAAACCTACTTGGAAGGTCAAGTCCTTCTCGTCATCTCTCAGCCACCTCGTTCTTCCTGATGGAGTGTCCACAGCTGGTCCTTCCTGCAGGAAGGTGACACCACCCAGGCCTGAGCGCTCCAACCAGAGCAGCTCTGCGTGCAGGCTGCAATCAGGATCACATCTGGTTTATTTTCTACTCCACATCACACTGCTCTGTGCCCCTCGGCCATTCCCATGTGTATCCCAAACCAAATTCAGGATGACAGGGACTGCAACCTGCCCCTGTCCTGCAGCTGAGCCAGCCACTGAAGATAAATGAATTGGAAGCCTTTGCAAAAGAGGTGTGGAGTGTTCCCAGCTCCTGCCTCCCAGCCCTGCACATGTTGAAACTCCCCCTCCAGTCTCTCCAAATTCACAATGCACTCCTCACCTCTCACCAGATCTAGGAAGCCTCCAGCTACTTCTTCCATGCTTCCTTATTCCTTTTGGCTCAAAGCCCTGCCCCCGTGCTGTGAAAGCTGCCCTGGTTTCCCCTGAGCCCCAGACCATCCTTGTCTCCCAGTTCCAGCTACTCAGGTGCTCATGCCAGCTGCAGGTGATCCTCATCCCAGTCATGCTGGTGGCAGGAACGGCCTCAGTGGCACCATGTAAGGCTTTTCCCCTTTGCTGGAGCACTGTATCACTCCACCTGAGGTACAGCCCTACATTTCCACACATGCCAGGCCTCGTAGCTCAGACACTGCAAATCACTGCAGCAGTCAGCTTGGCACCTCCATGGTCTTGGATTCTTCATTCTTTCCTATTTCCAGAAAGAGTTCAGCCTCCTGAATGGTTTCCAAGCGTCTGGATCCCTTCACTGGGAGCTCATTTTCTTTGAACCACTCTGCAGACCAGTCTATTCAGAGAGCCAAGCATCAGCCTCCCTTAGCCATGGATTATTACTTCCCGCCCTGGAGCACTGAGGACTGGGCAAGAGCAAGATTCAGTTGCAAACACATCAATTTGGGTGCAAATACCTCCTTTTCTGCTGCTGGAATTGCATACTGAGGCCCTTGAGCAGGAGGGAGGCTGTCCTGCAGGAGCAGAGACATGGGAGAGAGTGACAGTGGGGTGGTGGTGGGAGGATGGTGGCCATCACCCCCTCCCAGGCACCAACAGCTTCCTCTGCCATCTGCCCTGGCTGGAAGGTGCTGCTGGCTGCATTTCCCTTTCTCTGCACCCTTTCCCCATCACTTCCCATGGCAGCATCCCAAGATGCCAGCACTGCAGCTCTGGCTCTGCCTTGCTAACATTGCCTTTGTGTGATAATGGGAAAGATTCTGTGTTGCTGGGATTTATCATCTCTGGAAGTTTCCCTGCAGACCCTCTGAACTCCCAGGCAGGCGGTAAATCCTTCCGAGGGACACGCGGTCGTGAGCTCTGCATTAGCAGCACGGGGGCTTTGTATTCTGTCCTTCCCTGGGAATAAATCTCTGCCCCTCTCCTGCACTGCAGGTCTCTACAACTCCATGGACAGCTGGATGATCGTCCCCAACATCAAGCAGAACCACTACACAGTGCACGGGCTGCAGAGTGGCACCCGCTACATCTTCCTGGTGAAGGCCATCAACCAGGCGGGCAGCCGGAACAGTGAGCCCGCCCGCCTCAAGACCAACAGTAGGTGCCCAGGCACTCAGCTGGCCATGGCAGCTGGGGGAGGAGAGTTTCCTGGGCCCTGGAGTGCCCAGCATATGGCTGAGTGCTCCTGGTGAGCGGGCAGTGGCTGGCAGTGGGATGGAAACACCGTGTTGTTAAGTCACTGGAATGCCCATCGCCCTTGGTGCCTCCGTTCCTTCTCTGCCTCAGGGATGGTCTCCTGGTACCCCATGTGGTGCCAGGGGCTCCCATCAGCCCTCTGCTCCTGTCAGCACCCATGTCTAGGGTCTTGGGTCACAACGGTCCATTCTTCTGGTGGCTTTACATCCCTGGGCTTTTTGGGGCTGATGCAAGGAGTCACAGAGCAACTGTTTTCTTGTGTGTGGCTTAGCTTACAGAGGGTTGTGGTTTGGAGAGCCATAAGGTTGGAAAGTGTCTCCATGGTGGTGAATGGGGCTTTGCAGCCACACACAAAGCAGTTTTTCTTTCCGGTGCCCTGGGGATGCCAAGGAAAGTTAAATGTATTTAAGGAAAGCTGAGCTCTGAGGGCAGTGGAGCTAGACCTGTCCTGGCACAGACAGAGCTCCGGGGTTTGTGGTGGGAAACCTTTTTCCATTGAAAGACAGCAGAAGCACTGGCACCCATGGCCTGAAGGCTGACACGGGAGGGACAGTGTGAGATGTTGGGAGAGGAATAAATTGGCTCTCCAGGCTCCTGCCTGCCCCGTGCCCATGCCTTCCCAGTGCTTGTGTGTCTCTCTGTGGTTGTGGTGAGCACAGCCCTCCCATCTGTCCCTTTCCCAACAGTTGCTTCTGCCTGAACAAGGCTTTCATGATGATTTATCACCTCTGCCTCCTCCTTTTCTTTGCACGACATTAAACTGAATAAAACAACATTGAGGCAGTGGGGCTGAGGGAGCTGCTGAGGGGCAAACTCCAACCCAATCTGCCTGTTCATTAAAAATTCATCCCTTCTGCAGCTGCTGTTTCTCGGTGCTTCCCCAGCTTTGGAAGGCACTCGCTCTGGGAATGAGGAATGGGCAGCTTACAAAGCTGGGAGTGAGGGCACATGGCCATGGTGGCAGCTCCCACGGACAGGGTTTGCTCTCTGTGATTTTAGCTGAGTGTCAGTCACCAGAGCTGCCAGCACAGCTCCGAGGGCTCCTGCTGGGGGATGGACTGGGTTCGACCAGAGTCCAGTCAGTTGCTGAGCTCCCCCTTGCTGCAGGGATGTGTCTGCAGCAGCTTCTTACATGTTTGAAACCTGGAGCAGCCTCACCTGAGACACTGCACAGGTTATTTATGTGTGATTGTGGTTTTAGATGGGCTGAAGCCCCTTCCACAAGGACCTATCCTTCACTTGCCACTCAGGCGTTGGGCAGGAGAAGCATGTGGCACTGATGGGCACATCCCTCTCTGCCACCAGTTTGGTGTTCCTCTGCCATCTCTGTTTGTGGAAACTTCTGAATTCCTGAAAGTTTGATTTAGCCATAGATATGGATATAATATATATTGATTTATTTCCTTCTGTGGCCAGCCTCAGGGAACAAGGGCTCTTTTGAGTGTCCAGTGGTGCTGCTGCCCTGTGCTGCAGCCTCAGCATGCTCCCACTGGCTTTTCCTCCTGCTGGTATTTGGGACCAGGGTTTCTCCTTTTCCAGTGGAGAATATCCAGAGGATATCACACCCACACTTTCCCACTGCTGTAACCTTGGTGGAAGTGTCAGCAGCTGAGCACAGAAACAGCCCATTAGCATATTTCACAGCCTGTTCTGTTCCTGAAGGGATGTCTGGAGGGATCTCTCCATCACCAGAAGGTCAGTGTCAGGACACATCGACTTCTGCAGCATCGGTGCTGTCAGTGCTGGCACTAGATCTGTGTTCCTGAACAGAGAAGCTTGGGACAACAGGTTTGGTGCACTGATAGAGAGACCCTCCTCTGCTGAGGCTGGGCCTGAGCAGGACTTATTTAGGAGCAAGTGTCCAAAAGTAGCTAAAAGTGCTGGAATGCAGGGATAGGCCCAGCTCTGGCCATAAATAAAGTGCAGGGAAATGGGTTTTACAAGCCCTTGCCTTGGCCACTGCATCCTGGCCTTATTTTCCCTCACAATTCTGGCTTTTCCTGATTTCTGCGTCTCTTGGCAGGACTTTAGTGTGCTACAGGATGGCTCCATCCACTCAGGAGTGGGTTTGATGCCTGAGCAGGGTCACTGTTACTGACTGAATCATGTTAGCACAGGTGTTCTTAAGGACCAGGATGGTCCCTGCAGAAGCTTCCCAGCAGGGAATCTGTGAAAAGCTTCATAGATTTAGATAGATTTATGGCTTTCCTATGACTTGATGACTCAGCAGTACAGTGCTGCATCTTTGTTTCTTTCTTTGTGGAAGGTGATGTCTTCAGGGAGGACAGGATGGTGCTGGTGCTGCTCTGTGGGTGTCCTGTGCCCCACGGGTGGCATCTTGGATGGTTGGTGAGAGCAGGGACACTGCCACTGCAGGCAGAGAGGAGGGACAGAATGCAGGATGGCTTTGTGTCTGTGTCCCTGCAGCTTTGTTTGCTCTCTGGGCAGAACGTGGTGGGTGCAGAGTTCATATCCACCCCTCCTTTCTCTCCACACATTTTCAACCAAACGCAGTCACCAGCTGCCCGCCCTCTGCGCTCTGCCCCGTCCCTGTGCCCCTGCAGCCAGAGGAGTGGGGCACAGAGGAGCTGCTGTGCTGCAGGGCACTGGTGGCACCAGTGGCACCCCTGCACTGACCCCTGGTGGGGTGGGCTGCTGCTCCCACATTTGGCTGAGTGTTGGATGTCATCTCCTGCTCCTGGGGATCTCATTCCAGTTATTTCCCTGGCTGTTATGTAAAGCAGCAGGCAGCCTGTCCTCGCTGTCCCTCTGGGTGGGTGACAGGAGCGTCCCCAGCCGGTAAGCCCCAGTTCCCTGTGATGGGTGGAGGAGCCCTGTGAGGTCCAGGGGAGCAGGGAAGGTGTCTGGAGTCCTGCAGGGTGGGGATGCAGCTCCAGCACACACCTCCCTCTGCCTGGCTCCATCCCTGCATTCCACTGACCTTGACCGTGTTCCTGGCTGCCTCCTCTTTGCTCCCACACGCCCAGTGCCAGACAGGATTTCCTCTGCTCTGCTCACTCTGGCTCTGCAGGGAAGGGAGGGCTAATCCAGCTGATAAATGCCCCAGGGGTGCTGTGTCCAGCCATGAAGGCAGCTGCTTCCCCACAGCTCCCGAGCCTCGTGCAGGGATGACCAGCAAAAGGCTGTCAGGAATATCCCAGCAAGCTGAATTTGTGGGATAAAGGTAATCTGAGTGACCAGCCCCGGAGATACACATTAATGATGAGAGGAAACGTTCATGATGAGAGGAATCATTAGTGATGAGAGCAATCATCACAACCCTTGGCTCCCTTCAGGGCAGGGCTGGGGGGCTGGAGAGCAGGGACTGTGAGGCACAGAGGCTGGTGATGGTGGGGGAGCAGGGAGTAAAGGCTGCAGTCAGAACCCCCCCTTCCTCTGGCAGCTCCCATGCCAGGGGGTTGAGATTGGAACCATTGTGACCTCTGTGAAGTCTATTATTTTTTCGCAGTGCCAGAGTGATATTTTGGGAAGGGGGTTGATGGTAGCAGGTGCCTGGCTGTGTTCTCTGACCCCTCCCAGCCCACCCATCACACACAGTGCCTGTGCATGCAGCTCAAGCGCTTGCTCCAGGACATGCCAGCACAATCCAGTGACAAGGGCTGGGCTCCAGTTCTTCACACTGACCTTAGCAAGGGGTCGCCTTCAGAAACAGAGCTGTGAGTGTCTCTCTCCTGATGGAGCCAAGTATTTTTATACCTCACTTCCTCAGAGCTTGTCTCGTTGCATTACTGCCAGGAAAAGATAACGGCAGAAAGATCAGAGCAGCCAGAAGAAGGAGGGGGCAGGTCACTCCCAATTTGCAGCTTTACTTTCAGGGTTCTCAACTCAATTATTCAGCAAATTGGGCTCCAAGGAAAACCAGCACGAGCTACTATCAGGTAACAGAGCACGGCACAGATGAGCTCTGCTCTGCAGCTGCAATTGTTGCTGATCTTGCAGCTCTTTGCAGATGTTCCCAACTGTCCTGGGGTTCTCCTTCTGTGTCTGTTTGCAGGGTTTCCTGGTTGTTCTGGGAGTCCCCAGCCCAGGCTCAGGACCCCATTGCTGTGGTGGTGGTGGTGTTTCTCCTTGATCCGACTCTGTGTCTGTAGCCAAAAATGGGAGCGTGCAGGAGGACACAGCTAGTCATGCCCCGAGCTGGGTACCAAAACATGAGGGTGAAGCTATTGGCAGGATTTGGGGTGTTCTCTGCAGCTGTCATTTGCTTTGTCCTGAAGCAGGTGAATCCCTGTGGAAATGTTCTCCCTTGCCTGTGTGCACTTTACTTCATCTCACATGAAAACACAGCAGCAAAACCCACCTGAACTCACTTTGCTTCTTTGTAGCATCTTGGGGTTTTGTTTGCAAATCCAGGGATAGTCTGAGGACTTTCAGAGGGAGATCATTGACAAACAAGGAGGTTGGTTGAAGCTCTGGGACATCACCCACATCTGGTCTGGTTTTGGGGAAAACACCCAAGCAAACCACAGTTAAATATGCAAAGCTGAGAACATGGGATGTGAAGAAGCCCCTTTCCTGCGCCATGATAATAACACAAATCCTAATCCACGTGTCTCCTCCCCACAGGTCAGCCATTCAAGCTGGACCCCAAGATGGCTCACAAGAAGCTGAAGATCTCCAATGATGGGCTGCAGATGGAGAAGGACGAGAGCTCCTTGAAGAAGAGCCACACGCCAGAGAGGTTCAGCGGGACAGGCTGCTACGGCGCGGCCGGCAACGTCTTCATCGACAGCGGCTGCCACTACTGGGAGGTGGTGGTGGGAACCTCCACCTGGTAAGGCAGCACCTGTGTGAGGGGGGATGCTTTCCCAGTCTGGCCTCTGCCAGAGATGCCCACCTTGTGCCCTTTTACAGCAGGTGGGCTCTGAAAGCATGGGGTGCTGTAGCCATCAGGGCTGGGCTTGAGGCCGGAGGACGCTGAGCACAGCTTCTCCTCTCCTGCAGGTATGCCATCGGGGTAGCTTACAAGTCAGCCCCCAAAAACGAGTGGATTGGGAAGAACTCCTCTTCTTGGGTCTTCTCCCGCTGCAACAACAACTTCGTGGTGCGGCACAACAACAAGGAGATGCTGGTGGAGGTGCACCCGCAGATGAAGCGCCTCGGTGTCCTCCTGGACTACGACAACAATTCACTCTCCTTCTACGACCCAGCCAACTCCCTCCACCTCCACACCTTCGAAGTCTCCTTCATCCTGCCAGTGTGTCCCACCTTCACCATCTGGAACAAATCCCTGATGATCCTCTCGGGGCTGCCTGCCCCAGATTTCATCGATTACCCCGAGCAGCAGGAGTGTAACTGCCGGCCCCAGGAGTCCCCATACGTGTCAGGAATGAAAGCCTGTCACTAGGCTGCCCAGGCCTGCCCGTGCCCCGTGGCAGCACTGGCCGTGCCGGTGGGTGCAGGTGGCCAGAGCTGCCTGCTGGCAGCCCTGCCAGAGAGCCACTGTGGTGCCCGAGCAGTCGAGCACCGTCCACACCCAGCTCCACCTTACTTTAATGGAAAAGTGGAAAAACCTCGAACCACGGCTGGAAATCAACTGCTGTTGGTGAGCTCCAGGGTGCACAAGAGTGGCTGGAGCAGCTCTATGGCGGTGGCTCCCATCTCTCCCCAAGAGGATTGTCACATGGATGGTTCTGTCTTCCCTTGGGGGCTGGAAAGGCCAGAGCGGGTCTCAGGGTGACCTGAGGTGCCATGGTGGTCAGGGAATGGATCGTGTGTACCATGAGGCACAGGTTGGGACAGGAGAGGTGGGCTCTGGGGCCCTCTGACAGCTGGTGTGGGAGCCCAGAGCACTGAGCAGCACATTCCAGGGAGGACTTTCCGTGTGGCTGAGGCTCGGTAGCTTCCCTGGTGGGGTGGATGAGGCTTGGAGCCCTCGGGCTCGGTGAGTGCTGGCAGTGGTTGTGTGGTGGATGGTGGTCCCGAGGAGGGAGGGTGGTGGTTTGTGGCAGTGAAGGTGGCACTGAGGGTGTTCCTAGTGGCCGTCTGTGCTGCAGATGGCATGCTCCTGATACATTTTCAGGGTCCTGCAGTGGAGAGCCACCGACTGCCAGCCCACCATCTCCTCCTGTGAGAGCTTCCCAGTAACAGGGGAGGCCTGCATCCTTGAGGAGCTTTGGCCCCTGGCACCGAGGTTTGACAGCTGCTCCTTCCCGACGTGGGGTCTGGCCAGCAGTGCCCTGCTCCACATAGGCCTCCATTGTCCTGTCTGGTGTCCCAGCAGCAAAAACTCATCTTCCTACTCTGAGCCCACAGTAGAGTCCTGCTCAAAGACTACCTCTATGCTCTATGACCCAAAATCTCAATTTATGACCCCAAATCTTGACTTCTGGTTTGTTCTCCAATCCCCATGCCAGGGGATTGGACTTCCTGCATTTCAAAGATCCCTTCCAGGCCACACTATTCCATGATTCTGTGGTGGTGTGAGTGTGGAGCCATCCTGTTAACTCTGTGGCAGAGGACTGAGTCTGTCCCAGAAGCTCAGAGACCCTGGTTACTGGGAGCTCTTTGGCTGTCACCAGTACTCCCAGTAACCACAAGCATCAAGTCCCCTGGCCAAGCTCCAGTCTCCAGATTTGTTTAAGAGGCCAGGAGGAGCTGGGCTGTCACACAATCCCTGTTGTCACCATGGAGGTCTGTAGCACAGTTTGGGGCCAGTGAGCATGTGAGTGGCTGGGACATTGTGGAGGCAAGGATTTCAGGCATTATGGTGGCCCAAGGCAGCTGGTGCTTGGGCTTTGCTCTGTGGCATTTGAAACCCCTTTTCCTCCTCTAGATGTGGTGTGTCAGTGGGACTGGGGACCACTGAGCTGGGACCACCCAGCTCTGCCAGCCTGTCCCTTCCTGTGGAGCTTGCTGATAGGGAACTACCCGGGCTTGTCAAACCCAATTTCCTTCTACGACAGGGTATCCCACCTGATTGGTCCAGGGAAGCCAGGAGATGGAATCTTTTTGGACTTCAGCAGGCTTTTGATACAGTCTCTCCACGATCCTTCTGGACAAAATGTCCAGCCCACAGCTGGATAAACACATCATGGGGTGGGTGAGCAGCTGCCTCACAGGTCAGGCACAAAGGGTGACATCAGGCTGGCACTAGTCACTTGTGGGGTTCTGCAGGGCTTCATCCTCAGCCCTGTGCTCTTCAACATCTTCATTAACAACCTGGATGCAGGACTGGAAGGAACACTAACTCAGTTTGCTGACAGCACTAAGCTGGGAGGAGCTGTCAACCCTCTCAAGGGCAGAGAGACCCAGACAAATTAGACAGATGGGGCATCACCAACCCTGTGAAGTTAACAAGGGAAGATGGTGGATTCTGTGCCTGGGACAGGGCAGCCCCAGCTGTGTGTATGAGCTGGGGAACAAGAGGCTGTGGAGCAGCTGTGGAAGGGCCCTGGGGGTCCTGGTCCATGGCCAGTTGGATCTCAGTCAGCCAGGAGGGAAATCCCTGTTCTGGGGGCATCAGGCCAGCTGGGTCAGGGAGGGGATTGTCATGCTCTGCTCTGGGATGGGGCAGCCTCACCTTGAGCCCTCAGGGCAGTTTTGCACACCACAATATAAAAAAGGCATGAAGCTGTTAGAGAGTGAACAAAGAAGGGCCGTGAGGATGGAGAAGGGTCTGGAGGGGTCTTGTGAGGAGTGGCTGAGGTCACTTGGTTTGTTCAGCTGGAGAAGAGAGGAGAGGCCTCTTTGTCACCTTCAACTCCTCCCAAGGGGGAGTGGAAGGGCAGGTACCCGTCTGTTCATTCTTGTGACCAGGACTGAAGGAAACTGCTGGAGCTGAGTCAGGGGAGGGTTAGGTTGGATGTCAGGAAAAGGCTTTTCCCTCAGGGGGTGGTCAGGCACTGCACAGGCTCCCCAGGGAATGGTCATGGCCCCAAGGCTGCCAGAGCTCAAGGGGCATTTGAACAATGCTCCCAAACACAGGGTGGGATTGTTGGGGTGTCCTGTGCAGGGCCAGGAGTTCGACTCAGTGATTCTTCTTCGATTCAGTGGGCCCCTTCCAACTCAGCCTGTTCTGGGATTCTAAAGCCCAGGCTCTTGGAGTGAGTGGCTGGCTTGGACAGGGCTCTTGGGGCTCATCCCATGGGGGCTGTGGCAGAGACAGGTTGAATTGATCTGGAGCCAATTCAGAATTCATCCGCTGACCCCTCCCAGTGACCTGGCCAAGGGGATGTATGTTGGTGAGTCTGGTGGTGACAGCTTTGCCCAGGAGGAGAGTGTACAGAAGAGCCCGTTCCCCAGCATGCCATCTGTGTGTCTGGGCTGTGGTTTTTGGAAGAGGGAGGGGGGCAGCACCTCAGGGAAGGATCTGCTGCCGGCCCTGCCAAGCTAAGAGGGGTTTCCCTCTGATAAGGGCTGCCTCCCCATGGTGCCTGGCAGGGCAAGCATAGGAGATACACCCATCCTTCGACTCCTCCTGAGCAGAGGAGCAGCTCCGTTTTCTTCTCCGAGCCCCGGGGTGTAGGAGCTCAGGGAGGGTGCAGCAGGGGCACATCTGCCATGCCCACAGCCTGGCTCATGGCCCCGTTTCACTGTGGGAGGGTAAATCACCCTTTAAGTTGGATGTTTTTCATGGGAAGGTCTCACGGAAGTCCCTTCCCCTTGCGCCAGTCCCATGGGGCTGCTCTTGCTGTGTCACCCCCGAGGGATGCCAGGCACTGGAGGTGGATGTTGGCCCCGGCAACGCCGAGGACGGGGCCAGCACTGCTGGGATGGGCTCAGGGAGCACTCAGCACCCTCAGCTCAGAGACCACGAGCCCGTAACGTGACATTTGCACCTGATGAAATTGCACTAATTGTGGGACCCCCTGGCCCCCCCACATGTCTCGTACCCGGCCGGACGGGGGCTGGGGGAGCCCCACACCCCGAGCAGGGGCTGGGAGCCTTTCCCAGTCACCCACGTTGTCCTCTTGTGGTACTGGAAGCAGAGCCCACCCAATTGCCACCATGATTTGGGGAGCAGCAGCCCTATCCCTGGGCCCTGCTTAGGACATGGAGGGGGTTTCAGAGTGCTGCTGCTGGTTCCTCTGCTCCTGGTGACACCAGTGTTCAAGTTGGGGATGTGTGGACTCCTGGGTCCCCTCAGCCTCCCCTTCCACATGTAATATTCCTGCTTCCGTTTTATTTTGGGAGAGGGCTGTTCTTCCTGTTGGGTTTTTCCCTTTTTGTTGGTTTTTTTTTGCAACTTCTTTGTTTATGTGTGTATATATATATAAATATATATATATATATTAAAAAATATAATATAATATATCTACATTAGTGAGTATGTCTGTGTGTGGGGGAGGCCATAAGGTGAGGACAGCCCTGGGATCTTCTTGCTGGCCATCACAGTGTTCCCCAAACCTGGCAAAACATATGGCCATGCATCCATAGGAGCAGAGGGGACTTGTGGTACCACCCAGCAGCAGCTTTCCTTGTGCTGGGCTCAGCCCAGCCTGGAGAGCCCGTGGGGTGGCCAGGCACAGGGGGTGCTAAAGCTCCATCCAAAAGCATCTGTACACATAAATACTGAGCACCCTGCTGCCAGCCCCTGGATGATGTCCCATTATCCAGGACACTGAGTGTGCCAGCCTGTCCTTTCCCCAGTCCTGGATGGCCACAGGGGTTCTGGACATCTCTGAGTGTCAGCCATCGCCCCACCAGTGCCTTGGAGAGGGTGGAGATGGAGCTGGTGATGGGGCTGAGCTCTGGCCGTGACAGGGCCCCCTGCACAGAGCCCCTGCCGTGCACAGGGACTGGCAGCGAGCAGGGGGAACTGGGGGGTTCCCCTCTCCCACCCCCAGCCCTGGGTGCACATCCCTGGGGTCTCCCAGGGGCTCCACCAGGCAGGACTGGGCCCGGGGAGTGGGAACTCCCCATGCTGGAATGGGGCCACTGGGCAGAAGCTGCTGGAGAAGGGACATTGAGGGGCAGCCTCATGGGGGGGAGCACAGGCACACAAACCTGCAGAAGACAGGCCCTGTTTTTGGAGCACAAGTGCCTAAAATATTTATTAAGTGGAAAACATATGGTGCAAAGCAGCACTGTGGAATGAAGTATTTCTAACTTTATGCCTTTGCTCCAGGCTTTTTCCTGTTAAAGATTAACCACCAGCACATGGAACCTGCCTGGAGGATGAGTTGCCACTTCCACTAGGAACAAACCTGTGGCATTGGCACTGGTCAGAGCTCTGTGTCAGTGATGGGCTGGGCCTGGTGCTGGTGCTCCTGCTTCTGCCACGAGGACCCCCCTGCCCAGAGCCCCCCACCAAGGAGTGGGGTGCTGCGGTGCCCAGGGCTCACAGCCTCCATTTCCAGACATTGTATCCCCTGGTCCAGAGACTGGCAGGGTAGCCCCAGACCACTGCAGTTTGCCAGGGGCTTGTTCCAACCCCATCCCCTTCATGCATCTCATCACTCTGCTCCACCCTGGTTTGCTGCATGTCCTGGGACAGGTGTGTGGGTCTGGCAGGGATCTGCAGGTGCTCCTGAGCTCTGGCCACTTGTCACACAGATCCTGCCACAGAGGTGTCAGGAGAAAGCCAGAGGTGGCCCAACGCTGGTGAGCAGCCCCCAACCCAAAGAGCCCCGGAGCCCTGCCACGCAGCCTGCCCCGAGCCCGGGGAGCACCTAGCGAGCAGCAAGGACAAAATAGGAGCAAAAATCTGGCTATTCCCAGAGGCTGTACAAGGGGATGCAGATGCTCTCTTTTCACCATGGGACAGTCGTCCCTGGGAGAGGACCTGCTCCCCCCTCCATGGGCTTGACACAGCGCGGGAACCTTCTGTTCTTTTAAACTGAAACATAAAACCTTCCAAAGGAGAAACATTCCCCGAATGGCCACAAATGGGCACTTGAACGGCAGAGCCTCGGCGTGGAGAGGTGAGGCACTGCTCGGCTCTGCCGTCAGCTCACCCCGAAGCTGCCGTGAGAGCACCCCGGTGCAGCCCATCAGTGCCGGGTGAGCCTCTGGACCCTGCGGGGGTTAATCTGGGGGGGCGCACCCCGGCTGTCACAACAGCTCAGCAGCATGGACCGTCTGCTCAGTGCGCCCAGAGCCTCCAGAGAGGCAGGAATTCTCTGCGTGGATGTGTCTGGCACGCTGCTCCCCCGTTGCTGGCAGCATCCCTGCCTCGGTGGCTCAGGCTGGGAGTGGGCGTTGCTGTGAATCACCAGGATGGATGCTGTGCCTGGAGAGCTGGCGGGGCTGGGGGGTGCTGGGAAGGGCGCACCTTGGCAAAGCAGGGTCCCGGGGGTTCCGGGACTCACACTCGCCCCACCCCTCCTCCCTCCACCCCGATGGAATGAGAGGAAGCTCCGGAGATTGCTTCATTGTCCGTAGAACGGCCGTGTTAAGTGAGGAAATGGGTCCTGGGAGGGGAGGATGCGTTTTCCTTGAGGCTTTCCATAGGTGAGCTTCATTATCCCAACCCGGAACCCATGTCCAGGACAAACCACGGCCCAAGGCAAGGCCCAAAGGGATGAGGAGCACTGGGACAGCAGAACCAGGAGCTCTTCCCTACTGGGGCTGCTCAGGCTGGCCTGGCCCAGAGCCCACTTGGTGCCAGCCCGAGGAACGGGCATGGCTGGAGGTGGGTGCTGGGCAAAGGGAGAGCAGATGGCAGAGGATCAGCCTGTGCTGAGATGGTGCCAGGGAAGAAATGTGGCAGTGTCACCTCTGTGTCCTCTGGCTGCGGCCAGAACTCCCCGAGAGCCATCCCCACCGTGGGGCTGCTCCCACGTTCCCTCCAGCCAGTGCCCAGCACAGCTGGCTGCTCCAGCCCTCACGAGGGCTGGGCACGGCCCAGGGCTCTCTGTCACAGCTCCTGGAAACCAGGGGAAGCTGGCTGAGGGATGTCATCCCTGGTCACCTCTTCCCCAGAACAGCCAGTGCCAGCATGAGCCCAGGAAGGAGCTCTTCCCTTTCTCTTCCTGCTTTATCTGGTGCCTTTCCCTGTCAGCCTCGGGTTTCTAGGAAACAGCATCCCTCGTTGTGAAAGCCAATTTAAAACCATCACTCACATGGCAGGTTGTTTCATGGAAAGGGAAAGGCTGCTCTGAGATGATGGAATGAGTTTTGCCACTGCTTTCCAGGAACATGCTTTAAACACAAGAGGTTTCAGCGTCACAAATACTGAAAATCAAACCAGAAATGGATTCCTCAAGTCAACCAGGAGGGGGAAAAAAGCATGTGGCATGGGCTTTGGAAGGCTAATTGTGGCATGGGCTTGGGAAAGGCAGGTTTTGAGGGACTGAGGGGAAGGTTGGTGTTGGCTTTTTACTTTTAATCTCTTCTGTAGTTCATGAAATAGGAAATTTTAAAAAATCCCTCCCTTGAAAAAGCTTAAAAACACACTGCCTGGGAACCCCGGGGCTTCCCCCCTGCTCTGGGAAGCTGCAAAGCGAAGAGGTACGAGGAATCACTGGGTTTACATAGAGAGTGACATCAGGAACTCTTCTGAGCTGCAGGAACCCATCTTGAGTTGCAGGAACTATCCTGAGCTCCAGGAGCCTGTCCTGAGTTGCAGGAACTGTCCTGACCCACCTGGAGCAGGCAGCTCGAGACTCCAGCCCTTCATCAGCCCTTGCAAATCCCACCTGGCCCCTCTCCTGAGAGCATCCCATCCAGGCTCACCCCTGCATCCTCCACTGCTCCTTCGGAGCCAGGCAGGAGCAGCACAGGGACTGTTAATGCCACTGGGTCCAGTTCTCCATGGCAACGAGCAAGAACTGGCTCAGTGGAGGATGCGGTGAGCCAAGCACTCCCAGGAGTTTTGAAAGGAAACACCAGCCAGAAAATAAGGCACAAGGAGCCAGGGTGGGGCAAGGGGACCCTGGGACCTCCAGAGCTGAAGCAGAGGCCCCATCACCACATGTCACAGAGAGAAAGAGTCACAGTCCTGCCCAGGGAGGGGGGCACAGGAAGGCTCCCGTGGGTACTTCTGCACAAGACAGTGGATCCAGGGCTGCACAGAGCAGGGGCTGCCTGGTCCCCGAGGCACACACAGCCCTCCATAGCTACGATGAGCAACTGAACCTCAAAAATTCCCTCAGCCTCAGCCTCCCTGCCCCCTATTCCCCACCGCTTTGAGCCAAGTGCCTTCTCTCCACATGGCCCTTGCTCTTCTGCCTCCCTGGCTCTAATTAGCCCCTGTTTATTTACACAGGCAAGCAGACTGACATCCATCACTGGGATTCTCTGTGCAGAGGCTGGCTGTGTGAAAATCCTCATTACAGCTCCTCGCTGACAGGAGCTGTGCTGGGCTCGCAGCCTTTGATCAGCCGGATGCTCGATGGAGCCTGGATCTGTGCGATGCAGCCGCTGCCTTTGCCGGGCTCAGCAAGAGGAGGAGGCAGAGACTCCAGCGCCGTCCCCCTGCCGATGCACAGCTGCCTCTGCCACCACAGCCCGTCAGCAGTCACCTGAGCCACGGGGCCAGTGCTGAGCTGTCAGGGCAGCAGCAGTAGGGGAGGTGGTTTGAGGGGGGTGCAGGGCAGAGAGGCAAGAACTGGATGGAACTGGAGGATGGAACTGGGTAATTTTTAAGGTCCCTTCCAACCCAAACCATTCCATGATTCGAGGGAGCTAAACACCAGAACAATGAGAAAATTACCTGCAGAGTTTCCTCAAGGCCCATCAGAGCCACGAATTCGGCTGCCATGGTTACTGATGGTCACGAGGAACCATCACCACCTTCAGGTGGTTTGATGATTTAATTGGTATCTGGGTTCTGAGCTTTCATGTGCCAAAATATATGTCCATCTTTTAGCAGATCTTTGCCCTTCATTTGTCACTAGAATCCCTCTGTTCTGTTCCCAGTGTGTCACCCTGATGTGAATAACTTCTCTTGAGTGGTGTCTTCACTTGTAAAATGGGCTTTTTAATCCTGCTCCACCTGATAATGAATTAAACACTCTCTTAACATTCACACGGCACCTGGAGGACGGAGAGAAGTGCTGCTGATGACAAAATTACAGTGTTACTTTATTTCACTCAGTGCACAAATACACAGCAGCATCCTCTGAGCCCACTGAGCACCTTCATCCTTGTGCCACAGTGGAGCCTGGGCCCCATCCCCTGCACAGCCACACACTGCCCCAGCTATGGCCTCAGGCACTTCCCAACCCAGTCCCCACCACAGAGGCCCGAGGTGGCCAGCATGGAGATGGCCAAAGCCCCACATGGCCTGGGAGGGAGCACAAGGGGAGAAGTGGCCAGGTCAGGGTGCTCCCTCTGTGTCACTGCAACCCTCACCTGCCCAGGGCAGGCAGCACTGGAGCAGTTTGGGGCTGGAGAATGGCATGGGAGCCCTTTTTCCCTGGTGGCATGGGTACATCAGGTGTCACATAGGGAACACCTGTATTCTCAAGGCTCCTCAGCCAGGTGGGATTTTCCCCTGGGTCGGTCAAGGCAGTGTGACCAATCCTGCCATGCATGCTTCCATGGGAGCTGGGATCTACCCCCTGTGCCCCCTGCACAGCCCTTCCCGTGTATCTGGGCCTGCCCCTGCACTGTATTTAACCTGGATTTCCCCTCAGTCCTCTTAGAACCAGAGAATCTCCTGAGTTGGAAGGAGCCCATCAGGACCAAGTCCAGCTCCAGGCCCTGCACAGACACCCCAACACCCCCACCCTGGGCACCCCTGGCAGCGCTGTCCAAACTCTCCTGGAGCTCTGGCAGCCTCGGGGCCGTGCCCATTCCCTGGGGAGCCTGGGCAGTGCCAGCACCCTCTGGGGGAAGAACCTTTCCTGATCTCCAGCCTGACCCTCCCTGACACAGCTCGAACCATTCCCTCAGGTGGAGACAGGCTCAGCAGGAGCCCAGCGGGAGGGAACCACTTCCAGGAGCTCCTTCCTGCTCCATGCCCAGCTCCAGGCCAGTGCTGCCAGGTGATGCCTCAGAAGAACCCAAGAGCTGCCCAATTATCCACGGACCCGAGTGACCGGAAACCAGGGTAGTGGAGGAATTTGTAATTAAATTGCCATTAGATGGGTAACAGATTGTCTGGCAGCTGACAGTGAGTGAAAACGCTCCATTCTGTCATGTTTTATCAGCATGAAAACCATTTGCAAGTGCTCTAATTACATTCCTAATTGCCAATGTGATTAGGGACCTGCAGCTGTTCATTAAGCGTGTGTCACCCTCAGCCAGCAATCTGGAAGAGAGAATATTTAATTAATTGAATAGTGCATGGATGAGGAGATGGCTGGACCTGGAAGCTGGGAGCCTTGTGCTGAACAGAGCTGGTAGGCAGCAGCCTCCTCCTTCCAGCTCTGGGCACGGTGTCACACAGCCTCTGTTGGGAACCTAATAACATAAAAAAACAGGTTTCTGTCCCCATTATTCCCACAGGAGCTCTCCTGCCCTGATGTCCAGCCAAATTTTTATCTTCTTGGCAGGTCATGGTTTTCATCAGTGGGACAGTGTGATCCACATGGCTGCTGCTCCAGAGACCAGGGCTCAGCCCCAGAGAGGGATAGGGTCTTCAAGGTGCCCCTTTCCCTGACACTCCACCCCTCCTGGCCACTCTTCCCAGCCCTCCCTTGTTCCCAGCCTTCTCTTTTTCTGTTCTTTTTCCTTCCTCAAACACACTGACAGCTCACATTGGGTTTCCTGTTGCAACAGGGTGCCCAGAGAAGCTGTGGCTGCCTCTCCTGGGGTGACTTTATGATGCTTGTATCCCCATTTGTCTGTTGAGCCCAGAAATAAGTTTTGCACCTTTAAGACTGGTTCTGAGAGTGAAGGGAGGGAGAGAAGAAGTGCAGAGTTTGTTTTCAGACCCTGCCCTCACTGCTCCACATCCCTCTCCTGGGCTGTGCTGGCTGCGGACGGACAGACAGCGGGACAGAGCTCTCCTCTGCTGTTGGTCAGTTTTCAGCTAGCTGAGGCAGAGAGGTTCTCTGGACTGTGGTTTTTCTTTTTCTTGGGCCTGTTTGAACCTGCTCTGGGCTGAACACCCAGCAGAGCAGTGGCAGCTTGCCCCTGTGGCCACCAAGCCGGGGCTGGGCCGGGGCATTCCCAGCACTGGGGGGACTGAGAACAGACTGGGAGAGCCAAGCTACAGCCCACAGAGGGACTGTCTGAGTTTGTCATCTCTTCAGAGCAGCAAGAGGTTTTATTGTTTAATTTTGTTCATTTTTTTGTGCTGGTGAATGCTTTGCCTGTTAAATAAACAGGGTTTTTCTCACTTTTCTCCAAATAAATATTTTCCTGAACAAGTTAAGACAGGGGCCACTTGAATCTGAGGAACCCCTTCGGAGGTTTTCTCCCAAATTTACCCTAAACCAAGACACTGCCCCATCTCTGGAAGTGTTCAGGGCCAGGTTGGATGGGGCCTGGAGCAACCTGGGATAATGGAAGTTGTCCCTGTCCATGGCCAAGGGTTGGAACTGGATGCTTTTTAAAGTCCCTTCCAACTCAAACCATTCTGTGATTCCATTTGCTATGGATCTACTTCCAGCTCCCCCTGTTTGCCTGCACAGCCACAGGGAGAGAGGGAAAAACATGAGTGCATCCAGATCAGCTCATTTCTTCAAGTTTAACATACTCCAGTGCCTTAAAATACTCCTGGTCACAACAGGGAGAGTCTTAGGAGGCTTCACCTTAATCCCTGTTTAATTTCCACTTAAGAAAATGTCACTGCAGATGTTTAATAAGAATTAATTCTGGGTTTTGCACAGTTACTTTCAATTAAATAGCCCCAAGTGTTTCATGACTCTTCAAACAGACACTAAAGCACATTGAATCCTGCTCCCCATCCATTAACTCCAGTGCTCCTGTCCCTGCAGCTCCCAGTCCTGCAGTCACTCCAGTGCTGAGGGATGATGTGGGGCTGCAGCTCCAGGCTGGCTCTATCCTGCTGGGGCCCATTTGGGATGATGCCAGGGTCCCTCTCAGCTTAGACATCATTTTATCCTAAAGATTCGAGCTTTCTCTGAAGGGTGGGGGCTGCCTGTAGTCACAGCCAGGCTGAGAAATCATTCACATGAGGGAGAGCAGAGCCTGGTATTGGGTCAAGGTGCTGACACAAGGAGGAAGGGACACCCAGAGAATGTCCCAGCCCCTGTACACAGTCTCTGGGCTCCCCACAAGTGTGCAAACCTGTCTCTTGCCCTGCTGCCCCAGCCCGGGGAAGTTGCTTTTATTAAAAATGGGCAGTAAATAAATAAAAAAATAGGGAATCCACTGCAGAGCCAATTATTTCCCCTTTCATCTTCTTGAGCGTTTTTTTTTTTTTCCTGCTGCCTAAGTGCAGTGCTTTGCACTTGTTATTATTGAATTTTCTATCATTGATTTTGGGCTATTTTTTCAGCATGTGGAGATTATCCTGAATTCCAAGCCTGCTTCTCCCCCGCAAGCCTGCAACACACAGGAACATGGAATCATTTAGATTGAAAAAGTCCTCTGAGACCATCAATCCCAGCTGTGCTCCCAACACTGCCAAGCTCACCACTATCCATGTCCCCAAGTGCCACATCCACAGGATCCATCCCCAGGCAGTGCCTCTCCCCTCTGCTGGGAAATGACCCCGTTTCACTTTCAGACACTTTTGGGGTGCAAGAGCTGACAAGGATGCTGGTCCCTGCCCAAATGGTTTCATTCAGCAGCTGCAGCCCCAAATCCCAGAAAACTGCCCCCATCAACCCCCATCCATCTCTACCAAAGGTACCCATGGAAATTTGGGCACCCTGAGCAACCACTTCTCCCAGCTGCAGTGCTCCACTCGGTGAGTGGCAGCAGGAGCATGTGACAGGAGAGGAAGGAAACAGCACAGTGTGGATTTGGCTGCCTCATCTTGGATGTTTCCTTCGGGGGAAACCTAACTGGCCTTGGGCACCAGGCTTTGGACCCAGGGAGCCCTTGCTCTGACAAATCACCTCCAGGACACAGGGCAAGGAAAGGCAAATGGTGATTCAGGTGTTCTGACAATCTTTAATCCTACTGCTCCGTGGGATGGGCTCTTTTTCATTGCTTCTTGTATCCTCCCCCACTCCCTGCTCCCAAGTCCTCCCTCTCTCTCCTGTCCATCACCTCTCGTATCCTCCCTTGCTTCCTGCTCCCAGTTCTTCTCCCTCCTTTCCATCCCCTCTTGTACCCTCGCTTGCTCTCTGCTCCCTGTCCCCCTCCCTGTTCTCGGTTGCTCTCCCTGCCCCCTGTCCCTCTCAGTCGCCCCCATCAGCTCTCAAACCTTCACTCACTCCCTGTTCCTGGACCTCTCCTTGCTCCCCATGGCTCGAGCATCCTTTACCCGGGAATTGCCCCTGGGCTCCATTCCCCTTCCCTCACAGCTCCTGCACGCAGCCGAGTGCCCCTCGCCATGTCCCACACTCAGGACGCCCCGGAGGCGTGCTGTGTGTCAGACACTGCCTGGGCCCATGTTGCTCCTCACTGCAGTCCCGGGGGCTCTGCAGCGCCGATTCCCAGGAGGCAGGACAGCACCCCCAGCCCGCTGCTCCTCTGCGCCGGCTGCGCTGATTGACGCCCGGCACAGCCCGGCTCTCGTTAGCGCGGGTGGTGGCATCGTCCCCGCCCCTGGGTCACCGGAGCCAGACAGTGAATTCATCACGACCAGAGGGATGAACGAGGCAGTCTGAAGCCTCCGGCTCTGCCCAGTCCCATCCTCTCCAGGGCTGGGACCCAATTAGAGCTGAGTGCTGCAGGCTTCCGTCCACCAGCACCACACTGAATGACTGCTCCTGCTCACATCGGAGCGCCTGGAGAGACACTGGGCAACAATTACTCCCTCTAATTAATGGCCAGATTCAAATGGCTCGGTTCAACCCAGCAATTTGAAAATGAGAGACTCCATAACCATCCCCAGCACATGACAGCGTCATCCTCATAAAGACCTTTTAAATTAACATCTTTGAGCTACTGTTACACAGAGGCCATGAATTACTGTCTGTGTTTAAAACAGACACATTATTTATTGAACCCATGGAATTAAGCCTTTCTAGTCTGCTGGAGACCTTGAGCAGATGAGATTCTGCCTTAGCTTGCAAATGCAAGAAGTGGCCAGGGGTGTGTATTCTATTGCCATCTGGGGGGCTGTTATCTTCTGTTAATGGGCCACCTGTTAAAACCAGGGGGGGCAGTTTGCTTTATCTCTTCCAGGACCCATCCTCCCTCAGGGGAATCTCTTCTGTCCATGGCCATGGAGCCTCCCTGCAGGGCTGATCCAATTCCACCATCCCATGGGAGATGCTCCCCCAGGGGAGGAGCCCAGCATTCCTACCTGGATAGAATCTGACCCTGAACACCCCAGCAGCCTTTTCCCCCTGCATTCCCAGAGGAGCAGCTTTCTCCTCCTCTGCATTCCCAGGGGGAGCCCAGGCCCATCCACAGCACCCCTGGAGCTGCAGAGGAAAACTCCCCCCTTGGCCAGGACCCTGCTCCAGCAGAGCCACATCTGCCCCTGCAGGGGGATTGCAGCCCCCATGGGATGGGGCTGTGCCAGCCCCCTGCCCAGCAGGGTGTCAGGGGGGATTCTGGCTCTGGCAGTGGTTTTGGTTTTTTTGTACTACTGCATTTTTATTTTAATTTTCCTAGTATTTTCCTGTTATTCCTATTCCTATATCTTTGCCTGAGAGGCCCTTAATTTCAAAATCATAATAATTCAGAGAAAGGAGGTTTACATTTTCCATTTCAAGGGAGGCTCCTGCCTTCCTTAGCAGACACCTGGCTTTTCAAACCAAGACAGATTCAAAGCCTGGTGCTGGCAGCCCTGGCCACGGCACGTGGCTCGCCGGGTTAATTCACAGCTCCAGGCTGCTGCAGCGTGACACAACATTAACCAGTCCAACTTCAGGAAATCCGGATTTATACTGTTTTAATTAGACTGGTCTCCTTAATCCCCGAGTGCTCACAGGCCTAATGGTACACAGTGGCACAGAGGGCAGTGTCACCTTCCCCTTCAGTCAGACCCACCTTGCAGGTTGCCATTAAGATTCACACCCACAATGACACCACCAAGCACATGCCTCGCTCCTCCCAAGTCATCAGCGAGACCTGTGGAATGATTTTGAGAAGATAAACCTGAGGCTATTAGAGAAAAGACCTTGAAATGAACACGTCAGAGGCTCTGCAGCACGTTTGGTATGCAGCATCCATGCTGGAGAGGGAATGCTCCTGTGCTGGAAAATGAGTCCAGAAGAAGAACGAGGCATTTGGAATATGTGATCAGCCACTGTCTCCCTCGAAGCAGGGAGGATGAGCACAGGTCGGCCCTGCCTCATGGAGTGAGGGACAGGAGAGCTCTGAGAGGCAGTGAGAGCTTGATGGATGTCCAATACACCCACAGCATCAGGGCTGGGAATTCAAATGGAATTTTGTGGAAGAAAACGGATGGTGGTAAAATAGTTCAGCACAGCATTGGGCTGGTGAATAGAACAGGACTACAGAAATGGAGGAGCCAGGGAAATGTCCTCTTTGTGTTGTTATCCTTCCCCATTTCCAAACCCTGTGTGAGGCTGCAGCATGCCATGCTGGCTGCCAGGGAAGAAAGGTGATTTAAACAGAGACAAACCACCACAGTGGGGTTTTTTGGGGGGAAAAAAATTCCCACGGCACATTCCCACCTTTAGCTCAGCATCAAATGTGGCACTTAAATCCCCTCCATCACCAGAGGTGCTTGACCTAAGCAAGTAATGGTGTGACATGGGAGCAATGGTGACAGGGAGGGGAGGCATCCCCACAGCATCCCCCAGCACAGGGAGGCATGAGCCACGTGGTGCACAACACAGAGAAAAAAAAACCAGAGTGTTGGTGACACAGAGGAGCCAAGGAGAGGATGAGCAGGAGCAGCTGCCTTTTTCCCTGCACAACACCCCAAGCTTAGTGCCTCTGGTTCCAGGTCTGCCATCACTGCAGGATGCTGTTACATTACTTCCAAAGATGCTTTTGTTGACCCAAGTCTTGAAAATCAAGCAGAAACTGCTATCTGGACAAAAAAATTAAAGTCCCCCTCCAGTCCCCACACAGTCTTGGGTGGTGGTTCCTTGCCCTGCAAGGCTCCAACAGCCCAGCCCAGGCCCAGTGGCCAGGGACAGCAGGGAGGGAGAGCCCAGCCCAGCCCCAGAGCCAACACTGTGCAGTAAATCACAGCACAAAACCCCAGAGTGGCCCGTGGATCATTTATCATCCTGCGTGCACAGGAAGGCAGCAAGGGGATGATAAAAGTCTGTTCAGATTAATGGCTTGAGGAATTAGAGAGGAAGGAAATCACATCAGCACTGGAATTCCTCAGCCCTGTGCTGGAAAACACCTCCCTGACGGTGATAATTGCATGAGCCACATAATCACACCTCTGCCACGTAACCCTTTAGTCTGGATGCTGTGTAACCCTTTAGTACAGATACACATATTGCACAAAGGTTTTCCTTTCCTCCCTATCTCCCAGCACAGGTGCTTTCCACCACTGCCAACCTTAGGACAAATCAAGGTTTTGTGCAGGTCTCCTTCCCTACTCCCCAGGCTGCTGGTGCTGTATCCTGATCCCAGAAACATCTTCAAGAAAATTAAAAATAAAGAGTTTTTCACAAAACCTGATGAAAAGCTGAAATAAAATTAATATACCTAAGGCAAAAAGAAGACAGTTGAAACCAGAATTCCTCCTTTCCCCCTTTTTTCCCCTGTGTGTGTACCCATATACGCATATTTAGAGAACTTCAAACAGTTTCTATTCCAATTCAGCTGATCTTTTAACTCATTTCCAAGCACTTTGTAAAATGAAAAGACATGGGAACTCCTCCTCCTGGAAATGCCAAGACCCAGTTTCTGCATCAATCATTTCAAACCATTTATCCACTCAGCAGCTTTTTGGACCGAGGAGTCACTGAAGCTGTGCATGCATCTGCAGGCAGCTGGGTTTTAAATTTAAAAAAGGAGGCAAAGCTGAATCCAGGGCTTCCAGGGGGTCTGCCCGTGAAAGAGATGGCCGAGCTGTGACTCTGATGTGGAGAGGGGCCAGGCTGGGGTGATGAGCTCCAGTGGGGTGATGGGTTTCCCTTCTCCTGCATCCTTCCCAGTCCTGCTGAACCAGCCCTGGGGTCTCCAGCATGCCTGGCTGTGACACACCTCCCACCTCATCCCTTTGGATAGAGAGGGAGTTCACCCCTTCAGCCCCAGCTCACAGCCCCCTGCACCCTGCTGCTGTTGCTTGAGTGTTTTTTTTCAGGCCTACTGGGGAAAAAAAGGAATAAAAAAGTAGAATAGAGGGTTTATTTACTTGCAGAAAAGGCAGTGTTGGAGCTGAGTTCTTGCCATAAGCACAAGGAATATAAATAGCACAGAGAGAGAAAGGAAATCCAGGAGCTGTTTTGGGAAGCATGGCTTGGATGGATTTAACAGCTCTGGCTCCTTCTGATGGCATTGTGCTGGGACATCAGATTAAACCAAAAAAGCACAGATCAGGAAGCACTGCTTCTGCCCAGGAATCATCAGGAGACAGTTTTTGCATTTGAGCCATGGCTGTAACTTCCCTCAGTAAAATCCATGGATAATGATGAAGTTCTGGGACATTCGCTCCATATTTCCATCTTCTATGGCAACAGTTGCTATTAAATAAAAATTTTCTTTCTTGTATTCCCAGGCTGGTGACAGCCACGGCTGCCACCACAGGCATGGACACATCCCTGGATTTCCAAACCCCTGGGAGTGTCCCGTGTGTGAAACTGGACTGAAATGGGAGCCCTCTGGTGCTGCTGGCCCGGAGCAAAGGTTTGTTGCTGGTCAGGGGCCAGTGCTTGGGCACAGCTCTCCTGAGCTCCCATGTCTGCCCAGTGCTGGCTGGGAGCTCCAGGCAAGGGAGGTCAGGGATGGAGTGAAAGGGATGTGGTGGGGACAGGGATCCCTTGGCAGAAAAAAGCACATTTTAACATTGTGTTGGCCTAAAAAGAGTTTTCCCTTTTCCCCAAACCTTCCAAGGGTTTAGATCTAGATGACTTGACTGACCAGCTCATCCCCATGGATCTGCAAGAGATTGACTGGCTGCTGCTGACACATGGGGACAGGATTATTATTGATTTTCCAATGAAAATCCAACAATACAGCCAGAGCCAAATAACCTCCTAACCCTGCATCATGCTCTTAACATGTCTTTTCTACATTTCAACATTTTCTCCCCTCAGTACAAAAAGGGCTCCTGGACTCTGCAGCTGGCACAACTAACCCCTCCACCCCCACAAACACACACGAGATCAGGGCAAAGGATTTATTTTTCAGCCCAGTATTAAAGCAAGAAAATAAATGAAACCACTCTGGATTTCTCCAAAATGAAAGTATTACCATTTTCTTTGGGTATTTAGTAGGTATAGTTGGGTATTACCAACTATTTCATTGGGATGGGGTTTGTTTCATTTTAATCTGAAAAAACCCACATCACATTTAAGAACATCAATTTGGAAAGAGAAATAGGCTTGTTTTCCTTTAAAAAAATCACAAAATTAAACATTTCAGCAAAGTTGTTTTCCAGCAACAGGCCACCCACTTCCTCTCACAAGCAAGAGAATTCTGTCTTTGCCAGGCCCTGCTCCAGCAGCTCCTGCCTTGTTTAAACTACACTCAGAACCAATTACCACTGCCACAAGTCTGGCCTTCCCTCAGCTGCATTTTTTGTCTGACAGGGTAAAATCCTATTCATGAAGTATTTTGCAATAATTTTCTCTCTGAAAACAATTTTCCCCTGACTCCTAGAGACCTGATTTCCAGATTAATTTTCCTCTCACCAGCTTTTCTCCTTTCTCCTTTCATTTCTTTCTTCTTCTTATATTTTTTTTTCCTTTCCTTTAACCGCTGAGAAAAAAATAAAAGTTTTCTTTTCCTGATCTATCTGATTTCTCAGCACTCCCAACGCCAGCCTTACCCTCGCTGCCCCAGGGCTGCAGGCACAGAGAGGAGGCAGAGGAGGGAATGCAAAGGGGGTTATTTAAGAGGAGGGGACACTTTCCCACCCCGTGAAGGGGATCTGACAGTGCTGCTTGCTGGGATGCAGGGCAGGAGCACCACAGCTGCCCCGACCCCTCCTACAGACCGAGCCTTCCAGACCCTTCCTGCTGTTTAAGCCACGCTCAGACAAGCACAGCTCAACTCTCAGCCTTGGCAATGCTGCTGCATACCACGGTGAAAGATGCTCATGGAGGTGCTCCATTGAGAATTCCAATCTGCACTTCAGGCTGTTATCCCTTCCACAAAAACCTGCCCAGATTTCCTCAGCCCCTCATGGTGACAGAACAGCAGTTGCCAGAAGTGAGTTCCTGTGCTCCAAACTCTCCTGCCCATGCCTAAATCCCTACAGGGAGCTGGAGACATGCTCCTGCTGTCCCAGCAAGATGGAGACAAGCCCAGGAGGCTTTTCCCAGGAATGACATCCCGTGAGGTTCTGCTCCTGACCCCCAGCGAGGCAGTGGCTGGATGGGGCTGGGCACGAGCCCCCCCCTCAGTGGCCTCCATGGCACAGTGCTCGGTGCCCTCAGCTCCAGGGAGGAAAGCAGAATGGGACAAACCGAGCGCAAGGAATGCCACCAAGGAGACCTCCCAGGTTTGCCTTCACCCTCACCCCTCACCAGGCTCTGGCTCCTTCCTTTCATTCTGCTCTGAGTTAGTCCAAGAGCCTCTTCCTTGTTGGTTTTCCCTTCCATCAATGAAGGATGCTGTCGTGCCTCCACTCAGCTGTAACCTTGGAAATAACAGTTTTTTACACTGATGTTGTTTATGCTAAGTTTATGTTGCTTTCCCAGTTGCCAAGTTCACCAAACCTCTGCTTAAACAGAGCAGAGCAGTATCCACGTCCACCCACTGCCAGCCAAGGGGGACGAGAGCTGTCGTCTGCTGGGGAAGCACCCCGGGGACTGTGAGCAGCAGTGGCAACCCCCATCATCCACCCTGACCCCCTGCAGGAGACCTGATGCACCTTGGGGACACCTCTGCCTTTCCTGGAGGAGAAGCAGAAGTCACATACAGAGTCACACCCACTGGCTGTGTCCGTGCCACTGCATCCAACGTGGAAAAAGCCAATTCCAGAGACAGAGCCTCTCCTGCCCCAGTGCCAGCTCCAGTCAATGCCACACAGGAGGGACCAGCCAGAAAGGAGGGACCCCAGGGGATGAAGACCCCCCTACATCACAATCCCTTGGGTTGTTCCTGACCACTGGCTCAGGCACTGCACTTTATCCAGGGGGAGTTCATTTGCTCCAAACACTTTTTGGGTCACCTCAACAATACTAATAGCAACACTTTTATTTTCAAGCTTTTCTGCCAAGCTGAAGCACTTTCCCTCTCCTCTTGAGTCATTTAAAGGCAGTTAATGAAGAGTAGAAGCCCTTACCAGGTTTTTTCCCCACTATCATGTATAATAAATACAGTTTTGATTAAATTTTTACATGCTGCTTAATGCATCAAATAGGAATTTGTTATTCCCCTGGCAGCATGACAGAAACCCCTCCTCAACACAACACTCGTTCCCTAGACTGATCTGCAGTGTCACTTCCACGGGAAGAAAAGCTGGCAGTGACAGTTTCCTGGGGGATGCTGAGACAACAGCTGCTCCAAGGTTTTCAATCAGCATGCCTTCATTTCACAACTCCAGTGCAAACATGTTGATGGTAAATAACCCATCTCAGATGGAGAGAACCAGGTAACCCTCCCATCTGTGCAAACACACATTTGTTCCTGGCAGAAACTTGGGTTTTTGCTCATTCAGAGCCCTGTATAGCTGAGAAAACCCAAGGATCTGTTTAAACCATCCTTATCCAAACTCGAGACTCATTAAATAACATCTCAGCTTTGGCTGGGAAACTATTTTAGGGAATGTGGGTGTTTTTCCAAAGGCCTTGTGTGTTCTGCAATATCCCCAGGGTATTTATGACAGGCTATTGGGCATCCCAGGAAAATCCCTCAAGCATCTCGGCCCCCCCACCCATGGCAGGGAGGTTGGAACCAGATGGTTTTTAAGGTTCCTTCCAAACCTTATCAGGCCACTTGCAACTCCTTCTCAGTTCCCATCAAATGAGCAAGAGGAGCACCTGGGAGCTGCTGCTCCCGGAGCCTGACAGTGCCTGAGACTGGCAATCACAGGGCAGGCAGGGAGGGTCAGGTCAGGAGCATGAGGAAGAGACACAATCTGTTTCCAGAGGGTATCAGCTGTTTCTTGAGGCACCAGACCACTCTGTCAGGGTTTTCTCCTCCTCTGTGCAGCACTCAAGTGCTCTGGTTTCGGCTGGCAGAGGTTTGCTGGTGAATAGCTGGTGAGTGCAGGAGCTTTTTCCATCTATATAAGGATTTTCCAGTAGTCACTCAGAGTTCCCAAGGGGCTGGCCAGGCTTCTGCAGCCCCTGAGCACATGGACTTTCCTGAGACACACAGCCTGACTTAGCTCCTCACCTCAGGCAGCAAGTAAAGCCTCCATGAGGTGCATCCTTCCCGAGGGAAGCCCTGCCAGCCACACACTGCTTTCCTCTGTCAGCAGCTTCTGTGCATCCAGCCTTCTGCTCTGCCACCCTCAGCAGGACCTGAGTGCAGCTTTCACCCGGCACATCAAAGCTTCTGGGTCCATTCTGCTGCCATGCCCCCTTCCTGGTGCTGGCACTGGGAGCAGGATGGATGCACAGCCCATCCCAGGCTGTGGTGCTCCTGCTGAGTTTTTCAGCACCTCATGCACTGGGAGCACCATTTCACGAGCACCTTTCAGGTCTCATTAACTCACCTGGAATGTATCCATGGAACCAGCCTGTGAGGACAAGCCTCTTTGGAGAGGGCAGCTTGGGAAAAGAGTGGGAAGGAGGAAAGAGCCCACAGAATGACTCTGGTATGTGTAGCCAGAGGCTGCCTCCTACCCAGCCCAGCCTCACTACTGGAGCCATTCCCTGCACTGCAGGCATCATTCCAGACAGGACTTCTCATCTTGTGCCACAGAAGCCATGAGGTGCCAAGAAGGAGTTCCCTGCACCTTTCCACCATCACTGACCGAGTTGTGCCTAGGAAATACTGATCTCAGAGTTCTCAGGCTTGGCCACACTGGCTGGGTTCCTCCAGGAGAGGCAGAAGCTGCACCAGCTCTGGTCCAGGCACCTTCAGAAGGAATGTCCCTCACTTCTCCATGGTGCTATGGTTCACCGTTAGGCTGCCTTTGAAGCTTGCTAATCTGGAACAAATATCTGAAGGCAGTGATGGAAAACAGCTCCTGGTCACAGGGTAATGGAGAGCAGCTCCAGTCACAGATCTTCCCGTGGGACAGGAGTGCCCAGAGGGAGGGTGTTGGGGGCTGGAATTTTCCCCATTAGGAGTGCTGGGGAGGAACTGAGAAACTGGGTGCTTGGAACAGGGCGGGGTGAGGGGAACTCTGGGGGGAAGGGCAGAACCACGGCGAGACTACGAGGCAGGTAAAAGGCGAGTTTGGGGGCAGCCTCGCTCTCTTGCTGCCGGGGTGGCACCGGGTGAGGATCAGGACGGCTGTCGCTTGCTGCGGAGATAGTTCATCGCCAGCCTGAGAGACGGACCGGCCTCTGCTCGTGCTCTCCGGGGAATCCTGCCTCTTCTCTCTGCCCTGCTTGGAGCCGAGTCACCGCTATCCCGATCTCCCGCTGTTCTCCGGCGCTGCTCTGGGCTCTGCAC
>VZSE01012745.1:123369-143357 GCA_013398275.1 Promerops cafer
CGCCGCCATCACCGCGTGTTTCCCGAGCCCGCGCCGGAGCGCCCCCTGCAGCCGCGTGGGGAGCACCGCACCTGCCCTGCACATCGGGAGCTGCCAGCGCCCCTGCCGGCTGTGCCCGGAACTGCACCGAAGGGAAAGCGCCGCCGCCGCAAGGCTCTCACTGGGTCTGGCTCTGTTTGGGGTTAACGCCGCTGTTACTCCTGTGTGTTTGTTTTATATATATATATATCAGTAAAAATCTGCTATTCTTACCCCCACCTCTCTGCCTGAGAGCCTCTTAATTCCACAATTCTAATAATCCGGAGGGAGGGGGCTTTGCATTCTCCATTCCAAGAGAAGTCTTGCGGCCTTCCCTAGCAGACGCTGTCTTGTAAACCAAGACAGAGGGCTGGTTCCCCAGGGCTCAGGGAGCCCCATGCTGCCCTTGCTGCCAGGGATTCCTGTAGGAGGAAGCTGAACCGGGAGCAGTGCAGTGGGCAGGGATGGGGGCTCCAGCACAGGTCGAATCCACACAAAGTTCCACCGGGATGGGACAGTCTCTGGAGCTCTCACTCCAGACTCTCAGCAGCTTTCCCAGGCCCTGCAGCAGCAGTGGGAGAGTTGGCTTGTGAGAGATACTGCAGGGACTGATCCCACCACCCCGAGGTGCTGACTCTGCACAAGGAGCAGCACGGGTGAGCAGAAACCAGGGAAAGGCACAGCAGCACAGTGAGATGTGGGAGCAGAGCTGAGGAGGGGGGGCTGCCAAGGCAGGTGGGACACTCCAGCCCCTTTCCAGCCAATCTGCATCCTCATGCCTCCCCCAAGCCCTGCTCTTCATGAGGAGCTTTCTCTCAGAGCCTCCTCTGAAAAGCCCAGAGTTCTCCAGCACTGGAAGGGAAGGATCTGATCCCAGTCACATTTTGAAATGATTTTGATTTCCCCTGAGACGCTGCAGATGCAGTTCTGAAGGGAGAACAGTTAATGCTCAATTTAGCTCCACATGACCTAATTTGCCTTCACTGATTCAACAAGGGGGAAGCAAGGGAAGAGAAATCCTTGCACATGAACCTTGAGAGCCAGTGTATTTTGGGCTGCAGAGGGAAGGGATCTCTCTGCAGTGGCATTGGTGCAGGCAGAGGATGCCCAGTGACCACGAGTTGAGGACAAAAGCTGGTGATCTCTCCAGGATTCCTCCAAAGCTGGGGTCCAGTTCTGGTCTTCCAATAAGGCCATGGATCAAGTTCATCTCCCCTAGGCCCTCTCCTGGGGAGGTTTCTGTGGGGAGTATCTGCAGCTGACCTGCTCCATCCCCCTGCGCGTTACTGTGCCAGTCCTGTGCCGACACGAATCACTCCTTTTTCTGACCCAATGTGACATCAGCACTTTAAAGGAGATAGGCTGATTCAGGAAGGGATCAAAGGAAAGTTTTCTGTGCTGCGCCCCAAGCCCACAAAGAGGCCGAGGTGAGCTGAACCTGCCTCCAGTTTGACACAATTTTCTCCCCACAGCCAGTAAGTAGTGCAAGGACTTGGGGAGTGGTGTCACCAAAGGAGCTGGCCCTGGGAACGCCTGGGAACTGCAGGAGGGTCTCATGCAGGTGACCTCAGGGTGCCCATCCTGGGGGAGCACGTGCTGCTGTTCCCACAGCCCCTGCAGCCCAGGGCAGCACCTCCTCTGTATTTCAGAAGTCAAGCATTTACTGGGGGGATTTTCTGTCTGGGGACCACGTTTGCTAACTCAGTGCCCAAATGCCATCACTGCCCACAGTGTTTTGCCCTTTGGTTTGGGGCATCTTCATGCACCATTTTCCCTCTGGAAGAGAAATCCCTGTGTGATGCTGTCTCTTGGTGCCGCCTTCCCATTACTGGAGCAAAGGCTCCTTCTGATCAAGTGTGTGATGTGGTCTGGGTACCACTGGCCTCTGGGTCCAGCCCAAGCCTGACATTAGATGGAACACTGCTTAATTCCCCATCCCCAGCTGCTCCTGGTGCTTCCATAACCCTGCATCTGCATTTCTGCTTCCCAGTGTTCCTAATGGCTCTGCTACCGACCTCCTCCATCCCCCGGCTCCTCTTCCCAGCTGAACTCTCCCCCAAACCATGTGTATATTTCTGATTAAAGGTAGAGAAGTGCATCTCTGCAGCCAGAGATTCCACTGCCCATTCCCTTCCAAAGGGCTCGTTTCCAGCAGACTGTTACTCCAACACGCAATATGCAATTTTTTTTATTTAAGAAAACAAGGACAAATGTTTGCTGATAAACATTTCAGGGCAGTGTGCCAACGAGCAGATCCTTCTATTCCTCCCAGAACTGTGAAACACCAGCCTGCTGCCAGCCGCAGGGATCGCAATGTTTTTCTTTTCATACATGAAAAGTCTTACTAATGAATCCCCCTCTCAGTGGCCAGTGCTGAGGCAGCTCTGCCATGTGCTGATGCACACCGGGACCTCGTGGCTTGGGGAATATTTAATACTCATCAAACACAGGGAATATTGTTCCCTCCCTGCACAAGTGGTGGCTGAAAATGTAGGAAAGTGAGTGACCCCCACAGCGTGGCCCCTGCCTCCTGTCCATCTGCTCCAAAGGCACATTGTCCCTGGAAGGGTGAAGGGCATTCCCTCACTGCCCTGGCCCTGACTGCAGAGCCAGGGCACCACTAAATTAGGGACAATTGTGGATGCCAATGGCAGAAAAACAGGTGAAGTGACAGGAGTGCCAATCCTGCTCTGTGAAGGCTGTGTGACAGGTGCTGGTGCTTCCTGGTTCTACTCTTCACCGTAGGGTTGTGAGGGGATGGGTTACATCTTCTGCTGGAACTAGAGATAGGTGACACATCCAGCAGGTTTTAACTCACAAATACAAGCTTGTCCCCAGAAGAAGTCACAGATCCCTGCTGGTCTCAATGACAGAAACCCAGAGTAACCCCCCAGTGTAAGTTCAGACAATGCCTTAAAATACTTCTAGAGTATTAAGAAGTGGTTATAACAGAGTCAGAAACTTTAGTTCTGTGAGGACCCATTTCCTTTTTTAGAGCCAATATGCTGAGAAGCTGTTCTTCTGAAGCCTGTTCTGATCTTTTGTTTCCTGCAAGATAGACAGAGTTGTGTGTGACAACGGGGAGCTCTGGAGATGCTCCATGAGAACAGAAGTTCAGAGCAACCCCACACCCTGCTGTGAGCTGGACCCAGAGGGCAGTGGACAGAGCCAAGAGGGACAGTCTCAAACATGTGGAATGATGTGTGGATGTGGCACTTGGGGACATGGGTCAGTGGTGGCCTTGGCAGTGCTGGGGAACAGCTGTACTTGATGAACTTGGAGGGAGGAGGGATTTGCCATGATTCTGTGAAATATGCCCCACCGTGCCACACCAACATCAGTGCTTCTTGCCCCACTTGGAATGTGGCTGAGCTCAGCTCAGCGACTTGCATCCCCACCTTGGGGTGGAGTAGCTCCACACCTGGTTTTACAGAGATCCTAAACAAGCAAAGCAGGGATGAAGCCCTGCATGTTCCCAGCTCCAGTAGGAACAGCCTCGTCACAAGGCTGTGATTTCTGCTCTACAATAAACCTCACCTCCACATCTCAGATGTGAAATATCAGTTTAAAAACAGTCCCTTTGGACAGGAGAAACCAAGACGTTATGAGGAAAACCCTCATGGATTTATCAAAGATCACATCCCACTGCAGCAACCTGACATAAATCCAGGCAGGAGTCCGTAACTGTGACTGTGACATTTAACAAATAGTGTGGACCACACACCCTACCCAAGGTTTGGATCCTGGCTGTTATTTCTGCATAAATGCCCTAATTGCTGCCTTTTAAATTACATTCATAAAGAAAGGAGGCCCATCAGTCACTGGTCCCCCATTACAACAACGAAGAGCATCACAAACAAATCATTAACAGGCATGAAAATGGCAGGCAATTAATTTAGTACAAGCATAAACACTATCATATGACTTTATTACCAGCCCGACCTTCAGGAGGGGACATCAATAGTCTTAATTCAACAACATCTTCCCATTTAATCATTGCCAGGAGGCAGGAGGTGGGTTTCAAGTGCTCAAGGCTAAAATGGGAAACCATCAGAGCTGTCAAAGCAACATGCAGGAATCCCATCTCTCTCAGGGCATCCCTTCCCCCTCAGGGACATCCCATCTCACTCAGGGACATTCCGTCCCAGCCGGGGACACCCCGTGTGGGACACGCAGGCTGAGGCAGTTCACACACTGCCCAGGAGCTGAGTACACAATTTGCCACCTGAACTAAAACCTGGCACAGCCAGAGTTATTCCTTCCTCAGCCACCGTGAGATGCTGCCCCAGAAAATCACCTCCTGCTCTTTGGGCCACAGGAATTCAGACTCCTTGGGTAACGTCTGGTGGGAGAGAACAGAGGTTTTACTTTCATAACCTTGAATCTGCTTTTCCTGAAGAGGTGGCCACATCCCATGGGTAGAGAGGTGTCCTGGAGCTGAGGGTGCAGAGCCCTGGGCTCCCACACTGGTTAGAATCCCTGCACTGGAGCACAAGCATAGCCTGGAGAGCGGGAGCTGCTTCTCCCATGTGGGAAATAATCCTGCCCTAAAGGCAAAATTGCCTCTATTTAGTTAATTAAGTGGGCACCAGGGAGGGGGAAAAAAAAGCAAAACAAAGGCAGACAAAACCCAACCACGTGGAACATAGGGAACACAGAGCCCTTTCAGGGAATGGGGAAGTGAGAAGCATCAATTGACTCTGCAGACAAGGTGTTTGGGCACGCACCGAGGCAGCATGAAGAACACACAACAGCGTGAAGAAATGGATAATTACTTCCCCTGCATGGGGAGACACAGACTAAAGAGAAGGAGGACAAAGGGCCTTTTCTTTAGTTTTTGGCTGTGTGCTAACACTGGTGAGTGCTTTCCCTGCTGCTTGCTGAGCCATCCCGGGCCCCTGGGGCAGCATCTGCCTTCACGTGTCCCAGATGGAGGTGGGACACACTGTGGCCACAGGTGCCTGGCCTCAGGCAGCGAGGTGACTCCAGCAGAGGGCTGTGCTTGGAACACGAGTCTTCCCCGTGGGGAGCAGCTGCTCCTGCACCCCATCCCTCAGGGCAGCACAGCACCTGTCCAGGCAAAGCTTTACAGCTCCCCACCCTCCCCTGCAGACAGCACCTCATTCCAGCCCACGAGGACTGGGGCAGGAGTTCTGCTGGCAGCATCAGGCACCCCACGATGTAGTATCCCACGGCAACCCTGAATGGGTGCCGTGGGACGAGATTACTGTGTAGTCTACTCTTCCCCTGGCAGTTGCTCTCCTCCCCCAGCTATGTAATCCCTTCCCCCCCTTCCCTTCCAGATCTTTCCTCAGTTATCGAAAATCATCCCCTCAATCATCCCCAGTTTCCTCCCTTGCTCCAGAAAGTTCTCCCCAGTTCTTCCCCTGGTTGGTCCCCTGTTGATGTATTCCTCCCCCTGTGTCCGGATAGGACACAGGGCCCCTTGCTCCTCCCTGGACCCTCCTACCTTGTGTTATCCCATTGGTCCCTTACCCTAAGGCCACACCCCTCTTTCCCTGTATTTAACCCCGGACCCTCCTTTGTTCTGGGCTTTTTGGCCCCCAACCGTGCGTGCGAATAAAGCTGGTGGCACTTGCCACCCTCCAGCCGGCGCCTCCTGAAGAGCCGCTCTCCAGAAACGGCCGCGCGGAGCGGAGAGCTCGCGGCGCGGCAGCTGGCACCCGAACAGGGACCTCCCAAAGAGGTTCCTGTGGAGTGGCTCGGCTTCTTGAGAAAAGAAGTCAATAGACGCATCACCGCGCTGGTGAATCAGTATGGCAAGCAGTGTAATGGCTGAGGGCTTACAAAAAATCACAGCCCCAGTCATCCTAGGCTACAGGGGTGCTCCCCGGTGGGAGCAGTTCCCTTATGTGGAATTAAAGGAGCTCGTTAAGGCACCTAGGGAGCATGGGAGACAATCGCCCTATTTCAAAAACGTCCTAGAGTTAACCCTATCAGGGCACACCATGGTCCCGCATGATTTAAGGCACCTGATGACCCTCTTACTCTCCCCCATGGAATTCGTGATGTGGCGGTCCTTGTGGGAAGAGCAATTGGCAAAACTTATTACAAAATACAATGTTCCATCCGGCCAGCAGCCTCTCTCTGTGGTGGAACTCAGTGGTGCAGAAGGGTTTTCTGACCCGAAAGAGCAGGCGAAGACCCTCTCCCAGTGCAGTACTTGATGACATCAAGTCAGCAGCAAGATTAGCGCTCCTAAAGATGCCCGATGGCAACAAGCCCCAGCTATGGTTTGCCAAGATTATGCAGGAGCCAAAAGAGTCTTTTATGAGATTCGCAGACCGGCTGAGGGATGCCATCGAGCGTCAGGTGGAAAACAAGACTGCACGGGAGGAGTTGCTTGTGAAGTCTGCCACTGAGAACGCCACAGAGGAGTGCCAAAAAATTATCAAGGCTCTCCCCTCGGACCTGCCCCTCACCATGGAAAAGATCATTAAAGCATGTTCCAATGCCACTTCCGTCCAGCAGCAGACCATCACTGCCGTGATGGAAGGTATGGGTAAGGTAGTTTCAGATTTCCACCAACTTTGTTTCAATTGTGGCCAGAAAGGGCATTTTATGGCACAATGCCCTCAGCCCTTTCTGGGCCCGCACAATCTACCTTATCCATACCGCGGCCAGGGGAGAAGTAGGACAGGCTCAGGTGCCCCACATCCCAACAACAGGAGGTCATTTCACAATCCAAATTGACCCCGCAGGTCGGGAAACGGGGGAAGAGCACAGGGAGGGGCCGTGCGATGACATCAAACCAACCCTTCCACCCAAGTCTCCCGGCAATCCCCAAGAGCCAGGTGCCGTTGGGGCAGTTCCGGCTTACCGGGACTTCAACAATGTCCTAACCTGGTTCCGAGGACAAAAACACCTGCCCACAGACTCTCGGACTTTGCTGTTTAGTACCTTAAATATTACCCTGAAAGATGATGAGGTTACACGTATCCCGGTGGGACTTTTCCAACCAGAGGATGGCAAAGACTTGCAAGTACTCATACTCGGGGATCACTTAAACACTCCTCCATCCCTGACAGTGATCCCCAAAGTTGTCCTCTTGTCCCCTGGGCAAGAAATAACTGTGACTATTCAAGCCACAGGAGAGGTCCCATTTGAAATCCTGAAGAGATCCCCTGTGGCACAACTCGTGACTTTACCTGGTCAAGACGCCGAGCCCGCGCATGTCGACATCTGTCTGATGAAGGTCCTGGGGAAGAACAAGCCACAGTTCTGGTGCACCCTGCCGCATCGGGGAAGGAAGCTGCAATTGACGGGTATGGCGGACACTGGGGCGGATGTCACTTTGATACTACAGTCAAAGTGGCCCGCTGAGTGGGAGCTAGTGCCACCTTCTGGCTCCGTTTCTGGGGTAGGAGCAGCGGTACGAGCTCTGTGGAGCAAAAATTTAATAACCATTGAAGGTCCCAAGGGGCAAGTGGCCACAATAAAACCTTATGTGGCCCAAAGCCACCTGATGTTGTGGGGTCGGGACCTGCTATACCAATGGGGGGCACGGCTATAAATCCTGGCACCAACTCTGGATTTCTAGCCGGGGCCACTGAAGAGCGCCGACCCCCATGGCTCACTTGGAGATCTGACGAGCCTGTGTGGATAGATCAGTGGCCCCTTCCACCTTATAAGTTGGAGGCGCTTAATACCCTTGTGGACGAGCAGGTGGCTAAAGGGCACCTAGTCCCAACGGACAGCCCTTGGAACTCCCCGGTTTTTGTCATCCGTAAGCCAGGGAAGGACAAGTGGCATCTCCTCCAGGATCTCCGCAAGATCAGTGAGGTCCTGGAGGACATTGGTTCCCTTCAGCCTGGCACCCCCTTGGTAACAATTCTCCCCTGAGAGTGGCTGCTTGCAGTCCTTGACATCAAGGACTTCTTTTTTAACATCCCACTCCACCCTGCAGATGTCCCACGCTTCCCCTTCTCTGTTCCTCCTGTTAACCGGGAGGAGCCAACGAGGCGATTCCATTGGACCGTCCTACCTCAGGGCATGAAGAACAGCCCAACCCTGTGTCAATTGCATGTCTCCCGGATACTGTCACCAATCCGTAAAAAATTCCCTGATGCGACCATCTACCACTACATGGATGACATCTTAAGCTGTGCACCAGAAGAAAAGTATGTAGACTCTGTGTTATCAGAAGCCATCGCGGCACTTGAGTGGGAGGAATTTACGATTCCATCCGAGAAGCTGCAGAGCACCACACCTGTCGTATACCTCGGCCTCCGAGTCGGAGAGCGGACAGTCAGGCCGCAGCAGGTAATTATCAACGACCATCCGTGGACCCTTCGGGAACTCCAGCAGCTGTGTGGCAGCTTGAACTGGGTCTGCCCCCTGCTCAGCCTGACCAACGAAGATCTGGCACCGCTCTTCCGACTCCTTAAGGGCGCCCTGCAGCTAGACTCTCCAAGACACCTGACACCCGAGGCCGAGGCAGCGATAGCCAAGGCCTCTGCAGCCCTAACCTCCTGCCAAGCACATCGGTATTCCCCAGGGCTACCCTTCAGCTTCGCGGCGCTCAGTGAGTCCCCCAGGTTCCATAGCCTTATCTTTCAATAGGACACCGCACTCAGGGATCCTTTGCTGATCTTTGAGTGGGTGTTCCTACCAAATACACCTTCACAGACACTGTCGGCGCCACAGGAGCTCATGGCTCAGCTTGTTTTAAAAGCCAGAGCTCAGCTCCGACTGTGTCCGGGTGCGACTTTACTTACATTTATCTGCCCTTGGCAAATGAATTTGTTGGTCATTTATACCAACTCAATGATCATTTGCAGTACGCTCTGGATAGCTTCTCAGGCCACATTTCTAATCATCTCCCAGGCCACAAATTGTTTAAAGAAGTTTTCAATTTGGTACCCAAATCGTATAACAGTCCCACACCCGTCAAAGGCGTGACGGTTTTCACCGACGGCTCGGAGAAATCATATAAGTCCGTGATTATGTGGAGGAACCTGGACACTCAGGAGTAGGAGTCTGATGTCCAGCTTGTTCCAAGATCCCCACAAGTTGCAGAACTTGCTACCGTCGTCCACGCCTTTGAAAGGTTCCAGGGCCCTTTAAATTTAGTAACAGATTCAGCGTATGTTGCTGGAGTAGTGTCCAGAGCAAAACACGCTTTATTGTGAGAAGCAGACAACCCCAGGATAAGCGAGCTGCTTTCGAAGCTTGTGCATCTCCTCTCCCACCAGAGGCAGCCTTATCATATAATGCACGTAAGATCGCACACGGACTTGCCCGGTCCTATTGTGGAGGGCAATCGCCGAGCCGACCTCTTGGCCATGCTGCTGGAAAGAGACACTCCCATCCCAAGTCTCTTCCAGCAGGAAAAGCTGAGCCATGCATTCTACCATCAGAATGCTCCTGCCTTGGCGCGACAGTTCAAGGTCTCCCGTGAACAGGCACGTGGGATTGTCTCCGCCTGCCCCAACTGCCAGGTCCTCGCTTTACCATCCATGGGCCCGGGGGTCAACCCCCGTGGCCTGAGGAGCCTGGAGTTGTGGCAGACGGACATAACCCACTTTGCGCCATTTAGAAAGTTGAAATACGTTCATGTGTCCATTGACACACACTCTGGAGAGGTCTTTGCCTCATGTCATCCGGGCGAGGCCGCGAAGGATGTAATTAAACATTACTATATGGCCTTTGCCACCCTTGGTGTGCCCAAGACCCTAAAGACTGATAACAGGCCTGCTTTTATATCAAAGAAATTTAAAGAGTTTTTAAGTCAATGGGGTCTTGAGCACACCACGGGAATTCCCCATAATCGAACTGGGCAGGCCATCATAGAAAGAGCAAATAAAACCTTGAAACAGCTCTTGGAATGACAAAATATAGACACCAAGTTACTACCACCACCTCTACGTCTCTCTAAGGCCCTTTTTGTTGTTAACTTTTTAAATTGTTCTTTTGCAGACCCAACCCCCCCTATCCTGAGACATTTTTACTCCCGCAAAGATAAATTTATAGAGAAGCCACCAGTTCTTGTAAAAGACCCGGAATCTAAGCAAGTGCAGAGACCCTATCCCCTTATAACATGGGGAAGAGGATATGCCTGCATATCAACTAATACAGGACCAAGGTGGGTCCCTGGACGACTTATTAAACCATACATCAACAACACATCCCACCAGACAGAGACAAAATCACAGGAAAACTCTCCAGGAGGAGGAGCACCAGATCACCAGGTTGCCACCTCCTGGAAGAGAAAGAGACAAAGAGCTCTACCGAGAGTTCTGTATGTAAACCAAGACACCTTCCTAAAATAGACTGCCCCCTCTGTCCTCGCCTTCTCCTTTTTCTTTAAAACAAGGAAGGAGGAGAGGGATGGGGACAGGGCAGGGGGTGAGAGGGATTACCCTCTAAAGGGCATGTTTTTAAGTTTCTTTGTAGATTGCCCAGATTATCACCGAAGAAAAGAAGATGAAGTCCACCATGCTTGGAGTGAGTGGAAAGACGCAAGACGCCTGGAGGAAAGCTGCTGCCCTGACATGGCTAGCAATACTGTTGTGGATGCTCTCCCGCATACCAACGTGCGCGGTGTGGCTGGTGCCACAGCCCGTCGCAAACATATGGATTACCCTCACGAAATCCATACAGCAGGACCATCCATGCCTGGCCATGAGCAACGCAGGAAATCCACTAGCATCGTGCCTGGTAGGAATCCCGCTCTGGGCCAATGAATATCCCTTAGAGGGAAAGTTGCCCAACCCTGTAGACACCTGGGATGAGTGGACTGGGCTCCTTCCGCATGCACCACAGGATCTCCAAGAATTAGAGTTACTGGGGTCCTCAGGGGCAACCTTTTGTGTAACATTCTTTTACAAATTGGCAGCCAACAAAGCACACTCACTCCAGGAAGTTGATTTGGCTTTCAAAAGAAAAGATGTCTCGCCCCACTCCAAAAGTTATGATAGTTATCGCTGGTGCAATTACACCTCTCCCATCTGAGACCTATCCTCTGATCATCCCAAGGAGCTACCCAGAGGGATATTCTTGGTCTGTGGAGACCGTATGTGGGCGGGGATTCCTGCTCGTCTCCAGGGCGGCCCATGTATGCTTGACCAGCTGGCTTTAATGACTCCAAATCAGACTATTACTCATGATTGGAAGAAGCAGAAAGGATTGGCAGTGCACAAAAGAGACACGACCTCATTCGATGAAAACTGTGATCCTAAATTTGCGGTTTGGAGTCATCCCAAAAGAGCCACAGTATCTTTGTTTCTGCCGTGGGTCGCGGTGGCAAAGGCTCTCAGTGAGATTTCTCACCTGGGGTGCTGGGTAAGCCAGCAGGCCAACCTGACTTCAGCTGCAATTGCTGACCTCCTGGATGATGAGCAGACAACCAGGCACCCAACGCTGCAAAATCACGCAGCTGTCGATTTCCTGTTGCTGGCTCATGGCCATGGCTGCGAGGAATTCGACGGGCTGTGTTGTTTCAACCTGTGCAGCCACGCCGAGAGCATCCACCAAAAGATAAAGCACCTCCAGGATCTCGTGCATGACATCAAGAAAGAGACTGCTCCAACGTGGTGGACCAATCTTTTCAACCACTAGGGACTACCGAGTTGGGCATCTTTTATTTTAAAGACTGTTCTTTTATTTTTGTTCGTTTTGTTTGTAGTTTTACTTACATTCTCTTGTATCGTTAGATGTTGCAGGAGAGCAACTGCTGATTTTTTTTTATTAAAACAAAAAGGGGGAGATGTAGTATGAACAGCAACCCTGAATGGGTGCCATGGGAGGAGACAACTGTGTAGTCTCCTCCTCCCCTGGCAGTTGCTCTCCTCCCCCAGTTATGTAATCCCTTCCCCGCCTTCACTTCCAGATCTTTCCTTGGTTATTGTCAAACATCCCCTCAATCATCCCCAGTTTCCTCCCTTGTTCCAGAAAGTTTTTCCCACTTCTTCCCCTGGTTGGTCCCCTGTTGATGTATTCCTCCCCCTGTGTCCGGATAGGACACAGGGCCCCTTGCTCCTCCCTGGACCCTCCTACCTTGTGTTATCCCATTGGTCCCTTGCCCTAAGGCCACACCCCTCTTTCCCTGTATTTAACCCCGGACCCTCCTTTGTTCTGGGCTTTTTGGCCCCGACTGTGCGTGCGAATAAAGCCGTCCGTGTCCACCAGAAAGCCTCCGTCCCTTTCTCATGCCACCGCTGCTTGCCATACTGATTGACCAGGGCGGTGACACTTGCCACCCTCCAGCCGGCGCCTCCTGAAGAGCCGCTCTCCAGGAACGGCCGCGCGGAGCGGAGAGCTCGCGGCGCAGCACCACAGGCATTGCCAGACACCCCAGGCTGCTGAGGGTCCTGCAGTGATGCCAGACAAGCTCCAGGCCTTGCGGGAGATGGGGCACAGTCCCCGTGCTGAGGTGCTCACCAGCTCCCCATCCAAGCATGTACCACCTAATCAAGAGCACCCGGGCAGCATGCTGACCCCCTCTGCCCGGCCCTGCAGGGGGATAGCGGCTGGGCTCTGCAAGGTGCTGCCCACTGCCCCCGGAGGTGCCCGGGGGCTCCAGCCCCGCAGCTGGCACATCACAGAGCTGCTCCTGGCATGCACAGGAGCCACGAGATGTGGACTCACTCGCAGGTCCAGGGTGTGCCCACCCCTGTGTCTGTAACAAATGCAGTGCTCAGACAAATAAACCATGATAACGATGAGCATCAACTTGTGAGTGAGCATGAGAGGCAGTGAGGAAAAAATAAGAGTAGTTTGCAACAGGAGCACCAAAACCCATCCCTGTGAGGCCCTGAGCCTGCATAAATCACCTGGTGACTGACAGAGCTGTCACTGAGGCTGGCTGGAGCACAGCCCAGGAGCAGTTATCCCATGCTCAGGTATCAATTACCACTGCTAATTCTGAAAGGGAGACCAGCTGATGCTAACAGAGGACGGGGAATTAAACCGTCGCAAGTTAAACCATCAAGTGCCTCTGGTTGTTTTCGCCAGGAATGCTGAGTTGGAAATGGCCAGAAGTGCTGGGACATAAATGTCATAGCTGCTGCGAGTTAAAAGGAGAAATCAAACCATCAACTTTTCTCTTGGGTGGATCTGCTTGTAAAAGGAAGTAGAGGCGTTTCCACCCCACATCCCGCCCATCCTCCCACCCCACCTTCACCACCAGTGATGGAATGACACTGCTGGGCTGCTGCAGACACATCTGACTCCTCAGTAAAGCTCCCTCGGGGAAGGAGCAGGGCTTCAGCTGGAGTCCAGGCTGGTCTCATCTGCACTCTTCTGTGGAGGGAGATGACTAATGGGGTCAGGGATCATCTGGTTGCTATTTTTAGGTACTTGCTGGATTCCGACTTCAGTTGCACTGCAGAGCCCCCGGCTCCCTGCACTGCCTGCTTCCTTCCTGCATGTCTGAGTGGGATGAGATGCCAGAAAAGTGCCAGACTCGCTGATTCATTGATTGCCCGACAAAAGAAATCACAGCTCCGCCCATTCCCTGCCATCGCTTTCCTCCCTCTCCAGCCTTGGCTGCTCCATTCCAACCGGAGCTGCTGCACAGCCCTGGACTCGACGGGAGCATCTTCTGCCCCTTCTCACCCCACCGTGGGAGGGGCTTTGGGGCTACATGGGCAGCGAGTGGGCAGAGGCTGCATGTGCCCCCACCATTTCGGGGTCTGGTGGTTGTGTCTTGAGGCGGGAAGAAGGGCCCTGAGCAGTGAGAAGTTTAAGGTGGATTTGCTGGCTGAGTTCTTCCTCCAAAAAGAGCTTTTTAACCCAAAAGTGAAGTTTTACCTGAAGAGAAACTGAACAAGTGGCTTTTGAAGGTGTGGGAGGCTCAGAAAAGCTGAAAGCGCCAGAGCAGGGATGAAAGGGAATAATAAATAAACCTGCACCTATGGCAGGTCCTCTCCTCCATGTCTGCTTCCCACCAGCTCTGGACTTTCAGGAGTCACCACAGCCCTTCAGAGCCTCACCAGCTGCCCAGGAGGAGCAGAAGCCTGAGCCAGAGTCAGGAGGAGAGAATCAGAGTGAGGTCCAGGATTTTAGCAGGAGGGGGAGAGCAACTGGAAAAGAACAGGCCAAGGGGGACCAGCACCCAAATCCAGAGCTCTTGTGACAGCTCTTGGCTGTCGGCAGCTCTGGCAGCATGTCAGGCCAAGAGGAATATATTCCTTCCCTCTGCTGGGCCAGATCCCCTCGCAGGCAGCGCTGCTCGGCAGCTCTAGAGAGATTGCACAGTGACACCCTCAGGAGAGGCCCCAGAGCTGTCCCCATCACACCCAGACACTGTGCCAGTGCCGGGATGGAGCTGACAGGAGCACCCCGATGGAGATGACAGGGACATCCTCACAGAGGAGCTCTTCAGAGCCACCCAGGGCCGAGCACGGAGTCAAATGCTCCCTTCTGTGGTCTGTGTTGGTGCTGGATATGCACGTGTGAAATAACTGATTTCTGTTCTAGAAATATGTATTGCGATACCAAAAAGTAATACTATTTATTTTCATGTACTGACAGCCTCCCCCGGGCCCTATAAATATTTATATGAAGCCAGGGAAAAATATGTTGGTGAGGTAGCATGCCTTTGAGGTATTGTTGCATATAGAGCAGCCCCTATTATTTGGGTGTATTACTGCACACACAGCTGCAGTTCAGCCATTCACAGCCTCATCAGACATTAAAAGTTTGGATCAGGAAAGGACACAGTGTAAAGCCCAAAATGTAAAGTCACATTTTGGCAGAGAGGTGCTTTGCTCTACGCCCCGCCAAGTCCATGAGTATGGAGGTGACTGTTCCCTGCGCTGCTGTGAGCCCAGCTGGGGCAGAGTGGGTGAGTGCTCATGGACAGAGGTCCTACCCGTCTGGGATGAGCCACAGCTCCCCTCTCCTGCTCAGGCTCCTCCTGCCACAGGTGCTCTTTGTTTCACAGGGCTTGCTGGGATGTTTTCCCACTTGGAGGATCTTGTGGTGTAGGAACAATACCCCCAGTTCAGTGTCCCCTCCGAGACTCTCCAAACCACACTGCCACTCTCTCCCTCCCGTTTCCCCTAGCCCCTGCAGTGGTTGGAGAGGGATCCCAAAAGGACCAGTCATGGGCAGCACTGCACAAGCTTGTCTCCAGTACTGGGGCACTTTACGTGTGAGTATGAGGGAATGGCCTCTCTCATGGGAGGAAGCCCCCGAGACACCAACCATGGACCCCCTCACACCCGTGTTTGTGCTGTTCTGCAGCATGGGGCTCAGGCAGGGCTCACCACAAAGCAAGCACAGCACGTGCTGTCCAGGTGTGGAAGGAAATCTGGAGGGAGTAAACTCAAAAATAGATGAAATCTGTGAAATCCACATCATTTCCTCACTGAAGTGCAGTGTTTCATCCTGACATTCCCTGCCCACAAGGGACATGGTGCCAGGGCGGTGCACATACACCTGGGGCATCAGGGGGATTCAGCATCTTGGGCTGCAGGAGCTGAGGTTTGTAGGGAATAAAAACCAATTCAGTGCACAACAGTGACTGAGCGGGTGTAATAATGTGATTATACAACAAGGAAGATGTTAATTGCTGATCTGCTCTCAAAATTCTTCCCTGTGAGGGAGATGAGGCCCTGGCACAGGGTGCCCAGAGCAGCTGTGGCTGCTCCTGGATCCCTGGAAGTGTCCAAGGCCAGGTTGGATGGGGCTTGGAGCAACCTGGGATAGTGGGAGGTGTCCCTGCCCATGGCAGGGGATGGAATGAGATGGCCTTTAATGTTCCTCCCAGCCCAAACCATGATTCTATGAACATTCATCCTGCTACTGCAGCCTCTGCTCTACCTGCCAGCAATTCACATACCTGGAACCAAAACATCACCAGGGCTTGAAGGAGTTACAGGCCAGTGAGTCTGTGTTTGTTCCTGGAAAATGGCTTTAAATTGTGATTAAAAATAGGCTAATGGAGCACAGATGGGATGACATGGATTCTGTGATGGAAAATGTGTCAGTGTCTCCAAAACATCCCTGGTCCTGCTCCCAGCAGGAGGTGTGGATGGCTGGGGTAGCCAGAGGCCTGCAGGACTACAGACAGGTAAGAGCCAGGGGAATAGTGCCTGTATGGAAAAAATTACTTGAACAGAAAACTGAGGGACTTGATATTCAATTTTTCATGAACACTTCACCGTGGATCTCACCACTGCGCATGCTAATGTTTTCCACAGCAATCTGGAGAGGATGAAGGGCTGGGCAGTGCAGCCCAGTCCACAGATGACACAGAGGGAAGTTAATTAAACCCAGAAAGCCCATTGCACCTCCAAACAGCCAAGCCAGGGAGCTGGAGGACGAGTCTGTAGCTGAACATTCTCTTCAAGGAAAAAGTTATTCAGCACCTGCATTTCAGGAGCACAAAGCCCAGCCCCTGGAGTGCATGGTGGGGACTGCCAGGGTGGGAGGGAGTGAATTTAGGGGGAAAAGGAGCTGCTATAATGATTAGGACCATGTGTGAGCCAAGAACAGGGGATGCTGTAGCACATTTTGGTAGCAAATGGCATCAGTGACCAGACCTGGTTGTAGGACATCCTTGGGGTATTGGCTGTGCCAATTAATTTTTAGCAGGAGGACAGGGACTGGGAGGTGGTGGGAGCTGAATCCATGGACCTGGCTGGGGACATTTCACGCTCCTCAGATGAAGCTCTGAAAAACCTGTGTGTAGCTTGGGAAATAAAGTGAATTGTGTGGGTGGAAATCTTGATCCCAGGCGATGTTCCCTGTCCTGCCTCAGTGGGGGGGGACCCAGGGGGGACAGGGGGGCTGCAGGAACTGTCTGGCTTTGGAGCAGGAAAGGGTCTTGCCAGAGGCACCACAAAGGGTGACCTGGGAGGCGCAGGCACACGGGCTCCAAGGCAGTGAGCTCTGAGGCCACGGAGAGGGGCAGAGCCAAGCAGTGTGGGCTGGAGGTGCTGTTTGCCCTGCAGCTCAGGCACATGGAGCAGCCTCAGCTACTGCCCCACAGAATCGCTACCCCACAGCAGAGCCTGGCAGGACAAATCAACATGTAGGGGGGCGGGGGGCATGTGGCTGCGGTGGGGATCCTGCGTGGTGCCCAGCAGGGTCCAGTGCTGTCTCTCGCAGATCCCACCAAAAGCTCCAACCGGTCCCTTATTTTTTCCTCATCGAGGGCTACTTAGAAGCATCCACGGTGCAAATCTTGGCAGAGAGCACCCTCCAGTGGGCGCTGGGAGGCCAGTAGGGTCCTCGCGCTGGGCACGGGGGGTTCCAGCATCCGCGCAGCAGGAGTGAGCCCCTGGTGAGGGGTGGTGAGGCAGCTGGAGCAGCTCCCATCAGAAGCTGTCCATGAGGAGCCACGCTTGGCTCACCTGCACGGCCGTGGGCTCCAGCTGAGTGTTGCCCTGGCGCCAGAGGTCTTGGAACAGTAAGAAGCAGTTCTGCAAAAGCAGAGAATTTGGCTGTTGGACACTGAACCCCTTGGGGTTGGCCCAACCAGTGACGCTGCTCTGGGTTTACCATCCAAGGATGCAACATGGGACAGGCAGTTGTGTGGAGAACCGATGATCCTCACTCAATCACCAGATGTTCAGTGAGAAGGCACAAGGCAGAGGCAGTGAGGGTCCTCAGGACAAACTGGAGAGAAGGTCAGGACGGCCTGTTGACCCCCTCCTGGGTCTGGGCACCACTATCCCCTGACCCCCTCCACCCAGTGAGACTCAGCCAAGCTGACCCAAAGCCTCACAAAGGCCACCCGAGGGGTCCCCTCTGGAAGGAAGGGGACGCTCTCCGCGGGGCGGAGCGGAGCCAGAGCAGGGAAGGCAATGCCTGTGACATCTGGTTGTAATCAGTGCTTGCAGAGCTGGCCTCGTTCCTGCCCGGCCACTGGCCAGGGGAGCTGTTTCCCACGGGATGCCGAGCCCGTCGCTCCCCGCGCCAGGGTTCCACACATCCGGCACAGCAACTGCATCCCGGAGCAGCCCCCAGACCCTGGCGCTGCCCACGCCAAGGGGTCCGCTCCCCCCAAGAACCAAAACAATGCTCTGGCACTGCTTCTCCCGGGATCTCTCCCTGGGGCCTGTCCACAGCTCCAGAGCCATCACGGGTCTATGGCTCCCTGTTTCCAGCCCTCCCACCCTGGCCAGCCCCACTCCTGACCATCAGAATAATGTGGTGACTTCATGGTGCAGTTTACTTCACATGGAAAGGGCCCTTGTAATTTTCTCACGCTAAGTATTTGACAGAAGACTTCAAGAAAACACAATCCATTTAGGAAAAAAAGCCAGTTTAAGTTGCTAAGCGACCAGATTTTTGTCATTTACTGAGGTTGTTGCACTATGCGATGGTTTTATGAATCCCTTGGCTCCCAGAGTCTGGATCTCAGCTCGCACTCAATGGCAAGGTGTTCACACCTCTCCAGCTACAGAAAAAGGTTTGGAAACGAGGCAAAGGCACACAGAAAGCAGAAGGAAAAGTCCTTGGCACTTACCTGGCTTAAAATCCTCCTCGCTACGCCAGCCTCGAGACCTGGGCACTGCTGCCACAACAAACCTGCATAATGAGGCAGAACAAGAGGAAACCACCTGAAAACCAGACAAAAAATTCAATAAATTCCCATTTCAGCAGGGTTGCTTGCCTTTGCCCTGACCAGCTGGACATTGCCCAAGCGTGTTGCGGTTGCTGGGGAGGACAGTTTAGACCTCGTGCTTGAATTTCAAGACACACAGATCTGTGTTGAAAAAAACACAGAAACAGGCACAGTGTCCATGTGTTCCTTCTCGGCTGGCAGGAGGAGAGGTCAGTGCTGGGAAGGGCGGGTGGGCTGGGAATGGGGAGTGAGCAGAGCCTTGATGGGCTCCAGATGCTCTCCTTACAGATGATGATTCATGACTGAGGCTGCCCAAGCCAAGAGAATCGGGCTGACTTCACCCTCCCCACGTCCTAGCAGGGTGTGACACTGTGCCTCAGTTTCCCCATCTATGCTGGGAACAGAGCCAAGGCACCAGCGCTCCTCAGTTCCTTCTGCCTCGATTCCATCCAGGCAGGTGGCAGCCACTACAGTCCATCAGCCCAGGGAATGACAGCATGGGAGAGCTCCCAGGCTCCTGCAGGACACGTTGTTCAGCTCTCTGCAAAGAGAGGAGCTCAGGGCACCTCACCAAGCTGAAAGGGGAAAGGGAAAAGGGGAGAAGGAAAGGGAAAGGGAAATGAAAAGGGAAAGGCTAGTTCTCAGTGGTAGCAGCCCCACGGAGCTGGGTTTGGATGCACAACCATTTACACAAAGCCAAGCAGAGCAGGAATAGTTCAGGAGTCCAGCAAGGTTCACCATGCAGGGAGAAACGGTATCACAGGAAATTCCCAGCAGGAATTCTACTGCTGCTTTGTCCCAGGCAACTGGAGCCACTGGGGATGGGGTGTTAGGCCACCTGGATTGGAGGTTACACCCACCACAGGCACTCTTCTCTCAGCTTTTGCTGCTGCCCTCACTACTGCCAGGAGCCATGCAGCCTGGATCTCCCTGGGTTTGGGCAGCCAGGACATCCCCACTGCACCCTGGTGCCACCCCGGAGCCACCCAAACACTGGCTTTGGACGGAGCTGGAGCAGGGAAGACGGGGAGGCAGCAGCTGCTGGAGCAGGAACGGGAAAATTCGGGGAAAACGCGGGATGAACGGCCTGTCCTGTGGCAGCTGCTGGGCGCTGCCCGCCTCGGGGGACACTGAAGCCCTGGAGCCCGAGGAGGCCGGGGCAGGACTCAGGGAGGCTCCACAAGTCGCCGGTCCCAGCACAGGAGGGACGGCTGCAGCTGGAGACAGCGCTGGAGGGGCCTGCAGCGCGGAATTGCCAGTACCGGAGGGTGCCCGTGCCCCCGGGCAAGGCACCGGGAGGGGACAGCCGGCACTGGCGGGGGTGCCCGTGCCCCAGCCCGAGCCGCGCCAGCTCCGGGGGTCCGGCCGGCAGCCAGCCCCCAGCATCCCCGCAGCTGCTGCCGCCGTGCCCCGCCGCCGGCCCGAGCAT
>VZSE01012745.1:143566-153991 GCA_013398275.1 Promerops cafer
CTGCACCGCCGCGCCGCCCGCCTGCAGTCGCTGCTGCGGGGCCGCCCGCTCCGCGCCGCCGCCACAGGTAAGGGGACACCCACCGTGGGACGGGGCGCCCTGCGGGCCCCATCGCCCACTGCTGGGGCAGCTTTCCGCTCCGAGGGGTTCCGCTCCCCGCCCCAGTGCCGGAGAGCTACGCTGCTGCTCCTCCGACGTTGTCACCCCGTGTCCCCTCCCCGGGCGGGTGACCCGCGCCAGCTCCTACTTTCGGGGCCCATCATCCCTGCTCCATCAGCAGGGAGGTCTGGGGGAGCGGGGTAGGGGCGGCAATGCCTCGCCAAGGCCCATGGTGCCAGTGGCCAGGGAACCGTGCCGGGCACCGGGGCGAGGTGTCATTGGGATGCTGGTGGCCGGGGCACTGGGGTGGGGCCAGGACAGCCCTGCACCCTTTCCCTCTGCCCGGACTTTATTTCCCTGCTCACAGTGGGCATTTTCCAGGCTGCCAGCCAAGCATACCACACGCTGTGTCTGCAGTTACTGGGGGCTGTTTTGAGAAAGCGGGGACACCGGGCTGCCAGGGCTGATCCTTGCCACCCTCACATTGTCTCTGCCTCAGGTGCTCCACCTCATCCTGGGGCAGGGGACCAAGGGGGCTGTCCTGTCCAGCGTGGGGCAGTTTTCACCCGGGGTGTTGTGCAGCTGGGGAAAATGTTGTGTTATCACCCAGGCATCCTGTCAGCTCGTCTCCTCTCCTGGCAGCCAGCGGGGTTTGGGTTCCCCTGGACTGCTTCCACTTCCCATTCCAAGCACTTCGGTCTGGCACAGGCTGCTGTGCTGGGTCAGGAACAGGCAGCGCCGTTTCGGAGGATCTTAAAATAAGCTCATTTTGGAGTTGTTTGTAGAAGTTTATTTTAAAGGCTTTGCGGGGCGGGGAGGGCAGCGCTGCTCCAGCACGTTCCCGTGGCGCACCGCGCATTTCCCAGGCCCTTGGCAGAGGGTGTGCCTCTGCTTTCGGCAAACCCCCTCGCAAGAGCTCCCTTGCTGCTCCATCTGCCTGGAGCCGTGGGAAATGACTGCCAGAGCCTCACAGCTTGCGTCCCGGGTGCCGGAGAGGAGCACCCAGCCTCAGTCTGGGAGCTGCACTGCTCCTGCCAGCGCTGTGGACCCGTCACTAGACGGAGCAGCGACTCCCACTGTCCCTGTGCATCGACCCCGACGAGTGAGGGGACAGCGAGGTTTCACAGTCACCCGAGCTGACCCTGGCACTGCACCAGCGTGTGCCAAACCTGGCAGCAGCCTCACTGCACGTGCTGGACCGGGGTCTGCTGGAGCAGGAGCTGATCGTGCCAGTAGCCAGATGGTCCCTCACTGCCTGTGTCTGGCCAGCAGGCTGAGACTGCTCCAGGTGGCCACAGGAGTACTGCGTGTGTGCCACCGTGGTGGCAGGGGTTTAGTGTGGGGGGACACCATGGAGGAGATGGTGTAGGGGACAGGGGTCGGCAGATTGATGGTGTGGGGGGGATTGTCAGGGGACGCCCGCAGCTGCTGCTGTGGGCAGGTGGAGCGTGTAGCCCCACGTTGTGTGTTCAGCTAATTCCGTGCACCTGGCGAGCTCCTCATCATGAATATGCATGTGTGTAGATGTGCTGAGCTGGCTCAGAGCTGGGGTCAGAGGTGTGTAGTGATAAAAATGCTGTCATTTATCTTGTGGGAAGGGCTGGGGCAGTGTGAACAGAGCCAAGCTCACCTTCATTGCTGCTCAGTGGCACAGAGGCTTAGGAAGTTCATTTCCCCCTGCATCCTAAGAGAGCACAGCCCATTCACCCTCCCACCTGCTCCACATCCATCCACCGCCAGCCAGTGGGATGCCAGAGCTTCCAGTGTGACTGAACTTACTTGGGTAAAGAACAAAATTCTGACTGGTACTTCAGTGGCAGTTTGCTTTGCGAAGTGCTCCAGCATCAGCCCATGGTGGGGGATCAGATCACGGCTTGGGGGGACGGGAGCTCCTTGTGAGCCCCTGGCACTGCAGGAGAGCGGTGGCTTCCCAGGGCTTGAGAGGACACTTCCCACTGAGCTGCAGCAGAGCAGGGAGCCAGGAGTGAGGAGCAAACACTTAACAATGTCCCACACTGGGTTTGGGGCTTATTTTCTCCTCCATTTTCACTTCTTGAAGAGGATCCAAGGGCAAAAAATCACATTTCCTCTCTTAAAATTGAATGGAAGCCATGGAAGATGCTTCAGGGGAGCTCACCCAGGACCAGTCGTGCCCTGGCGCAGCCTCTACTTAGCCAGCGTGGGTCCTGGTGACATGTCACAGCCTGTCTGGCCAGCTTGTAAGGACAGGGATGGATCAGGCTGGAGATCCAGCAGGTGCCTCCCAGGCAGGGCTGGAGACAACACCAGCCCAGCACCAGCCACAGCACATCCTTGCTGCAGACCCAACATCATCCCGGGCTGGAGTAGTTCCATCCTTTAGCTCCTCTGAGGCCACAAGATGGAGACCAGACAGTTCTCAGGAAGTAGAAATGCTCCAGGCATGACTAAAGCCCAGCTGCAGTGCTGGCAGGGCATGGGGGTGGCTGTCCAGCCCTCACAGATGACCTGACTTCAGCTCCCATGGGTCTGTGGTGGTTTGCCCTTCCCAAGCGTGGTCCTTGTGCCAGCCCCCAGATTTGGGCATCCTCAGCTGGGTCACAAGCCTTTGCCTGGTGTTGGTTCCTACCAGACAGGTTTAGAAAGATTCAAAAGCCATGGGCCTCCTCACTCCATGGCTGGGCAGTTCAGGTCACCACTGTGCAGAAGGACATATCCACTGGTGTTTCCAGAGGCTGTGAGCTGAGGGAGCTGCCTCATCCTCCTCAGGAAGGGGAGATGCCAGTGGAGCTGGAGCAGTGTTGCTTCCAGATGAAGAAATCACACGGCAAAGGGCTGGGGAAACACTTGTCCAACGAGGCAGTGTGGCTGTTCCCAGCAGGAGACAGCAGCCAAGGGCTGTTGGATTCCTCTGCTCTTAGTCACCGGCAGTGGTGGGAGTGGGGAGGTGCATGCCTGTCGCCGGGAGCTGGGAGCATCCCTCATCCCTTGGTGCAGCGAGCCAAGGACACCACGGCTGGGCACAGGGTCCCACTGCGGCCAGAGCAGGCAGGGACCGGGCCCCCTGTTCCACTGGCACTGGCACAGCCACATCCTGGAGGGTGACACACGCCAGTATGGCTCAGTCTCCTCTTCAGGACCCCGCAGCTCCAGGAATAAATCTCAGCGACGCAGAGGATGGGGCCAGCGCCGAGAGCTATTCAAGGTGCAGTCCCTGAAGAGCTGCAGGATGGTTCTCTGGAAGGAACCCCAAGCAGTGCTGGCAGGAGCAGCTGTTTACTGTTCCTGCTGAAATGTGCAGCTCCCATCCTGTGACCTCCAAGCCTTCTCTGAAACCAGCCATCGAGACAGAGCTGTCAGCCAGCCGGGGCTGCTGCCCCCCATGCCCTCTGCTCTGCTCTTCCCTTGCTGAGCTGGCACAGATGTTTTCACCCATATTCTGTGACTGGATTTTTAAAAAAGGAATGAAAGAAAGAAAGAAAAAAAACCCTTCTGACATGCTGGAGCTTCCTGCCAGGCTGAAGTGGCTGGTCTGTCCTTCAGTCCCTGGGACAGGGGACAGGGGCTGCAGCTGTAACTGCAGTCCCAAGGCCCACCCATGGGAACCCACCTGAACCCCACTCCTTTGACCCCACAGCTGCCCTTGTCAGCACCTGTCCATGGGGTCAGTGCCCTTCAAGGTGGAACAAAGTGCCAGGAGTGGTGCAGGGCTCTCACCACAGAACCATGGGAAGGAGATGTCCCAAATTCAGGGAACAAGAGGGGTCAGTTTGGAGTGAGACGTGGTCTCAGTTCACCCTGATTCTCTCTTCCTGAGCAGCCCTGGCCTGCCATGGCCACAACCACCTCTGTGAAATGGCTCTTGGAGCCTTTTTAGCCATCAGGACAGGCTGTGGCTAGTGGGGGGTGAGGGTTGCTCACCCTACAGAAGTGCCAAAGCCTCACAGTAGTGCTGAAGAGACTTGTGGGGGCCCCCCTCAGGAGCCCAGCACTGCTTATCCCAGCCACAACCCACTGCAGCCTCTTCTGCAGGGCAGAGCAGCTCCCAAAACCCTTCCAGACCTCCAAGACATTTTCTCTGCCTGCATTTCCCCAAGGCAGTGGCGATTGCAGTGTCAGAGGGGTGAGCACATCTCCCCAGGCTGCTGGTGTGGGTGGGAATTGGGATGCTGACCACGGTGGGATGGTTGGCTTGGCTGCTGGAGGAGGGAGAGAGGAGCCACACCCACCTCTTAACAGGAACCATCTGACGGCTCAGCGAGAGGTGGATGGATGGATGGATGGATGGATGGATGGATGGATGGATGGATGGATGGATGGGTAACACACGGCTCCCATGGGCCTGCTCTGGATGAAAGCCATTGTCGGCAGTGGGCTGATGGCCACTCCCTGAAAATGTGTGCTGCAGGCAGTGTGAGGGGCAGGACACCCCAACTCTGCAGCCAGTAGCTCCCCACACTGCTGGCGTTCCTGCAAGGACAGGGCAGCCCTGTCTGGGCTTTTCCAACCTCCATGGTCAGTTTCCCCTTGCTCCCCTGCCCGTGGGTGTGGGCTTCCTGCAGAGCCTGGCCATGCTGGGGGGGACACGTGGGACATCCTTAGAGCTGATGTTGAGGATAGCATCTCCAGCTCATTGCTGCAAACTCCCACCCTGCTGCGGTTTTTTCAGGGCTGAGATTCCTGCTTGGATGGATCTAAACTCTTATTCTAAAAAAAGTGTTCTCACCCTTGGCTGGTGTTTTGGAAGGATTCATGTGAGAGCTGAGCTGGTGGCCCTTGCTCAAGAGCTGGGCTGTGGCCCTCAGGGGCAGTAGATCCCCTGGGGAGAGCAGGTCCCCGGGACCCCTGTCACCCAGTAAGAAGTGCATGAAAGCACGAGGGAGTACAGCCACTGCTGTCCCCTCACAGCCTCGCACACCCCATGTGTTTCTGATTCCTCCTGCCTGGGCCTGTCTCTGCAGAGCAAGCTTAGAAAGAACTCCATGAGCACAGGTATTCCTGGTTCTTCTTAGGAGGCACTTACAGCCTCACTTTGGCTGGGAATATGGCAGCACTTACGGACCAGGAACATGGATAGGCTTCAACTATGTGTCTCCTCGGAGTTTGCATCATCCTAAGGCAGCGTGTGGGATGCGTTCACCTCCGTATGGAAGCAAGCGCTGGAGCATGCCTTGGCAGCCGGTTCTCCAGCTGTAGGGAGCTCCATGGTGCTCCATGGAGGCAGAGGTGGGAGTGCAGGATGGCTCCCCATGGCACCTGTGCAAGTTATCCATGCAGCGAGGCACCCGTGGCTGTGGAGCTGTGCTTTGGAGAGCAGATGACCCTCGGAGAGCGACACAGGAACCCACCTGGCTGCTTAGGAACCCAGCAGTCCCTTGGGGATGCATATCCAGCTCCCAGCCTGGTCTGCACTCCCTGGGTGCCCAGTGCCGTGCCCGCTGGCCATGCCCATTGCCCTGCAGGTGCAGCACAGGGCCGGCCACACGCCAGTCTCTGCGAGAGCCACTGGCTGCCAGCACAAAGTCTGGATTGAGCAGGAGCTGGCACAGCACCCAACGGGCCAAGGATGCTGGCAAGGAGAATCTTCTTCTCCATGCCAGTGGGCTCTGCCATCCTCCTCCTGCTCTCCCGCTGACCACCCACCCTGGCACCGGGATGCTTGGGAGGGAATCAGGCTGGCAGCTCGGGCAGCAGCAGGCGTGTGGCTCCGTGGAAGTACCCATCAACACGGGGTGACCGTCCCCGCTCTGTCTGCCGGAACCTGACCCCACACAGATGCCAGCCTGGCACAGCACAGTGTCTGGCAGCTGGGCACAGCTCCAGGAGCCAACGTGGAGCTGCATGGCATGGGGTGACTGAGCGTGGTGGGCAGTGCGGGGATCAGGAGAGGATCATTACTCCTTGAGTTAATTAATGGCAGCAGATCGAAGCAGACGGGGAACAAGGGAATTCCCCCTGTTACCCAGACATTGGCTGTGAGCGGCCGTTTCCTCCCTTCCTGGCAACCTGAGTGGCTGGCTGCATCCCTATGGAGCAGCAGGGCCCCACTGTGAGCTTGGATCCTGACTCAGTGTCCCCATAGCCAGGTGGGAGGAAGGGGAAAGCCCGGCACCGCACATCCCCAGCGCAGAGCAAACCCCCTTGGCACACGTGTGTCTGTGACACTGTGCATGTCTGAGTGTGCACACGTGTGTCTGTGACACTGTGCATGTCTGAGTGTGCATACGTGTGTCTGTTCAGAGATGGGGGCTCCTGGCATGCTGAGGGTGCCAGGATCTGTGCTGTCAGTGCGTCTGGAAGGACGCTCCCAAGTTGTCTTGTGCTTGGTCTGTGCTCTGTGGAAATGGGGGAAGTCTCTGCTGCTGTGGGGGTCAGACCTCAGATCACCTCCCCCTGTGTCAGGATTTTGCTCCAGTGCTTTCCCATCCCTCCCAGCTGGCTGCTGTGGCCATGGCTGCCCAATGCCTGGACCTCTCCACTGGACAGGGCTTGTCCATCACCATCCAGTCATTGCCATCCCCAGGGCCTCTCACGTAGCTGTGTCCTGTGAGCAGGGAGAGCGGATCCCCCACTGCATACCCAGCAAGGGGTGTCCTCTTGTCCAGAGCAGGAGAAGGTTCTGGCCACCCCGGGGTGTTCCCCTCCCCACAGCTGCAGCCAGCAGCCTCCCGGGTGGTCCAGGCAGAGCGTGGGCTGCCGAGGCCACCTGCAAGGGGCTGCCTGTGTGGGACCAGCTCCCTTCCTGCCGCACTGGGACCCCAGCCAAGGGCGGGGGGGGGATGGACAGCCACCTCCCTGTCAGCCATAGGGTGCTGCCAGCCGCAGGAAACCTGGCTGCCTGACCCCTGTTAATTACAGGAGGGTCAGCTGGCACTGTCCACAGCACCCACACAGGCTGGCACAGCCGACAGCAGAAGTGCTGGATGCCATCTCCACCAATCTCATCCCTTGCTGTGGCTCCCAGACCCACCGGAAAGATGCCGGCTGGCAGGATGCTCCGTCCCCGCTCAGTCTCCACGGCTGCAGCACCCGCAGCAGGGATGTGTCGCTATGTCTTTAAGAAGGGCCTGGGCTGGGGTGGGAGAAGCGTTTCCATCCAGCCTTTCCCCAGAAACCTGGTTCGAGTTAGTGCGAGCAAGCGACTGCCAGAGCTGGCGCTGTGGCCGTCTCCCGCTCCCGGCCAGGGCAGCCGCCAGTCCATCCCGGCCATGGGGGCTCGGGGCATCCACTGAGGTGTGGGGCAGCTGACGTGCCCCCTGGCCTCGGGCCCGGTGGGGAGAGGAAGACGAGGAGGCAGAGTTGGGTAAGTAAGAGCTTTGTCCTTTCCTGCCTGTGGGACTCCCTGCCCCGCCCCGGGAGGAACTGGCAGCAACGCAGGACAAGGGCAGGGAGTCGTGGGTGCACGACACGGTGGCTGTCACTGCCGGTGGGTGCAGGCAGCAGCAGCCCCAGGGCTGGCACAGCAGCCTGCTCGGCTCCTCGCTCCCGCCTGTGCGCGCCAAGGGATGGGGATGGCGGGATGGGGCCAGCTGGGCACCCAGCACTCATCACGGGCGGGCTCGCAGGCAGGACACACCGATGGTGGCAGCGGGCAGAGCCCCGGGAGGGCTGCGGTGCCCTCTGCTCCCTGGCAGTGCCCGTGCCCGGCCCAAGGACTGGATGTGTCCCTCCTCTTCCTCCTCACCCACTCGGGCTGGGACGGGAAGCCTCCCCAGAGACCCCACCGGGAGGAAGGTGCACGGCGTGCCCCTGCAGAGGGGCTGGGGGATCCAGTGGCAGTGCGGGGGAGGTGCCAATGCCACCCCTCGCACCCCACGTCTCCCGTAAGGGGCTCATAAATGACAGGTACTAGTGATGGTGCCACGGCACGTGGTGGCAGCCTGGCTCCGTGCTGTTCTCTGGCACAGCTGTTTTGGGGGGGCATTCAGAGGAAGCTCTGGGGGTGTGGGTGCAGGTTGTGGGGTGGTCAGGGCTGGGGCACCCCTGTCCCCTCTGCCTGACCCCACACACAGCTTCACGCTGAGCTCTCACACTGCCAGGGGTGTAGCAGAGCCAGGTGACTGCATCGTGCAGCCTTGGCACACCGGGGGCAGGGAGGGCAGCCCTGACAGTGCCGGTCCTGGGCACGACGTTCAGGCCCCCAGTGCAGTTACCAGGACACAGAGCAAGGAAATACGTTTGGTGCACTGAAGGAATCCCAGGAATGCAGAGCCTGGAGGGGACTCGAGGTGGCACGAAGGTGTCACGGCAGCTCCAGCCCTGCACGCAGATCCCCTGCCAGGCCTCGGGGGGTAGCTTGGGGGTCACCTTCAGCAACATTAAGGTGTTGTGGGGCTCGGTGTCCCAGCTCTGCCCTCCAGCTTGGTGGGGACCCTGTCGGTGGCTCTGCTTGGACGTGGCACTTCTTAGGGTCCAGTACAGCCCTGGGAGCGACTCGCCATGGTGCCGGCGCGGGGCCGGGAGCCCTGGCCCTGCTCCCCGGCTCTGGCCCGGCCCCAAGCCGTTGTTCTCCAATGAGCTCATCTGCCTCGCTGATTGTGAGCTTTAATATGGCCTCTTGGCCCGAAAATAACCAGCTCGGCCACTTAGCAAATGTTTATGGCTTCTTCATAGCTGAGTTCTCTGCCAGAAGAGGGTCTGCTCTGGGAACGCAGAGCGGAGCCGCTCCCGCGCTCGGGCCGGACGGAGCCGTGGCACCAGCACGGCCCCGCTCAGCCACCTGCACCCCCCTGCCCTCGGCCCGGGCACGGTGAGCCCGGTGTCCTGGACGAGCCACTCGGATCTGTCTGGGCTCCCAGGAACCCTGTGGCCAGGCCAGTGCGGGCAGCCGTGTGTGCCCACGGGGCTCGAGGAACATGCGAGGTCTGAGGCTGCCCCGCACAAGGTGACAAGTGGCTCGGAGTGACGGGCACCTTGTGTGGCTCCCTAGGGCAGGGAGCAGAACAATGGCCACGCTGTCAGATGGCAGCCCCATGACCCACAGAGGGGCTGTTTGTGCAGGGGCCGCTGCCCCCCCGCCTGACACCGTGTGCTGGGCTCAGCTGGGGCTTGAGGAAGTGGCAGAAAGTATTTTCTTGATGCTATTTCTGCAAACCACCCCCTACTCACCCCAGTCCTTCGCCTCCCTGGGGAGTGCAGAGGCTGGGTGAGGTGGGTGGGAGCCTACCTGCGCTGCCTACAGCCCCATGCCCGGGTCCCTGTGAGCTGAGGCACTGCCACAGCCCAGCCCCAGAACAGGGACACAGCATGGGCAGCAGGGTGCCACCGCGGGGCCCCCGCACCGCTGCAGCTGTCACACCCACCTGCTCCCACATCAGTCACACAAACTGCTCCTTGCACCAAGTACTGATCCAATTTGTGGCTGTTTCCATAACAACCTCCCAGCGCTTTCTGGTCCTTTCTGTTGCTATATGGATGCCGAGATCCGATGTGTCAGGGATGCTCCGTCCTGGGACACAGCTACTGGGCTGAGCCCTCCCAATCCCTCTTGGCTCCCAGGGGTGAAGGGCTCCACACACGGGAGGTCCTGGCATGCTGGACAGGTTTCCCCACTCTGGAAGGGTTTTTTTCCCCATGAGAGGGATATGGTGAGGTTTGGGCCAGGGAAAGGAACCCGAGGGCAGTAGCTGATCAAGAGTCCTGGGAGTCCTTGCATGCAGCTGAGCTTTGTGCTGTCATGGCACTGCCCAGGACACTCCATACCAGGAATGGGGACCTTGGAGGCACTGGCAGACAGAGACGACTCTGTTTCTCTTACCTGAGATGACAGCACCCCCAGGCCTGGCTCTTGCAATGTCCTGCAGCTCTCACACAGGGCTCCTGACTGAATCCAGCCCCAAAGCTCTTCCCACACCTCCTGTGTCCCTCTGTGCATGGCTCCAGCTGCTCTTGGAGCTGACCTCTGCCTCCTGTCAGAGGTCCCTGACCCCTTGCCTCCATCCATCCCCTGCTCAGCCACCCACCCCACAGGGCCAGCATTGGGGTCCCCACCCAGCCCCACCAGCCCTGGTGTGCCCAGCCCCAGGACCTCACACGCAGCCCCATTGCCACAGGAGTGCCCAGCCCTGGCACCACCTCATCCCCACTACCCCGGGGGCTGTCAGCCCCAGGACCCTCTCCATTCATCCCTAAAACAAACAACTCCCCTGAGGCTACCCAGCCCGAGGGCCCCCAACCCAATCCCATCGCCCTGGGGGCTGTCCAGCCCTGGTGTCCCCGCACTAGTGGTGGGAGGGTGCCCGGCCCCGGCCCCGCTCTACAATCACCCTGATACCCCATATCCCCATCTCCTCGGGGGGCGTCCAGCCCCGGTCCCGCCATCCCCATCACCCCAGTAACCCCCAGCCC